>OY856415.1:464043275-464475775 GCA_963693085.1 Alisma plantago-aquatica
ACTTTGGAGCTCTATCTTGTTGACACCACATCCTTTGCCTTACTTCCCTCCTCCTTTTCTATATGAACCCTCTTCTCTCCATGCAAGTGGTTCTTTTCGGCCATCTTCTTCCTCCCTTCTCTTTTTCTCATCCTTGGAGCTTTGTGGAGCAAGAAGGTGTGTCTTTGGTGCCTTGGAGGTGGTTCATCCCTTGCATGTTGTGATAGTGGTGATCCTTAGCCATCTTTAGCTCCGATGAGTGTTTTATCTTCTTTCTTTAGTGTTCCTTCGGATCTTCTACCCTATCTTCTTCCTTCTTCTCAACCTTAATCCATGTTTTGACAAGGTGATGCTCAAGTGAGAGAGAGAGTTTCTTTATGTTTTATCTCCTGATAGCACACCACCTCTCAACAACATGTTCCTCGTATTCTCCAGACATCTTTATGTTTTATCCTTTCTTCTGCATAGGCAGAAGTCACTATAAGATATACCGGAGGACACTAGAATAGACTCAACACCTTAGTCCTATGTCCTTATAGACTCAGTGAACCTATATATCTGATACCAAAACTTGTGACGACCACTATCAAATCGATAACGACATCACACAAAATCACGTAGAAACAACCATTAACAGTGGATTACCGAAAATCACTAAAAATTAAAACCATTTTTCATAAAGATCCATTGCCATGAAATTTATTATAGAAAGTACCAAAGCCTGTCATATACAACATGATACATCACACATGTTCTATATCAGCAACATCTCTGTTTCATCTGATATGAGTTTACTTTTACCAGAAACAAGTACTTGAGCAAAGTATTAGCAATAACAACCTTTTAGCCAAAAACTCAGATCGGTTGTAAAACTGAATATGAAACCATCCCCAAAGGACCTAATAGTACTGGGATGATGCATAGGACTTCTATCTACAAAAAGACACATCTAAGAACATACCACTCCAAAATTACATGTCTTCTTCCTGCTGTTGTCCTGTCTCAGCTACACGATCTCTGCTACCTCATGCACATCCACCTAAAAAGTTGTGGAACCCACAGGGTGAGACAAAAGTCCTATCGGGAGATATAACTCCCCAACAACACTATTATTATCATAGATATAATTGTTTATTCAAGGATAATGATAAAGCAGCAACTATGCTAAGCAATTTCAATTATAATATGAGCATTAGCAAGGTATCCCTATAAATGTGCGGATCAGATACCTATGACTGACCAATAGGTTATTCAATCTTTTTAAAAGGATTATGAAGAACATGTATATCATTTATCAATCATGCTATACCAGCATCTCAAGCTTATCTTGTGATCATATTGCCATGGTATGATATCAGTGAATCATGTGAATATACTACCAGGTATTGACCTTTGTCAATCCTATGAATATACTACCAGGTATTGATCTCTATCAATACAGTGATTATACTGCCAAGTATTAACCTTTATCAGTCATGTCATTATACTAGTAGGTATTGACCTTCATCCATCCTGCGATTATACTACTAGGTATTGATCTTCATCAATCCTGTGATAATACTTCCATGTATTGATCTTCATCAGTCTTGTGATTATACTACCAGGTATTGATCTTCATCAATCTTGTGATTATACTGCCACATACTGATCTCTATCAATCCTATGATTATACTACCAGGTATTGATCTTAATAAATCCTGTCATTATACTACTAGGCATTGATCTTCATCAATCCTGTGATTATACTGTCAGGTAATGATTTAAATGCATTAAAATATCTTATAGCCTCAATCAAGTTACAAGTATGAAAGGTATATCATATTGCCAAGGATTCTTTAATAGTTGGAATACCTTTGTGTTACCCAATTACTTTCATAATGGGATATCAATTGCTTAAACTCATCATTGAGTACCACATCATATTAGTAGGCAATATGCCTCTGCCAAGTCATCAAACCTTTTCACATCCTTCTTGTGATACAATTATTCCACATGCCTCATAGGGAATAATCACTATAACCCTCATTTGGCTATATCCATAATGCCTTCATGGTTAAGATTTCATTATTGTAACCATTGATTATTATCATTATGCAATTTCAAGTTACACTCTCTCTTGTGATTAGAATTGGGGTTTCTCTTTTCAACCGACTAGGGTTTCCAGGGTTATATTTAATAACCAACCCTAAACCATAACTACTCTCTATAAGCTTATATTATTATCTTTACATTCAACTGTATCACAAATAATCACTCAATCAAATTACAATCCTCTCATGATTAGGGTTAGGGTTTATCTTGTTGCCGATTAGAGTTTCTAGGGTTATATTCAACCACCAAACCCTAATTCATAACTCCTCTCATCTAGAAGCTTATTTCCTTGCCATAAGTATTCAATAATACTTGATTACTCTCATCAATTATCATTAATTGATTATTAACATGAGTGATATAAGTTTCTCTCTCATCCTCATTAGGATACTAGGTTCAACTTTAACTTGTTGTATTGACTTGACCCTCTATAGGGTATACTAGCCTACACTTATCAAAGTGTATCCATCTCATTACATCATAGTGTATCAACTTGATTATACTCATGTGTCATCCTACCCTCATCTCGGTGTATCATCCTACACAGTAACCCTTGTGTCGGCCTAGACACATTCACTAGTGTCGGCCTAGACACTATCACTTGTGTCGGCCTAGACACTCTTACTTGTGTTGACCTAACACTTGTGTCGGACACGACACTTGTGTTGGCCTATGACATCTCACTTGTATCACCCTATGTATATACACTTGTGTTTCCTTATGCATATACACTTGTATCGCCCTATGCATATCACCCTATGCATATCAACATGTGTGTGTCGGCCATAGAACATTCTAGTGTATTAGCCACACTATCATCTTGGGTATGTGTCATCCAAGGCATCAAGGGATGTGTCGTCCTAGACACCATTAATTGATATTGGGTTAGGGTGTGTATCAAGTTCTAGGGTTAGGGTTACATGATATTGGGTTAGACATCATCATCTCCCCCACACCCTCACTCATCAAGGTACTGACCTCACTTATCTTTTGGTGTATCACCTTCACCATATCTTGGTGCATCTCCTTCATCATACTTTAGTGTAATGTCTTTACCTAACTTTTGTATAACATCTTCACCTCACTTAGGTGTAACATATTTACCTCTCTTGGGTGTAACATCTTCACCTCAGTTGGGTGTAACATCTTTACCTCACTTGGGTGTATCAGCCACACCATGCTCTAGGGTTTTGGCGTCACTATCATCTTGTGTGTCAGTCATGACACTATCACTTGTGTTGCCCATGTCACATCAAAGTGATATCGGTTTTGAGGTGTTAAGGTGATATCAGTATAGAGGTTCTTCAAAGTGATATTGGTATAGAGGTGATTCAAAGTGATATCAGTTTAGAGGTGCTTATGGTGATATCAGTTTCTATCATCTTCAAGCTCCAAAACATCGTCCATTAACACTTTAGTTCATGGACAACAACCCCATATATCCATTAGCCTCATATATTCATCATTTAATCAAGGGAAATCAAAATTGAGAAGGAATCACCAAGTATTGTAAAATTGAAAGCAAATAACAATAGAATTGAAGTAGAGTTATATAACCTGCCTCAAGATCACCACTAGATCTTCAAGATTCAAATGTCCACGTTCTCAAGGTTGAAGATGACCTATTCAAAGGTCTAAGATTCAGATATAGCTTCACCTCCATCAAGAAGAAGGCATCATAGTTAGAAACTTTTTTTCTTTTTGATCTGCATGGGCCGAAGCCCACCCACTCTCCAAACAGGTGCCAGAGCCCGGATGACCCAAGAGGTTGGTAAATACAGCTGACCCGAGCGGAATCGAACCAGCGACCCTTCATGAGGGGCACACTGGCTTGACCGCCCGAGCTACGCTGGCCGGGTATAGTTAGAAACTTGGTGAAGAAGAAAAGAAAGAAAGAATTATGATCCAAGATACATAATTCTCTAAGGTTGAAGATGGTCATGGCATCACCTTAAACAAGATGCTCGACCTTCCCCTTGATACTTGAGCTCCTAGGGTCGTCCACCAAGAAGGAGGTGGTAAAAGAGATGAAATGTTCACTAGTAGGTGAAAAGAGAGGTTATATAGTTAAGGCTCCTAAGAAAGACTACATGAGAGGTGTCATCACCATATTTAACTAGGTGACACGTGTCCATGCATGGTGGAACCATGCAACCATAATTATCTCATCATGCAAAACTCATGAGGATAATCCAAAGATAAGATATCGGCCATTGGGTATCTTGCTTGACAAGATATCTCAACCCAATATCACTTTTCATGCAAATCGATACAACTTTTGCAAGGAACATCTAAACCGATAGGCTTCACCTACTTGTGGTGATTATCCCGATATGAATACTTCCAAAAAGTTTCTAAACTAATATGGGACCTCCTCTATGGTTTCTGAACCGGTAGGCACTCCCATATGTAGTTCATAACTCGACACAACCTTATTTAGGGTTCAAGATACTCAACATTCTTTAGTGCTTTCATCACCAGGAGTGCTATCACTCAACCAATACACAAAAAAGCCCCCCTACTTTTTCTCTCCTCTATATGATGCTAAGAGAGAGAAGGGACACTCTAGAGATGGTAAATTGCACATCAACCCCATATTTTGGGTAAATTGAAATTTGCACCAAAACTATCATATATAACACAAACAACCTTCGAACAAGCTCAAACTTGAAACTTGAGCTCTCCTTAAGTCTTAATTACTTCTCAAAAGATTAAGAAAAGGTTCGAATCATCTTACTTAGGCAAAACATCCTGGGTTATCTCATAACCCAAGTCAGGGGTGTTACAAAAACTACACCATATCAGCCATTCAAGAAATAATTTCAAGTTACCATTACATTTCCTTATCCATACAACCTCCCTTTCTACATCCGGTGAAACAAAAAACCCATTTATGTAGTAGAATAAGTCACATTATCCTTCCTAGATTCATTCCTACTAGTCTCACCACCATTGAGAAAAAACCATATTTTGATTAGTAATGATTCTTGTCAATTTAGAATTTATCACCAGCAAAATCATTTATAACCAATTATACTTACTTTCAAATATCAAGAATGAATCCTTAGCTCTTCTAAAACATACTAAAGGCTTGACGACAATCTAATGGCCATTACCTAGATTTCAATGTTATTAGGGCCATAATGGGTAGGTAAATGGTTTAAACTTTAATGGCCTTTACCCAAATTTCATTGTCATTAGGGCCAAAAATGGGTAGGGTAATGGTTTAAACATACCCTCATCAATATTAGAGTGTGACGTAATTGGTAGGGTAGTTACCGTCTCCCTGAAAACAATTACCCTACCCTTACCTACATTCATTTTCTCATAGGGTAATGAGTTAGATGGGATATTGTCTAAACGTAGATTTATGCCGTTTTCAACTATCACAATTTATGATTTCCATACCTCAAGTTCATGACACTACCTAATGCACTTTTTAACCATAAAGCACTTTTGACGGCATACATATAAAAGATTGCCAGTTTCTCTAGAATTATCTTATAACCCTATATTTGCCTATGATTATTCTAACATTTATACGTGTAGATAACATCTTACACATGATATATCTTATAATTAGGCATATGTAGTCTTACTCATTTGGTCCATGTCTTCCAAATATTTTGAACATTTGGTAATAGGACTTATCCCATGATACATGGTAAGTTCTCTATCTTAGACTTTTTCAACCGAGCCATTTCAACACCTTGTTAATGTATGTACTCTTTAATCAAGAAAAAGATATTTCTAGATCTCTCTATAGATCTTAATACCTATAATAAAGAGGGATTCACCTAAGTCTTTTGTAGAGTTAAAACACCATTTTTGATTGGTAGTCCATCATACACATGCAATACGAGGAACATAAGAATGCTCCCACCAACCTTGTTTGAAACAAAAAGGTTCATGTATATTCCTCATGAAACCAAAAACCTTGTCTGATTCATTAAAATGAAGTTTCTATCTTCTAGTTTCTACATTCGCTCTATAAATTGACCTTTCCATCTTACTAAGATATCCAACTTCGTCTAGAGATACAAAATCCTGACATTGTGTCATATACACATCCTAAAGACGACTCTAATTAAGGAATGTAGTTTTGACATCCATCTCCATATCTCATAATCAACAATAGTGACATGCATGATTCTTATAGAATTGACCATGGCATCTAGTGAGATATTTTCATTATAGTCAATACTTAGAACTTGTTAAGAACCTATTGCAACCAATCATCCTTTGCAGGAGGACATTTCATTTTCTTTTTAAAGAGGCACTTGCACCTAATAAGTTTTATCCCTTTAGGTGGTTCCACCTAAATTTATACCTTGTTGGCATACGTTGAGTCAATCTAGCATCTCGTGGCCTCAATCTATTTACCAAATTTTGGTCCCTCAAAACCTTCCTTGAAGGTGATTGGCTCATCCCGTTCCATGACCAAGATATCACCTTGTTGATTACAGATCTAAATCGGCTTAATGTTAGTTCTACAAGATCCACGAGGCCTTTGATTTTTCTGAAGGGATGTCCACTCCAATAACTACTTGTGGTGCCTCTTGTATGAACCTAATACTCTTTGCTATTATAATGTAAGTGCTCTTCACTCAATAGTCAATATGGACCACCATGCTAGAACTAAAAACATTAAGCTAAAACAAATAGATTCCATCCCAAGAATATATAGTTGCCTGATACCGTTACAAAACCTTCACCAATGTTTCATTTGTTTTATCTTAGAGGCAATTGGGCATCTGCGCTGCACATTCTCTATTGTGTAGGAGGTAGAACCGAGGCCAGTAATCCTGGATGATTATGGCATCTAAATGATTGCTGAGCGAGAAACTCCAATATTTGAAGTAATTCTGTACGTTGATGCATGAACTGATATAGTCTGTTAAAGCCACCTTTTTTTGAAGCTTGTTAAAACCACTAAGATCCATTTAGATTTTTGTTGGTCTTTTTCATTGTAATTGCGTCATAACATACTCTAGTATGATGGGCGTGAAGTGTTAACGGGCTTTGCTATAAGTTTGGTTTGTCATCATAGCAAAGGTATAAAGGGCACCTTTGTTTTGCGGTGTTTAGACGTAAAGGATTGCATTTATAAACCCAGTAGCCAAAAAATTACGCTTGTTTTGTTGGACTGGGAAAAATGAGACAATCCTGCATTTACGGGTATAAAAAGAATACAGTACGGAGGCCTCCAGTTGGAAATCGCCGGACGCCATAGCCCATCTTCCGCGCCGTGCAAATTGCTCTGCTGACCGTCCGAAACCCCCGCGCCCCCCATTTATGTCCAGCTGTACCAAACATAACCTACTGTTTTACAGAACTTTTCGGATAACATGGATTATCTCAATGCAGGATTTATAGATATCCAGCACAATACTGTAATCCAAACGTGCCCAAAACGGAGATAAGACTAGACTAGAAGAATATGTTCTATTTTTGAAAGATACGGTATAAGACTGAGTCAGATGCTAATGGATTCACCATATTGTGTTTCTGCGTTTTGTTGAGCCGACTGATCATGTAGCAGACAGAAGATCATATTTTTATTTCCTTTGAATAATTGCTTATCTAGCAAACCGTGCACCTTTTTTCTCACACTTAATTTACATCTGGACTGCATCAGAAACTAAGTTGTTCTGCCGGTGATTTTCATAGAGATCCTTTTGCAATAACAATTTAACCTTTGATAAAAAGACCGTTGCATATTTGTGCAAAAGTAGTAGATTCTCAGCACTTCTATGTGTCTTCCACTATTTCCCTTCCCCTTCTACATTTGACTAAAACATTATCAGAAAAATCTTTTCTTCTATGGTTTAGGAGTGAGCCAACAGGCTAGCAATGGTGACTTTTATCTGGTCACGTACAGAAAAGAATCCATATGCCATCTGCATCCAGCAAAGATGTAGTTGGGTCACATGAACTACTTTTCAACCCATTTGTTCCGATTTCAGATAGATACACACCAGTTACGCTTCCGTTTCTCTCCATATTGATTTCACCTCCAAATCTGCTGTACCGTCTGTCTTGGTTGTGTCTCAGAAAATCTGTCATTCACCCCTAAAAAATTTAATGAGGCGGTCAAAATCTGCTGTCTCGGACTAACTGTCCTAATGTGTCCCTAATAATCTCTGTCCTATGCACACTTCATTAAATTTTTTTAGAAGTGGATTTTTGGGTAAACAAACGGCAAAAATCTTCCGTGACACAACCGGGACAGCAAAAATCAGTGGTTGTTTCAGTCCACAAATTTTCCAGCTTTAATTAGCAGGAAGCAGATTCGTCTACCAGTGTATACCATATATTTGGAATAACCCATTGACCTATTGTTCAAGTGGCATATAGCAGAAGAACTGCAATGTCTTTTGCAGTCTAAGCAGATATGCATTAGAAGCAAGTGAGACTGTCGCATACCTTTCCCCATTCTAGTCAAATATACCGGTGAATGTTTACATTTCAGTCGTATCCAATTTGGAATGTGCGATAGCACAGCTAAATTCTATCTGTCGGTCAATCAGCATGGGCACTTCAGTTGGAAAAGATAACCCATTAAGGCTTTTTCAAGTAGAAGTTTGCAAATGTGACGGTAAGGCTGGAAAGGTGCTAGACATTGATGGATACCAGATACTGAGAGTACACCTGACTCTGGCACCAGCCAAACAAAAGAAAGAGAAGGTTGCTCAACAGAGAAACGTGTGGAAACTCTAGTTTCCAGTGCGTGTTTAATTTAAACACGTTCAAAACACAGAAAGGCAACGCAACTTGCTAGCACCGCCCCCCATATCATCAAGAGCTTGCCGAACTGAATTAGATCCATTCAACCTGATGGAGACTTTGTAGCACCTGGTTTAAGCTCACAAGCAACACGAGCCACTGCTTTCTACTAACGTGCTGTCAGAAATACTTATTACTAAATGACCCAACAAGACTTTTAACATCCGTAATGCAGCTTTACCATGTCTCCCGGTCACATTTTAAATTTTTCCTAAAGGAAAGCCACAAGACAACAACAGATAAAAATGGTCTTTTTGTGTGACAAAGATGTTCACGACGGGAGTTTAGCTGACCTGGTTTGCGTACAGCTGTCTAACGATGACATGTCAGCAACAGGTATGTAGCTCTTTTTATAGATATAGATTGGTATAGAAGTTGGAAATACACATCATCTTTTGCTATATATGTCTTATTTCACCCATGCATAGATGCCATTTGTTGGTCTCTATGCCTTTCGCGACCGATTCAGGGAAAAATGACGATCCAATTGCTTAAAACTGTACTCAGCACGATCGTTATCAGATGTGTATTAAGTGTTGGCCGAATTTTAGTCCTAGAGAAGGAATATGACATGCAATATATAGGAGATAATATTGTGTTCCATTCCAGTTTATCTTGGGCCCAACCGGCCACGGGTTATTGTTTGAAACTAGCTCGTGATTCTCGCTTGTAAATAATCAATATTAATTCTATCAGACACATTCAAAACATGCGCACAAACCTGAACCATTGAGGCCGGCGGGGCCTCTCAACTGAACACAAAGTTAGGCTAGTGATCCCCCACAAGAAGGAAAGATGGAGAAAGTGAGCTATTGAGTGTATGCGTGAATGCAAATGTGCACATACACTTGTCATACTATATTGTCCATTATTTAAATAATAAAGAAAAAATGAAATTGTAAAATCACACTATATGATATAAATTCTAAGTAGTATTAGATCCATTTAGAAGTTTCTAAATATAAAAAATGTCAAAAATAGGAATGTTTATGTTATCATCATATTGGTTTTGATAAGATATTGTGAGGTTCGTGTGTCATGTAATCATTATGATGAACACATAGGCACACATTCACTACAATGTGGTGAGGTGGATATTTATTCAAAAAACATATATATCATATGTGAAACAATTTGCCTTGATTCATACAATGAAATGAATTACAAGTTAAACGTTATGTATTTTTTTAGTAATCAATACATTCACATAATATGATTGAGTGCTAATCTATCAAGAGGTGATTTTGAGCCTTGAAAAGAAAAATTATAAATTAGCATAGGAAGTTGACTAAAAAAATGGTTAATTGCCATATATGCAAGTTTGAAACTCACAACCATAGCTATAATTTGTCTAAGATGTTGTTCTTCAATTGTTTTTATGAGCAATCTTATGAGTTCTAAGATAAGGAGCTTTGGAATAATTTTTTTGTAGAAAATACAACTCTATAAAAAGCAAAAGAATCATTTTGATGTAAAAAATACGTCATATTATGTAGACATTAAACAAGAAAAAGTTTAGTTTTAAGTCAAAATCAACACAATGCAAATTTATTTGAATTCTTCGTTGAAGTCTATAGGGTTGTGTCTATAACATTGAAAGATTTCTCCCGTTGTAGCTTATTCCTTCAATCTTGAGAAGTGAAAGGTTGAGAAGATTGTTGCTGGAGATGGATATCATTTGTTCTGTTGAATGTCCAACACCCTCTCCTCTTTGACATCATGTCTATTTTCTTAAGATGAGTATGTTAAGTTTGAAGAAAAGATATATTACTTAAGTGACGACATACCATAAAAATAGTAAGTTAGAACTTCCAGAGTTGTTTAAATTCACAAGATATAGAGTAGTAGTACAAAAAATAGAGTTCAATACATCCTTAGTTGTCAATACCACACTAGAGTATAAAGAAATGATGTTATAAAAATGGTTGCAATTAAACTAAGTTGGCTCGCTTTACATCCTCAACAAATTTGATCCAAACAAAAATAGGATAAACTTCTACCTTTGGCATTATATTATGCCATGAATGTGGCTAATGATCAAACTCTTAGTTATCATAAGTCTTTCATTAACACAAGTTATATTGGGTTCATTATATTAGTCATATTTATCATAACCCAAATTCCATGGCCTTGCCAATTACAAATAAGCACATATATATTGGTTGACCTAGTTCTCATTACTTCACTATCAAAATTATATACAAACTATTTTGTTAATCATTTTCTAAAATCTTGTCTTATATGTCTTAGTTGTGGTGAGCTACATATAGATAGATACAGATGTGGATAATATATTTGGTTATAATCACTTAGATCTTCAATATTTCTTCTTTGATTTGCTAATATAAACTGTGAAATAAATATTTTACATAGTGAATGTGTTTATTTCAAAAAATTAATAATATACAATAATGATATTGAGTTCAAAATATTATCTAGGTTGATTTTAGAACTAATCAACCTAAATAGCTATGTAAATTTTTGTCTTGTTTGATGGTTGTAAATACCATTTAAAATTTCTTACAATTTTTGTATACAAATAAATGAAAGAAAATATATTTTTGTGTGGTTCTACTATGTCATGAAACATTGAAGACAACTTTAATAAAATAATATATTTTCATATTAAAAATGAGCACATACATTGTTATGTCTATAGGCAACATCAAATGGTAAGGTACAACATATACCACATAGCTATTATAAAAATGTGAACAACCCCACACATACTTATCAATTTAAACCCATCAGTCTACAAAACAACTCCTTCAAAGTCATAGTAGAAGTCCTTAGCTCGAGGATTAACCTGCATGTAAAGCATACTCTTAGATATAGCACACAACATTTTTGAAAGGTAATAGAATGCTAGCTGCCATTATAATGGAATGAATGTTTTTTCAAAATGCCAACAAAAAATGACCCGATGTTTACTCTTAAGAACAAACTCGAGAAATATTTTTATAATATAAAATGGAACTTCCTTAATCTATAATTAAAAGTGTATGACCTTCTTGAGTCCTAGATTTGTTGGATTACAAAATGCATTACTATAAGGTTCTCATTAACACTTATTAATGGATCTACTTTTGGGTACTTCAGAAGTACTAATGGCTTAGACAAAGGGATCCTTTGTCACCATACCAATTTGCAACAATCCTGTCTATCCTTGCTACTACATTTATACTTGGGTTCAAGAATGGACTATAAGATTATATCGACAACGTTAATAATATACCCATTATCTGATTAGCTGTCATTCTATCATCTTTGTCAACTAGATGATAATAACATCATAAACATCATTAGAATTCTAGGTTATTTCAACATTTCTTAAGATTTAAGATTTACTTTCAAATTCAAATTTAGTTGAGGTACACATTGCTAGGGTACACAATACTGATCATGACATAATAAAATATAATTTGGTGATTCAATGTAAGATGAAACAATTTTCAATGAAAATTTTGTATTACTTCTTTCACCTAATAAGATGCCTAGTTCCATTTGGAAACCAATTATCCATGAAATGACTAATGGACTTACCTCATGCTGTATGGTATGCCTACAAAGCCATCTATCATGCTCTGAGCGATACATCTTTGTCTCTGATACCTTAATTATATATTAGATGTGTTCCCATATTGGAGAAAATTGCATCCTCTCTAGATAATTGCATAGATTATTATCTGTGAAAGTACAAAGGAAGATAGGAAAATACTCCTTGTTAATTGGTCCTTCTTATGTAGACCAAAGAATTTTGAGGTTTGTTGAATTATCGACTCAAAATTGCACATGCATGACATGTTCAACAAAATCCTTTCCACAAACATTGAAAAACTTGAATTGGCACCCTCACAAAAAACATAAATGAATGTTTACTTTTTTGGAGTTACCTTAAACATTGACTCCATCACCACGCTAGTCAAATACTGGGACCATATGATATTTTGGATAGACCCTTGGTCTGAATTAGGTCATACATCTTAGTTTTAAATTTACATGGCCCTTCCACCTGAGAAGAGAAGAATTACACTTGAAAAGCACTTGTGTCTCATCAAATCTAATAGTAACAATTTTCCTAAAACAATTTTAAGACATATAATTTAGAGTTTTTTATACCCAATTTTATTAACCAACTTTCCATGACTCACAGTATGCTAGTGTTTAAACGGCCTTGGGGGGCATACAATTTACAAAGCATATAACTTTTTCTTGCACCCAAGCCATGTTTCCTTTTATGGCTGTCATATTTGGAATGTTACATGACAAGATAAAGTTTAGATTCTCCTTAGAATCATTTGTCACAATAAATTATGTATACGACCCAAGTGTAACAAAAGAGGCTTCTATGGACCCTTTATATGCTTATTTTGTCAAAACAATATTGACACAACTAATGAAATATTTTTGACTATTGTTTCTCTTGGTTTGTTTGGGAATATTCCTACACCATTAACAACAATATCTCATGTGATTATGACAGAACTTGTTATTTTATTTTCAACTATGGCACCTATAGAGATACTAATTTTGGAAAACATTCAATCTCACTTGCTGCTTGCATTATATGGAACTTTTGGATTGATTGTAATCACACTATTTTAAAAACAAAATCCTCCAAAATAAAATAAAGATAGATCATATATTTATGATTCTTATACTTGGATAAACTTATGCATTTAGGTGATTCTCACTCTCCTTTGAAAGCTAAGTCATCATGGCACACTTTCTCCATCTATCACATGGAAAATTATGACTCAATCCATGTGGGCTCATAAATTTTGAGGATGATGTAGATCTTGTATCTCCCAGGGTTAACTCTAAGGTCCCTAAGGCCTATAACTTGATGACCCCTTGGCAAAAAGGGTTATAGGTTCGATGTGTTGGTTCCTTTTTGGTGTTACTTCACTTCTTTGTTTGGTATGCATTTTATATGGTGGGTTTATAATATGGGGATCCCAACCCATTCTAATGTCGATCTCAACTAAAAATATGACTGCTATTGCCCCAATTGTTTGACAAGGTGTGTATACCCTTGTAATTTTTCTAGCATCTCATCTCATCATTGACTTGTGGGGTGTTTATTCTAGTTTCCCATCACTGTAACCAATGTTAGGGGCACCTCTACTGTGGCCTTTTATGCTATTGTACTAGGTCCCTATCTGTGTATGTGATTTTATTCATTGTTTGATATTATCTTGGTGAATCATGGTTATCATAAAAAATAAAATGTAACCCCATTCTCATTAATTTAATAGGGTGTTGTAAGAACATTCACTTTGGAGTACATGTAGAACCATATAAGTCTTTTTGTAACACCCCACTTGTACAAACATACACAACATACAACAGAAGCATAAATTGCAAACATTTCAAAGGGGATGCCACGATCATGATATTCCTTGCACCAAAATTGAGTTCATATATAAACCAACACATGATAAAGATAACAATATCATACTCAAGTCCTCAATAAACATGTTCACATGTAAACACCATATACTTTCTCATAATAGGAAGAGAAAATAAAACTGGGAATAGCTAGCACCATGCTAGGTCTTTTCTCCTGAAGAAGCTTGAGCTAGTCCTTGTACGTCAGATAGATCCACTCTTCTAAGTTTTCTCCTTACTCTCAAACATCACACACCCAGTCATGCATCAAAAAAATTGTCAGTAGAATTGAACATATTATATCTTACAAAACATCTAAATTGAAAATATATTTAAATAGTAAACATTTAAAAAGGGATAAAATTTCTTTTAAATCATTTCTTTTATCCTGACCTATATGAGAATTCTCGAGTTTGCACATAAGTACCTCTTCTCTTATACACCAAAGTGCCTCTTGGGTTGCACCAAAATGGCTCTTCTCTTATGCACCAAAGTGCCTCTTAGTTTTAATTTGAGGAGCCCCTTAGTAAGGAACTTATACAAGTTATCATTTGTCGTTATATTTCTTTTAAAAGTTCTTATGTTTCTCTTAGATCTTACTTGAAACTTTGTCTTTAATTATTGCATGAAGTTGATACAATAATATTGACAATAAACATGAAATTTAGTTCGTTATAGATTCATTGACTTTAAGAAATTGAAAAAGTAGGTAATAGATTCATAGCATTCTTTGTACATTGTAGATACATACATGAAAGAAAACAATACTTATATTAAATGTAATGAACCACTTACCTCTCTTGAAGAAAACCTAGTGTCTCCCCTTAGGTTTAAAAGTCCTAATAACATCTTTAGGGTTGATTGAACCCTAATTACCCTATTCAACAAATTAACATTCATCAATAACAATATTCACCTTAGTTTTTAGGGTTTCATGGTTTTCAAATTATTTAAGGAAAATCAGAGTCAAAACAAGCTTCAAAACCACCATATTATTGTTCCTTATTTCGTTATCTTTTCAATGGGTATTTTTATGTATTTGTTTGATATAAGATAAATTTTCTACAAAAGTTTGAAGATTTGAACAATAAAAAATTTGAGAAAAATCCACGTGTAAAGCATTATCCACATAAATCCCATTGGACCATGATCCGGTAAGGTGGCTCACTCATTAAAAACTACGTGGCTCAAGTTAACCCAAATCTAGCATGCATTTGTGACAAGCAGGCGCACATCAGAAACCCCAAAATGCCCATTTAAGGCATGACACATCAGAGATTAGAGTAAGGGCAAATGAAAAAACACTAGGCTCGTTGTTCTTCCTTATGAGATTGAAGAATCGAGCTTCTAGTTCTCAAAAACCAGATTGTTCCCCAAAGATAATGGTAAAACTCAATGAAACTCCATTATCTTTGAGTCTCTGGTATCAATCTAGCCCCAACAACCCCATGCAAGGGTCCACAAATGTCAAGATTCATCCTACCTCCCTTCCTCCATGACTTCCAACAAGACACGATTGGGGAAATGCGTCAAAGAAAGACACAAAGAACACTGAGGCCATAGGTTGGAACACAATACCCTGGCCGAAGTGAAATGAGAAAGAAGCATCAATCAAGGAAGGCCATTGGTGCCAGACTACTCTTAGAGATGAAGATACATGTGAAAAGGGGGAAAATAGAGAAACTACCTTAATCATCCCAATTGGCGTCACAATAACCTTCAAGACTACCCATTGAATAGAACTTTGTGGTTGGTGGTGATCCAAGGGGTCTTGACCTTGTTGCCAAAGTGATGGAATGTGTTGTAGTTTATTGGAGTTATAAAGGTCGACATTGCGGTGGTTGAAGACCAAAAGATTATGACATTGATTGTTAGGGGGTATGCAATGGTTCATGAGGGGTTATATAGAAGCAGGGAGTCCCATGATTTCTGGGAGTCTCATGGGTGATATAAACATGGGAAATATAGGGGTTCTTGTCAACCTAGGACTTTAGGTCATGAGTCCCATCATATTTGAGATCAAGTTATTTGGGAAAACCTTAAGAGCACAAACTGGTCCCAGTTGCTTACAAGTTGTAGGGGGAAGGGGATAGGCTTTGCGGACTACTGAATTCCAAAGAAAATAAGGAAGTCAGGTGAGGGGGAAAACTTCATTCTCTACTGATACCCAAGAATCTAACTACGACTCAAAGTGCTACGTAACATCCAAGACTTCATATTATCTTGGATATTCAATAAAAATAAAAAAACAAACTATATATGATAATTCTCTAAATTTTTAGATGGTCAAATGAGGTTGATTTGATCTCAAATTTTTACCATCAATGTATTTTAGGGTCTAGAACATTCTTAACCAACTACTTCCCGATTTTGAGGTCTATTAATGAATAGTTAACTTGGTGTACATATTGATTGATTAATATACTTTAAATTAGATAATGGGTCTTAAAATTAATTAATGACCAATAAGGTACATCTTTAAACTTATCTCAAAATCAAGTTATATAAGTTAGGGTCATATCTGTTATGTGAGGATTGTAGATTTATGGAGGAGAGATAAAGGGTGAAAGTTGTTCTTTATATACCTTGAATTCATTTAGGCATAAAGAAGGCAAATAATAAATACATTTATTTTTCTCTCTTTAGACCTTATTTTAGATGAAGTATTCATTATTTGAGTAAATAACATCTAAACCCATGATTTAAAATCAATTCAAGGGAAAAATTTCTATTAAAAATTTTAGGGTGTCACAATTCTACCCACCTTAATCAAATTCGTCCTTGAAATTTCATAAGACTACTCACCTTAGGGTTTTCTTTTTTCTTAGTTTGTGAAACACATACATGGAATAAAACTTCTATATAATTAAAGTTAGGGTTAGATCTAGGCTATACCTTCATTAACTTCATCCTCAACTTAACCTTACAGTTTGGGGCTTCAAATCATGAATTTAATTTGTACTATCTAAATGCATTAGGTTTAGGTGGCTACAATTTAGCTCTTTTGTATCACTCTTTTAGTGGAACCTCTAGATCTGTGCTGGACAGACACAAACCTAAAGGTGTGAGATCTCATTATGATACAGTTCAAGATCCTAGTAGCATACATGGCCCATATCACATATGCTATCAATAATAAGAACATACGCATACTAAGTCTTTTTTTCTCTTGACATTTCCTCTAAAATTCGCAAGTAGTTGTCCATCACCATTGAGAAGAAGAGACACATACCACAAAATATGATAGAGTTCAACATAAAGGATATGAATCAAATAATCTCCTATCTCTACCACTTATGTACATAGATACTCTAAAGTTGTATTTCTTGTAGGGTTCCTACCTCTCACGTAAAAGTGATACATATTCTAACTTCTTGACTAGATATCCTCTCTCTATATGTTTTATATCATCAGGTGAGGGATGTAAGAGTTACCTAGAAATTATGAGAAAAGCCTAGTGGCCAACTATACTTTTAGCTCTGATACCATTATTGTAACACCCACTTGTACAAACATACACAACATACAACGGAAGAATAAATTGCATTCATTTCAAGGGGGATTCCACAATCAAGATATTCATTGTATAAAATAGAGTCCATATATAAACAAACAAAGGATAGTGACAATAATTCTCATACACAAGTCCTCAACATAATTCGAAATTAATAAAACTAACTTAAACACCACATACTTTCTCATAATAGGAAGAGATAAGTAAACTAGGTATAGATGGCACCCCACCATGTCTTTTCTTCTGAAGATCCTTGATGTAATCCTTGTGTGTAAGATAGCTCCACTCGTCTAAGCTTTCTCCTTGCCTAAAACCATTGTGCCTCCAGCCATGCACCAAACAATTTGCAAGTGGGATCAAACATATTATATCTTGAAGCAAGCATGTAAATTGAAAATAAACATTAAACATGAAAGTTTAATAATGGACACACTTGCTTTTAAATTTTTTATTTTATCTTGACTATATAAGAATCCTCAGATTTTCTCATAAGTGCCTCTTGGGTTGCACAAAGTACCACTTCTCTTAAGAACCAAAGTGCCTCTTAGTTTTGGTCTGAGGAGCCTCTTGGTTAGGATCTTATACAAGTTATATTTTATCATTATATTTCTATTGAAAACTCTTGATTTGACCTAAAATATTATTTGTAAATTTATCTTTAATGTGCATGAAGATGATACAAAAATATTGACAACAAACATAACATTCAGTTCATTATAGATTCATTGACTTTGTAATTGAAACAATAGGTAATATTTTCATAGAATTCTATGTACATTGTACATACATACATAAAATCAAACAATGCTTATGTTCAAAGTGCATGGACCACTTACCTCTCTTGAAGAAAACCTAGTTTCTCTTCTTAAGTTGAAGAAATCCTAATCATGTCGTTAGGGTTATTTAAACTCTAATCGCCCTTGTTCAACCAATAAACATTCATTAATAATAATATTCACCTCAATTTCTGGGGCTTCATGGTTATATAATTAATAAGGGAAAATCAGAGTCAAAATAGGCTTCAAAGACACCGTATTATTATTCCTATTTCATTATATTTCCAATGACTATTTATATTTTTTTGACACAAGACAAAATTTCGACGAATATTTGAAGATTTGACCAATAAAAAATCGAAAAAAATCCAAGCATAAATCATTGTCCACATAAATCCCATTGGACCAGGATCTATTGAGATGGCCCAGTTGTCAACAGCTGCATGGATTAGGTCAACCCAAGTCTAGCACATGCACAACAAAAACCCCAAAAACACCATCCAAGGTGTGACACGTTAATGACCAGAGTAGGGGCAAAAAGAAAAAACACTAGGCTCCTTATTCTTCCTCCCTAGATTGAAGATCTGAGCTTCTAATGCCCATATACTAGAATGTTTCCCAAAGCTTAAGGAAAAACTCAACAAAACCCCATTACCTTTGAGTCTCTGGCATCACTCTGTCCCCAACGACCCCACACAAGGGTCTAGTGATGCTTGGAGTCATCCAACCTCCCTTTCGCCATTACCGTCTACCATACATGATTGGGGAAGCACATCAAGGAAACACACAAAGAACATTGAGGCCACATACGGTAACAAAACACCCCTATGGAGGTGAAATGAGTAAAACATAAGTCAAGGAAGGTCATATGCGATAGAATACTCTTAGAGATGATGATACAATTGAAAAGTGCGGAAATTGGAAAACTAGCTTAATCATCCCAATTAGCATCATGATAACTTCAAGGCTAACCACTGAATAGAACTGGGTGGTTGGTGGCGGTCCAAGGGTTCTTGATATGCCGTTGGAGTCAAGGAAGGTGTTGTAGTTTATTGGATCTGGATATGTCATCACTATGGTGGTTGAAGACCAAAACATGGTTCTATTGATTACTAGGGGTGTGCAATGGTTTTGTAAGGGGTTATATATAAGTGCAGAGTCCTAGGATAGCTGGGAGTCTCATGGGTGACAGAAAGATGGGATGAATTGGGGTTCTTGTTGGTTGAAGACTCTAGATTATGAGTCCCATTGTGTTTGGGATCAAGTGATTCAGGAAAATCTTAGGAGCACAAATTGGACCGGTTGCTCACGAGATGTAGTGGGGAGGGGGACCGACTTTGCAGACTACTGGAGTCCAAAGAAAATAGGGAAGTCAGGCGAAGGGAAAAAATTCCTACTTTGTAGATAACTGAGAGTCCAACTAGGACTCAAAATGTTGCGTGACATACAAAGAAAACATGACTTTGGATTATCTTGGACATTCAATTAAAATAAAAAACCAAACTATATAGGAAACTTCTCTAAATTGTTTAGATAGTCAAACGAGGTCAACTTGATCTCAAATTTTGACCATCAATAGATTTTAGGGTTTAGAACATTTCTAACTAATTACTTTACAGTTTGAGTGTCAATTAATGAATAGTTACCTTAATGTACATATTGATGGATTAATATAACTAATGAGTATTCAAATTAAATAATGACCAAACAAGTCCTTCTATAAACTTATCTCTAAATCAACTTATATCAATTAGGGTTTTCTCTATTATATGTGGATTGTAGATTTGTGGAGGAGAGATAAAGAGTGAAAGTTGTTTCTTTATATACCTTGAATTCATTTATGCATAAAGAAGGGGGAAAATAACTATATTTATTTTTCTCTCTTTACATCTTATTTCAGATTAAGTATTCATTATTTGGGTATATTACATCTAGACCTAGGATATAAAATTAATTTGTGGAGAAAACTCTGATCTTACTTTAATTAAATTTTGGGATGGTACACTGTTGGTGTACATACACAAGAGCATCATAAGATGACCACGAATGTGAGTTCATCTTCTGCCTTTAATTTAAACTACTCACAAAAAATGTAGCACTTTGGAACAAATGGAAACAATGTGCAACATTAACTTTATGTATAATGAGTATGTAATGATTGGGACCTAGAAAGGTAATTACTCATTACTCATTTGAATAATAGGAAAATATCATTGCATAATATTAAAACGTTAGGAAAAAAGCTCGGTTATGGGGAAAATAACCTTCATCCTTAATGTACAAAGTAACCAAGGTTATTATATTATCTAGAACTACTATACCAAAAACATGATTATGTAGATGCAAGTAAGCTTCAATCACATAGATAATATATAAGGGTTCCATGTAAAAACTGATCAATATGAATCAATTAGACAAGTTGGATGCAAATGGATACAATATGATTTAAATTAGGATTCAATTAGCAAATGCAACAAATACAACAATAAGATTGGATCAGTTATAAGAAAACAAGAACACTATAGGTCTCTTAGAATGAAACATGAATTTCAAAGAGATATTCCTCAATTCGGACAACAATGTAGAATATAGATCAATTGCCTAATACACAATCACAAGAGAAATACAATATATATTCATACTGTCACCCTAGATTCCTTTGACCCAAAGTCAACAACAACCACACCTAGGATTACATTATTACAGACTAAATTCAATATGTTCAATGTATCCTAAAAATGTGCTTATACTATAGTTGGAATAGGTTAAAGAAACATGTAACATTCTATAAGGAATATGTTTTTTGTATTTATAATATATTTTATGTTATCTACCTGCCTTGTAGCTAATTTACTAATTTTTTCTAAGTTGAACCAATTTACTATTAAAACAAAATTAGAATCCCAAAAAGTTGACCATACTACCCTGCATCATGTATCTAAATGTTGATGCATGCGAAGGTAATATAGTTCAATTGGCCTAATTAGATGTTACGGAATGAAAAGACCAAATTGCCCTTGGTTTGTGTGATAAAATTAAACAATCCTAGAGCCAAAATCAGTAAGGTGTTTTCTAGTATTTCTAGAGTTCAAGAAATAACCATGGAAGCTCAATCCCAAGAACTCAATCTTGTAAGTTGGGGTTTCTCATCACCAAAAAACTACTCAATGAAAACCTAATTTTTTCTTAGCCTCATAAAATCCAAACATGGGTTGAATGAGAGCTTGAGAATCCTAGTGCATTGGACATCATTTATTGGATGAGAGGAGAATCTTGGGTAATGGTCCATTCCAAAAAAAGAAATAGAAAGGTGATGTGTACTCAAGACCCCAAGGTGAATTCCACACAGTAAACTAACATCCAAATCCCCCTGGCTCAGAACATGACATTACTTAAGAGTTCATCATATGGGATTGCAAAGTGAAAATAGGTAAATAATATGCATACATTGATTAACAAAATTGACTATGTGATAAGATTCTTTCCTACTTGTAAAACCCAAACCATCTATCATAGAAGTATGATATGAGATAGGGTAACATTATGAACTCCTAGCCATTGACATGTTTATATGTAGTTAACGTCACACTTCTGGGGAGTTTGGGATCTAAAGAGAGATAAAACTTGTTTTGATAGGGTTTTACAGTGGTAGAGATATCACTATTTATTGGAAAAGAGTTTTGAAAGAGATAAAATCATTGACAAAGAAGAAAGTAGAGAGGATTAAGAATGTAGATTTTGATTGAGGGTCAAGCAGAATAGATCCTAGTTATGTAAGGGGTCATTGAAATAAGGAAATGGGAGGAGTGTGTTTAAAAGGAATCCCAATTATATGAGGAGTCAAGGAAAGGCTATGATGAGGGATGAGGCAAACCACTATTAAGAGTCTTCACAATCTTAGACTAAAGGTTGATGATGACCCAATAGCTACACAATCAAAATCTAATATCTGGAAAGATAAATGCCACCCTCATGGTTTTCCTCATAAATTTCTTGGCCATCATAGAATAGACACTACCTACATGTCTCTCAATTGGTCTTCCTCCATCATTTCCATTTTTATAGTTCCTTGGAGGTACTTGATGTTGTTGCTGAGTTGGTGCTCTTCTACCTCAAATATGAGGACATCTAGGTCACATATGTCCATAATCCCCATAATTATGATTACGGTCTCAAAAATCTAGTTGTGAAGATACTAAGTTTCATGTCGGAGGGAAATTCTAGGGAAGATGATTCCTCTAGCATTGAGCACATTTCTCTCTCTTGTTATCTAAGAAATTCATTTTATTCTCCCAAGCTTGTTTTTGAAAACCCACGTAAGCTTGAATCACCATATCTTTTCCCACCATGTGCTAAAGAAGTAGTGGAAGGAGAGGATCCCATGCATGCCCAATGTTGTATCAGAATTCTTCAAGGAATTGCTAAGCCAAGACCTTGACATAATGTTCCAAACGTAAGAAGTTCTATACATAGTCTAGTTCATACATGGAGTGTTTATTCATATGAGTCAATTCAAGTTGCTTCTTCTACAATGTTGTAGATGAAAATTACTTCTCACATAAAATCACTAGAATTTTAATACATATAAGAGACGTCTTGGGTCTATGATATAGTGTTCCATCAATTTCAAGCTGATACATATAGTATGTAGTCAAAAGCCTAACTCTTTGTTGATGAGGGCATGCGATGTCCATGAAAGTACAGTTAATGAAGAGTACCCAATCGCCAGCCTTGTCCGCCATGCCAATATTTCTCTCTCTTAAAATAAGTGGGTTGCATCTTCCGAATTTCTGTGAGGAAGTAATACTTAGGAATATCTAGAGTAGAGAGAAAGAGAGTTAACCTTCCACACTAGAGTTAAGGAAGAAACGTGTCATAGAAAATTTAGTTTTTGCTCATGAAAGATACCCATATCTAGGGTAGTCAGAGTTGGTGTTCAGGTTTACCTAACCATTAAGGGGTGACCCACAACTACTAGTAGATCTTGAGACACTAAAGGTATTATGGGAGTATCTATCCTTGGAATCCCACACCTAGGGCCTGGGGTGGTATGAACCCATATTGATCACCCGGAGATCCAATATTATATCCATACTGTTAAGTTCCTAAACAAGGAAAGGGTATATGACATAAGCAACATATGGGAGATAAAATTGTAATAGTCAAATTCACCATCAGCCTTGTCTTTGATACCATACTTGTAATGAATGGGACCTACAAAGGTCATAAATCATTTTTATAAAGGGGATGCAAATATTAAAATTGAGGTATGATAGTGTCTGATGCACCAAGCTAATATACAGAAAAAATAGTCTAACTATTCAAAGCTTCTCTAATATAATATAGTTCTTCAACCACGAGGGTGGACATATAAAAGGGAAATATAAAAGCTAAAACTAAAGATAAGAAGTCATAGAAGGAAATATGGCCATTCTAATTTTATCTCCAAGAGTCAGCTATTATAGTGTACGCTTTGGATCTACCTTGACAAATCCAATGTTCCCATAACCTAAATGGATTAGGAGACAATTTCATAAAAAGAAAAAACAATAAAGGACAAAAGTAGAGTTATAATGTTCATATAATCACCATTTACTTGGGAAACATTAGGAAATAGAAAATTAGAATTATTCAAGTTAACAAGGTTCTAAATAAGAAAGAGACTGATATGAATACCACATAAGTTAGTCAAGAGATCTATGCCATCTAAATGTAATATGCAATTTAGGAAATCTAGGGTTATGAGGAATAACTATTCAAACAAGGAGATACATATTTAAAAGTATACCAAGTACTTGCCACATCACAAAATATAACAGATGTTATAAAGTCAAATCAATTAGGGCTCACAACCCATTAGAATAATTAGCATGCATGATATAAAAATAATCCTAAAAAATATATAACAAAAATGAAAGAATAGGTACAATAGGATAAATCTAATAGATAATGGAACATAACCAAACTACCCATATAATATCACATTACTCACTAAATTATATTAAAACGTTGGGCATAGATCTTGGATATAGAGCATATAACCTCTAGCCCACATATATAAAACAACCAGGGAACTTATATTACTCTTACAGTATTGCAAGAAAAACATCCTTAATGTAGAGGCATGCAAATCTCAATGACATAGTGAATAAAGTAGGATTTCATCACAAAAATGGATCAATATGAAATAATTATATAAATAGGATGTAAATTGAGAGAATACAAACAAGATATCACATAAGGGTTCACGTTACAAATCCAATCAAAGGAAAAGATAAGACTTGAAAATTTCAAGAAATGTAACGTCCCAGGATTTCAGGCCTCGGATAACATGATCGAAAAAGGAATGATTGGACTAACCATATCACCAAGGTGCACCTCCTTTTTTGGGAGCCCATCACTAAGAAATCCATAGTTAAGTGTGCTCAGCTTGGAGTAGTACTGGGATGGGTGACCTGTCAGGAAGCTGATCCTGGCATGCGCATGAATGATGACAAAGTGCACAGTTAAGGCTAGTGGTGGACTATGGGGACAATCATCATTCCTAAAACTCTACTAGAGCCTTGGGCAGTGGGACCGGATGTTACAAATGGTATCAGAGCTATAACCCCTCCAATAGGTGGGGCCCACATGGTCATGGCATTCCAATCTTAAGCCATGCGGTCCAGGCATGTAGGAAAGGGCTGTCCATGGTTGACGTAGCCACCCTTGCACTTGTATTCCGTGATCGGGAGCTGGGTGTCCATGGGCCATTGTGGGTCTGCACTGAAATGGGGTCAGATTATGAGGCCATATAGTTGAGCCTTAACAAGGATGTCAAGTGTCTAAGTGGGGGAGATTGTAACATCCTAGGATTTGAGGCCTTGGATAAGTTGATCTTAAAAGGAATGATTAAACTACCCATATCATCAAGATGCACCTCCTTTTCCGGGAGCCCATCACTAAAGAACTCCATAGTTAAGTGTTCTCAGGTTGGAGTAGTACTAGGATGGGTGACCAGTCGGGAAGTTGACCCCGGCTTGCGCGTGAGTGAGGACAAAGCGTAATTAAGGCTAGTGGTGGTATGTGGGGCCAATCTTCATTCCTAAAACCTTGCTAGAGCCTTGGGTAGTGGGTCTAGGCGTTACACGAAGTCTCTTTACCGTAAACATAATAGTCAATATTTATATGACCAATTTTTAGAAAAATGTAAAATATATGATAAAACATATACATAAATAAATGGAAGGGAAATGACATTTTTATTCTTTCGTATCATTTGTTAAAGAATGCTTAACTTTTCTCCTTTCACAATATATGTTGCATATTTTCCTTAGTAAACAAAAATGGAAGAGTTTCTTGCTACCCAAGCCTAGTCCTATATATATAGACTCCTCCCCATGGCCTTCACACACATAGAAATCACTTGACTAATAGGACATGAATCCTAACCTTCTCTCTTATCCTCCTATTCAAGTCCCTTGTATGAGCCGTCAGAGACTTGTAATCTCATGGTGATCTTTTCTCAACCACCGGTGTTACATACCTTAGAACACTGACTTGGATCTAAGATTTAGGTTTTAACAAGTTGACAAATACCCTGAGGCATGTTGCATCCCCTATGAGTCATATTGAGCAATCACCTACTAATTATCTATCTCTTAGTCCTGTGGACATAAATAATGTAAGGACCTTGACCCATGTTTTGGGATAACCCTATTTGTTTTGCTTAAGTATGTTACTTAGCTCCTTTCTCTAATAATCTAAGATGTAATTAGGGCTTGTTGGAGGCTTGAGTTCCTTTTTTGCGTTTGATGCTTGTGCTTTGTGGAGAGGTTTGGAGCAAATTACCTAGGATAGGGGTTGATGTGCAAGTTTGCCACCTATAGAGTGTTCCTTCTCTCTTTTGGCATCTTCTAGAGGAGTGACAGAGAGATGGGCACCTTGGTTGGGTGGTGACATGCTTGATGATGTTTTGCACTCATGTTTGAGGTGTGTTTTGCTCCTAGAGGTGTTGTCTTGGGCTTGAGAGCCTTGAGGGGGGCTTGTATCGATTTGTGGATGTCTTGATGAGACACCCTATTATTTTATGGTGACTAGTGATACACCATATCAATTTATGAAGGGAATGGGTGTGTGTATCGGCCATGGCTTAGGAAGGTGACCTAGTAGGAGAGGCATGGTTATTTTCACCTTGTTGCATAGTGTTGCATGTGGCCTTTCTTTGTGGATGTGTCATCTAGGGTTACTTGGTGGTGACACATTTCCTTTGTTATCTCTTTCACCTCTCTTGCATATATATCTCTTTCTTCCCATGCAAGAGAACCCTTTTGGCTATCCTTGCATTCTCTCCTTGGTGGCTGACCTTGAGCTTAAGGAGTGCTCTCCCTTGGAGCTTGGTGGACGAGCCTAAGCTTGGGGTGTGCTCTTTTCATCTTCTTCCTTGGTAAGCCATGACCCTTAGCTATTCTTTCTCTCTTTCTTTCTTCTTCTCAGCCATGGACCTTGGTTGCTTCTCTTTCCCTCTAATGCTCTCTTAACCTTGGTCCTATGTTCTTATGGAGGTGTTGTAGTGATCGAGCTTGGAGGATCTTCTTCTACCTTAGAGCTTAGAGCTTGGTGGTGATCCTTGAGGCGGGTTATAAAACTCTAAACCCTCTTTGTTATTATCACCTTTTACTTGCAATGTTGTTCTTTATTCTTGGCTCATTATTTCTTGCATGCTAATAGTTCTTTTGGGTAGTTTTGTGACCTATTTTAGTACAAGAGCATGGTTTAGTTTCTGCCCATGTGTTACACCTTTCTTTTACCTTGTCAGTAACATCATCTTGAGGTTTAAGATGAAGTGGCTGACATGCTTGAGAGGTCAATGTGCTTGGGAAGGCCGATAGGTATGGTAGGCTGAACTGTTGGGTAGCCATCACAACCTGTGAACCCCCTGGTCGTTAACTTGTGATAGGTTGATCTAGGTTTAGGTTGACATGTGCTGATGCCGTTTAGATTATCCTACCTTGGGTATGAATGGGCCAATGCTAGACAAGGGATGTTAGCCATTTTATCCCTGTGGCCATCACGACTTGGCATTGTGGCCAGGGGAGCATTGCATTGAGGCACATTGCTCATCACGGCTTTGCCCGTCACAACTTGATGCATTGCTAGCCGATGCCTTTGGGGGCATTGCGGCCCGATAACTCTAGCAGCTGTCACGGCTTGAGTGTTGCCTGACACACTAATGATGATGTTATCCCTTTGACGTCCATCACCCCTCTGATGTGTTGCCCGATAAGGGGGTTGATCGACACCCCTTTCCTTGAGGTGTTGTGCCCGACACACCCATGGTGATGACAAACTGATACACACCTTAGGCAGATAGGCTGATACCCTATCTTGGTATGGATTCCCAATACCTTTGAAGGACAATCTAATACCCTATGTTATAACTCTAGTCGATACCTTGTGGTGATGTTTGAGATGTACTATATTGATGCAAGGGTCACATGGTATGATGTGATACTCTATGGAGTAGTTGTATGAAAGGTGATGAAATATGCTTCTATACATCTTAAAATGTCTTATAATGATAATGAAAATCATGTTTCATGTCTCATAACACATTTTATAATGATAAGGAAGTGATGATCTAAGGGTGGTTGTTGATCCAACCTTGTATCCCTAATCCGGTAAAGTTAAACCCTAATTGTAATGATGTAAAATGTTTGGCATGGATCCTATGAGATGATAGTGTTAATGATGTATTACTTCTCTTGTTGTGAATATCTAACCATGTAGGTGAAACAATGTTATGCATAGTCATGTATGAGCTATGATGTTATGGTATGTTTGAATGGTCCTTGTGATGGAAATTGGTCCTTGTGATGGACATTGGTCCTTGTGATGGACATTGATCCTTGTGATGGACACTGGTCCTTGTGATGGAGATTGATCCATGTGATGGACATTGGTCCTAGTGATGAACATATGGTGAATAACAAGCATGAAGTAATGATGTTATCCTTATATGTTTCAGTATGTGCTAGTGATGCCTCAAACCCTAATCTTGTAAAATTTGTTTATAGGCTATACGTTGCAACTTGATTGATGCTTAAAGATGTTTAAATTGATCTAAATAATCAAGTGGAATTTAATAGTGTAGTTTGCACTGTTCCATAGATCCATTCAGTGTCTGCAATTTGCTGAATGGTGAAATGAGTTTAACTCGGAGCGCATATTTTTGAATATGCGAGGTACAAGTCGAGTAATTCCTTGTATCCTTAAATATAGGATGTGAGAGACAACCATGTGTGATTCGATCTCATCGTGATATGGATGTCCATGTGTGAGCCACTCCTTTTGTTAGAACGTCCATGTGTGAGCCTGTTCTTCTAGTGCCGTACCTGTACTAAGGTGGGCTAGTTATGATTATATGTGTGGATGGCCACACATGAGCCAATCCCTGATTTGACTATATGTCATTGTTGCAATTGACTGATATGTCTCTATAGTGTTTTATCTTGTACTGACCAAGAGGTGTGGTGAGGTCGTGGATTTCAGCTCTTCCATTAGACCTTGTATGGTACCTGTAACATCCCAGGATTTGAGGCCTTAGATAAAACACTCTTAAAAGGAATGATTGGACTACCCATATCACCAAGGTGCACCTCCTTTTCCAGGATCCCATCACTAAGAACTCCATAGTTAAGCGTGCTCAACTTGGGGTAGTACTGGGATGGGTGACCTGTCAGGAAGTTGATCCTGGCATGCGCGTGAGTGAGGACAAAGCGCGTAGTTAAGGCTAGTGGTGGTCTATGAGGACAATCATCATTCCTGAAACTCTACTAGAGCCTTGAGCAGTGGGCCCGAGTGTTACAAATGATATCAGAGCCAAAAACCCTCCAGTAGGTGGGGCCCACATAGGCATGGCATGCCAGTCTTAAGCTGTGCGGTCCAGGCATGTAGGAAAGGGTTGTCCATGGTTGACGTAGCCACACTTGCACTGGTATTCTGTGATCGGGAGCTGGGTGTCCATGGGCCATTGTGGGTCCGCACTGAAATGGGGTCAGATTATGAGGCCATATAGTTGAGCCTTGACGAGGACATCAAGAGTCTAAGTGGGAGAGATTGTAACATCCTAGGATTGAGGCCTCAGATAATGATCTTAAAAGGAATGATTGGACTACCCATATCACCAAGGTGCACCTCTTTTTCCGGGAGCCCATCACTATGAACTCCATAGTTAAGCGTGCTCAGCTTGGAGTAGTACTGGGATGGGTGACCTGTTGGGAAGTTGATCCTGGCATAGATGTGAGTGAGGACAAAGCACACAGTTAAGGCTAGTGGTGGTCTGTGGGGACTTTCGTCATTCCTGAAACTCTACTAGAGCCTTGGGAAGTGGGCCCGGGCATTATATTTGGTATTATAGCACAAATTCATCAACTAATACCTAATAGTTTATAATTTCAAATCATCCTTAGAAATTTTAAGAGAAAAAAATTAGGTTTCTCATCTCAGATTTTCGTCTACTTCTCATCTCTTGCTTAAAAGTTTTGAAAAGAAATTGTTAATTAGAGAAGTAAAATGTGAAAAGATGTAACCTTTTGTGTAGGTCCCTCTAGAGAGGGTAAACATTAGAAAGATACATGTATGGTTAAGCCCTTTCTTAGAGGAAGGACTTGGTTTAGGGTATGAAAACTCTAGAGAGTCAAGGGATACGGAAAATCTGAGAGGTAGAGTATAGTCCCTAACCCTAAAACCTTAATCCTAATTAATGAACATGGTTTGGTGGTATGGGACACTACCCATGTGAAAATTGAAATCAGTAATCAACATGGTGTGGTGGTATGGGACACTACCCATGTGAAACTTAAAATTGGAAATCAACATGGTGTGGTGGTATGGGACACTGCCCATGTGAAACTTGAAATCATGAATAAGAATGATAAGGGATCGTCTAGGTAACCCAATCTCCCATGCATGTGGGCATGAGGAGCATAAAACTTATGTGATAAGTATTAAGAGATATAAAAACCCAATAGATGTATATACACGAAAAATGAAAAGTTGGAATATAACTTGCTCAAACTCCTCTTTTTGTCTCTATAAGTTTAGTGATGGTGGACAAGCCCTAGAGGGGAAGGCCGAGGTAGCACCAAGCCCTGGAGGAAAGGTGGCCCAAGTTCATTGAATGGACAGAGACCATGAGGGGGTATTCCAGAGATTGAGTAAACATGGGTTGATATGTTATAATGATAAAAGTTATACTTAATGAAAACAAATAGATATCTATAAAACCTTTAGGGTTAGTGAGACAACCTGGGGTGGGTCAACCCGAGAGTGGGAAGATGACCTATGAGGGAGGAAAAACCTAGATCTTGGGATCAGATTGTGGCTAGAGAGCCTAACCCTTTCCTATGAGCCAAGAAGGCACCCTAGGCTAGGACTTTCCCTTAAAAGGTAAGTGAATAAATATATTTAAGTATTGAGATAACTTTAATCCTCACCCATAGGAGTGAAGAGTTAAAGATAAAAAAAAATGAAAGCACTTATATTCTTTGAGCCCAAGGATGCCAACTCTGAGTGACACAACTGGTCAAGCCCAGGAGGGAAGACCAGTAAGGAACCAAGCCCAGGAGGGAAGGTGGCCTAAGTGGACGACCAAGCCCAGGAGGGAAGATCATGAAATTGTCAAGCCCAGGAGGGAAGACCAGGAAGGCACCAAGCCCAGGAGGGAAGGTGGCCTAAGTCCACAATGCAGTTGTTTACGATCAAGCCCCTGGAGGGGAAGATCACAGAGGTCAAGCCCAGGAGGGAAGACCGACATGGCACCAAGCTCTGGAGGGAAGGTGGCCCGATCCCAATGATGGGACGACACTGCATTATGTGTACTCAAAAGAGAGAGAGATGAGGTAATCCAGGTTAAAGAATTAAATAAGAGAATAATGTTCTTAAAAGATGCGACGTCTCAAAAGAAACCCTTAGGGAGGGTAGAGTCCAAATGCAATCCTAGGGCCAATTAGGGTGTATTAGAGGTACATAGGACCGATGGGTTGGGAGTTGATATGCCCTCAATGCACATGACCATGTGGTCGGGAGGTAACAACTAGGTTTATCCAAGGTGCATGACTCAGGAGATTAGCTACCTCTATGAGGATCATGTAGCCTAATGGGTGAATATGAAAGGCACTCTCTTGATGCATAAGGATGAGATCACTCTAAGAGTAACTATACCCCTAGAGACCTAAAGGATTTGGCTAAGGCTCATAATGATACATGAGATGTAAATATAAAAGATATAAGGAAGTCATAGAAACTTGAGAAAAGTTGTGACCTAACTTAAGAGGAAGAAAAGAGACACTTGACTTCATGGAATATAAGAATGCCATGAAATTAAGAACAAGTAAGTTTAGAGACATATCAAGTATGATTTAACTTAATATGAGAAATTGAAAGGTAATGTGTGGATGTACTATCTCTGCTTTTAGAATGGAATGAACTTTGTGTTTGAGCTATAGTCAAATGCTTATTTCATCTCATTATGAGGGAGGGAGATTGGATAGACACACGTTATGCTTAAAATTGAGATAATGAGGATGAATATCCTACATGAATGTGTAATAACATGACCTAGGGTTAGAGGTGTTACCTCACCCTTGTGCGCAAATAAGGAGTAATAGGTTGGGAACCTATGTGAAAAGATAGTCATCAAGTGAAATTGAAATGTCAAATGAAGATGTAATCACTAAGATGGTATCAGGTAAATACTAAGGATGTGGGTGTACCTTAAAATTGAATTCAAATGCCAATCCTATTAATAATGTGATGAAATCTGCCTATCAGTAAAAGGTGTTAACAACATCTAAGAAGGGTTGTTAACCCTAAGGTTTGGAACTAAGTTGATATATCATTCACGTTAAATCTTAATGGGTGTGAATTTTGGAGACAAAATTCCTTTTAAGGAGGGGTGAATGTTATACCCCCAATTTTGATAAAATTGAATGATATAAATATAAAGAATGTTCTGATAAATAATTTTCCTGGATGATATTGTTTATGGAATAATATTATCATTGTGATAAGTTAAAGAAATAAACGGATTTTTTTTGCAATAATCCATTAAAATGTTGAACAAGAGAAAGAATGGAAAATTCAAGAAAAAGGACATATCATGGGATAATGGTATTAATGTGCAAAAGGAACCAGCTTTGTATGAGAAAGGTATCACATTATACCCCAAAATAAATAAATATACTTTGGAAAGGAGTTTAATTAATTCCTATTTTGGGTTTAATGGATATATCAAATAGAGAGAGAAAAGGGACTATCTTGATCACAATTATAAGATTTCCTTGAAAGATTGCTAACCAAATTGGTGGAATATGTTATATGCTCTCCTGATGGCTTTTGATGTGCCAAATAAGTAAAATTAGTAGCCAGTATTGAATATAAGCAATTCCATTATGGAAAAGAAAGATAAGGAGAGAGAATATATCTTTCCTAGTTTGTATGGAATTATAGAATAAAAGGGACACCTTTGGAAAGGACTTGATAAGTTATCATGTGGGAATGATTGTTGTTAAAAGGAAAATACCGTGGGCCTTATCTAATCCCTTCGTGCCTACATTTCCTATACTAGGAGTCTATACGTGTATATAGATACATGATTTCCCCGTTACTTGATGGGTGCACAATAGACCCTCATCCCTCCTCGTAATCTTGCAATGATCAACGCATCCCTGACCCCTCCACACAACCGAGAGCCCGCCGTGCAGTTTTGATCTGCAACTATCGTCTAAGAAAGTGACTCCTCCTCTCGACATCTCCTCCATCTTCCCCATCTTCTCCTTCCCATGCTGCACCACCAAGGGGCTTGAGAGACTAGTCTCTGGTGCTGTTGTAGTGCGAGATGAGTGCTGGCACACCGGTGCTGGAAGGAGCTTATGTGATAGCAGGGGGTCTACCATGAGCATCTGGGAATAGAGAGTGAAGAGGGGGGGTTTAGGGAAGACAGTGGCGTCGAGGAAAAGTCATGAGGGCAGCACCCTCAGCTGTGAGGCCCAATAACTAGAAAACCCGCGGTGCCAGGAAGGACGGGGATGAGGGTAGAAACTCTTGGTCGACTGGACCGTCGCACAACCATTGTGTCACGGAGAGGGAGGAGAACTCTAGGGCTGGCTTGACGTCTCGACCGGTTGAACTCCATGATGGCAGAGCTGATGTGCGGAGTTGGGGCGGAGGAGGTGCATAAGAGCAGCTGCGCTCCATCAGGCGGTCGCGTCTGCACAAGCAACGACTTGCACAGACTATGCTGGGAGGACGTCCTGGTTTGACGGAGGCAGTAGCCGGCAGATCAGATAAGAGGTTGGGGACAAAGCCACAACCACGGTGCCAGCGGCACACACGAATGAGGACCATGCATCGTCTCTGCGAGCGGGAGCCACCCTGGTGCGAGGGAGGGGGTGAGTTAGAGGCAATGACGTAATTGCCCCTCCGATGCACATTTAGGGTGAAGGGCACGGGAGACCTGTAATACACCGTACAAACAAAACATCATTAACTAAGAGGAAGCGATCATTAACAACGGATTACTGAAAATCACTAAAAATTAAAACCATTTGCAAAGAGATCCAATTTCAGGAAACTCTTATAACAAGAACCAAAGTACTATATTTACATTATTGTTCATAATGTACATGCCATGTACCATCCCTTCTCGAGGAATACATACAATAGTTGCCATGTTAAGTCTGTACACAAGCAACATAAAACCTCAAGACATTCAAGCCAAAATCTCAGATCAATCATAGAAACACTAACTACTGACTCCTAGGACCTGAGAGTACAGAGATGACACATAGGACTCATATCTATATGGCATGATAGTCGATATCTCCACCGGAGATATTATTGCTGTTGCTGATGATGCAGTCCTTGTCCTACTATATGGTTTCCTCCTCCTTGTCCACGACCACCTAAAAATGTTGGATCCCATGGGGTGAGACAATTGAAATTTCCCCAACGAGAGATATAACTCTCCGCCAAAAACATTATTATTGCAATTTAATAGTATAAAACTGAGCAGAGGATAAGCAATTTAGGACATTCTCATCTTTTAAAACATTGAAACTATCTGTGATAGAACAATAGATCATCTATTCTCTTTATAAGGAATAGGAAGAACATGTATATCATTTATCTATCATACTATATCAACATCTCAAGCTTTTCTCATGATACTCATTATCCTAATATGTCACCCATGATTCATTCTTACAAAAGATATTGAATTATACCAGTCATGTGAGTGTACATCATCATATTTTTTTTAAGCATTGGATTAAACCCATACAGTAGTACTATTCTAGGCATTGGACTATACCAATCCTATGTAACTGTTCCAAGCATTGGACTGTGTCAAACCTATGCAACCATTCTAGGTATTGGACTATGCCAAACCTGTGCAACCATTCCAGGTATTGAACTATGCCAAACCTGTGAAATTATTCCAGGTATTGGACTATGCCAAACTTGTGCAACCATTCCATGTATTGAACTATACCAAACCTGTGCAATTATTCCAGGTATTGGGTTATGACCAATCCTGTGTAATTATTCCAGGTATTGAACTATACCAAACCTGTGCAATTATTCCAGGTATTGGTTTGTTACCAATCCTGTGCAGTTATTCTAGGTATTGGACTTTACCAATCCTGTGCAACTCCTCACAGATTACCACATCTTTTCACCTCTCACTAGGCAACAACCATTCTCATGGCTCATAAATCACATTTAACATCTTGTCACTCTCACTAGGCAACAACCATTCTCATGGCTCATAAAGCACATTTAACATCTTGTCGCCTCTCACTAGGAAACAACCATTCTCATGGCTCATAAAGCACACTACATCTCAATGTAATGATTGACATAACACACACATGTGTCACTCATCCAGACATATTGAATTTAAGGTGTACTAAGGTATATCAACCTTGAGGTGCTGAATATGATATCTATCATGTCTTGATATATCACTTCCCTTATCATATTTAACTTCTGTAGGTTCATTAACTTATCTTGTATTAGGGTATTTCTCATCCTAATACTTTATGCACTACCTATCACCTTTATCATGTAGTGTATAGGCCATAAGTCACACATTTAAATTACCCATCTATCTTCAAGTGATATGAACTTATCTCTGATTGAAGCATTGATGATATAAGGTTGTCTATTATCAATCTCTTTAGATGTTTCACCTATCAAGGTATTAGCCACTATTTAATTATTAGGATTAGGATTTCACATACGAGCACCCTTAATTAGGGTTAGGGTTTCACATACCCTCTCCCTTTATTAGGGTAGGGTTTCACATACCATCGCCCTTCATTAGGGTTAGGGTTTCACATACCATCACCCTTCATTAGGGTTATGGTTTCACATACCATCACCCTTCATTAGGGTAGGGTTTCACATAACATCACCCTTCATTAGAGTAGGGTTTCACATTAGGGGTTCATAAAGTATTACATAGCATCACCCTAGATTAGAGTTTTACATCACCTTACTTGCATTAAGGTTTCACATGGCATCACCCTAGATTAGGGTTTCATACATCATTATCTTGAATTAAGATTCCTTATAACTTTTCCCCAAATTAGGGTTTCATGATGCATCCTCTTAAATTAGGGTTTTTCATTATATTACCCTGAATTGGGGTTCCTCATATCATCACCCTAGATTAGGGTTACACCATTACCCTAGATTAGGGTTTCACATAGCATTGCCCTGAACTAGGGTTAGGGCTCATCAACCTTCTTGATTAGGGTTTCATGATCTCTTTATCAAGGATCATACCCTAATTACATAATTTATTCATGTTGAAGGTGTTGGGGCTTAACTTACTACATGATTATTATACATGTATGAATTCATCTCTCTCTCATCCTCTCTTGGATGTTAATTTCTTCAAGATTGATTAGATTAGGTCAACCCTTCATTCAAGTACATACATTTACGGTTAACATAGTGTATTGAAATATTTCTTCCATAAGAATCAAAAGACAACCCCTCTAAGGGTACTTATCACCCTAGTACTTAAGGGTACAACCATTGTAATTATCTTTGATATCCATCATTAACAATCACAAGGATTAATTGATCTTTCATCACATTAGGTCATCAATTGGTTTTAGATACATTGAACTACTAAACGGTTTTAACCTCTTCAATCCACCAAACAGTTTTGAAACCGTTTGCCCTCCTAACAGTTTTGAAACCATTTGGGCATCTAGGGTTGAGACCGTTTGGTCTTGAATGGTTTTGAAACTATTTAGTACCTTCAATCCTTGAAACCGTTTAATTAAAATAACCTTGAAACCGATTGGACAATTCAATCTTGAAACCGATTGGACAATTCGATCTTGAAACCGATTGGACCTCCAAATAGTTTGAGACTGTTAGGTCTCAAACGGTTTGAAGACCATTTGATCCCAAACAGTTTCAAGACTGTTTGGTCCAAATCACCTTGAAACCGAGAGGATCAACTAGGGTTTCCTTCAATTGATTCAATTAGGGTTTGCTTCATTGAATCTCACATCAATTGAACCATTGAGAATTAATCAATTATAACTCTTGGATCTCCAACCATTCATCACAACCCTTGATCTCCAAATGGTTTTGAAACCATTTGTCTATCAAATGGTTTTGAAACCGTTTGCCCTTAAACAGTTTTGAAACTGTTTGCTCCATCAACATGAAATTGAATCAATTCAATTAGGGTTTCAACACTTCAACCCGATTAGGGTTTGTTGTTAGTGGATTATCCATCACTGAACCTATTATGAATCAATCAATTGGGTCCATTGGATCATCATCCAACTACATCAACAATTGACCCCAAATGGTTTTGAGGTCATTAGACCTCAAACGGTTTTGAAACCATTTTCCCTCAAATGATTTTGAAACCATTTTCCCTCAAACGGTTTTGAAACCGTTTGATCACCAAACGGTTTTGAAACCATTTAGCCATCAAATTACAAACTGTTTACTCATGATATTTGTTGAGGTGTGTGCTAATATGAAATCATAATATTCAAGATTCAAACCTTCGAATTTTCCTATGATTCTTGTGGTGATTTCATTAATTAATCAAAATGAATTTTAGGAAAGAAGAAAGATTCACCATATGATAAAGAAGTGAAATCAATAATAACATTTAAGGGTTTAAGTTATAAAACCCGCCTTCAAAGAAGCTTCAAAGCTTCAAGATCCACGCATTATATGGTGAAAGCAACTTCTTCAACTATCCAAAGCTCGTCCTCAAGTCTTTGAGTGAAAAGAATGGCTAAGGTTGAAGATTGAATGGAGAAAAGAAGAAATTAAGCATTGAATTTCGATTTCCACCATGAAATCAAGGTTGAAGATGATTAAGGAGATCACCTACAGGTTGGGGTACGTCCTCCTATTGCTCCTAAGCTCCCTTGTGTTTGGCCAAAGCAAGGGAAGAAATAAGAGTCGAAAAATCCTTTCATATGGGTGAAAAATGGAGTGTATATATGGGAATTTCAAGAGAGAGAAAGTGTTATAAAAATCCTTCAACTCCCAAATTAGTTGCCACATACTCCCCTCTCTTCCTTGCCTACGAAGCCATCATACTACCCTTTGCAATCCTCTTCTTTATCCATGAATTAAAGGAAAACAAATTAAGCACCTTAATCCATTTAATAATAATATCCAAAAATTAGTGGATATTACTTTTCCTTTTACTAATGTGAGTGGGCTCTCCACTCACTTTAGATATTTTGGTGCCATTGCAAGGAACAAGGTCGTCCATTCTTATATAAATTCAACCATTCCATTTTTGGTTAAAGGACACTTCCATTAATATATTTATTTTTACATTAAATTGAATTAGTGTTTCAATTATGCTTAAATCTTGATTATTTTAATATCAAGATTCTCTCTCCTCCAAAGAGATTCAAATGGGATGCGCATCTGATTTTCTTGTCTCTAAATGATACCAAGAAAAATTAGGGACTCTCTAGAGGTGGTATTTTGCATATTGAACCCTAGGTTTTGGGTAAATTGCACATTACACCAAAACTAGGTTTGAATGCACAAACATTGCTTAAAAAGCTCTTTCTTGGTACTCAGGCTTCCACAAGCCATACCTCTACATAATTTTCATTATTATGATGCTTCAATACTTTAGGAACATTTATCATGTAACATTTGTAAATTAACCCCTCATATTGGGTAAATTGCACATTAGTCCAACAACAAGCAAGTATTGTTTCAACATTATCCAAACAGGACCAAAATTGAAACATAAGCTCCCCTTGTGCCTTAATTACTTTTCAAAAGGTAAAAGCAAGCATATAATTATCTTTCTTAAACAAAACATCTAGGATTAAAGAATAACCTAGGTCAGGGATGTTACAAGACCTTTCCCCTGAAATTCTGGGCCGATCCAGAGTTTTACAAAAGGGATGTTTCTGATGACGCGGTGACTTCCTATTGGCCCAGCAAAGGTAATTTTATAATAATTCTAGTAAATGATTGATAACTTGGAATATATCAAAACTATATATCTAACTAATCAGAAAAATGATTAGAATCCAAATAAAATATGATCAAAGTCTTTTTATGCTTTCTGTTCTAAAAGTATGTATAATACATGCCCTAATGTGTTTAATGTAAAGAAAAACCTAGATTTGCCTTAATCTAACGCCTAATTGAATAGATATCTTCATGATAGGCTAACACCTGATCTTGCCAAGTATAATAAGAAAATATGTGATAATGATGAATAATGGATGATTCTAGATTTATAATCTTATTCGTGCTATTTAGGGTTTTGAAACCAATATGGACATCTTGCTATGATCATAATGTTAGTAATATGATTTAGGTGTTACGGGTAACCTAATATGTTTAAGTTGATGATTAGGGCTTCACCTAATATGCATAACTGAAATTGTAATCTTAGAAACCACGATATGATGGAATTAGGGTGTGTAGCCCTAATCCCCAGTCCAAACACGAGATAACCCTAAAACCCTAGTTTAGGAGCACATCTAGATCTGATTAAGGTAATGTGAATACATGGTGACACATATGTAGTATGTGTATTTCAAATTGAATGCTTTGTTGCTTGGATGTTTGGATGCACTCGTAAAGTACATGTTAGTTTCTACATGGTTTCTGTAATGGCATAAGGTACGTGGTTACGCTTATGAATACATGTATCGAATTCTGAGATTGACGATGTTTCTCGATGAGGTTGAATGACAAATAAACTGCTTGATTGTTTATTTAGTTCTTGCAAACTATAAAGTTCCTATGAGTATCATGTAAATAAATAACAATATTTTGAACCCTGGGTTGGACTGATCTTAAGGGTAATGCACACGAGCCCTGGAGGGATAGTGATTACACCTGAGATAGTTGACCAGATATGGGTTAGAATATGAAAACAAGTTTATGTTCTTATATGCAAGATAAAGATGTTTGCTTATATGTTACTTGTGATTATTGGTTGAACCCACGTACTAGTATAGAAATATACTGACCGCATATTTGTTTGTCGGTGTTTTAGGTATCAGATATACTTGATTCGTGGACATGAGGGTACAGATAGAGATGTTGAAGACACTACAGTTTAATCATGAAGGTTTAGTCTTAATGGTTTCTCTTCACACATGTAAAAGTTAATTCTGTTTAAAAGTTATGTAACTCCTTAGAGGTGGTTTTTATGCAAACATGTAAATATTTGATCATTAATGGAAATTGTTTACTATTCGGTATTATTTCATGAATCTGATCCTGGAATTTACAATTAATGATCTGTGACTTTAAGGTCTTTTGGACACTAAAAAGTGCGGGTCGTTACATTTGGTATCAGAGTCAATTCCCCTCCAGTAGGTGGGGCCCACATGGGCATGGCATGCCAGTCTTGAGCCGTGCGGTCCAGGCATGTAGGAAAGGGATGTCCATGGTTGACGTAGCCACCCTTGCACTGGTATTCTGTGATTAGGAGATGGGTGTCCATGGGTCATTATGGGTCTGCACTGAAATGGGGAAGAGATTATGAGGCCTTATAGTTGAGCCTTGACGAGAACGTCAAGAGTCTAAGTGGGAGTGATTGTAACATCCCAGGATTTGAGGTTTCAGATAAAACACTCTTAAAAGGAATGATTGGACTACCCATATTACCAAGGTGCACCTCCTTTTCCGGGAGCCCATCACTAAGAACTCCATAGTTAAGTGTGCTCAGCTTGGGGTAGTATTGGGACGGGTGACCTATCAGGAAGTTGATCCTGGCATGCGTGTGAGTGAGGACAAAGCGTGCAGTTAAGGCTAGTGGTGGTCTGTGGGGACATTCATCATTTCTGAAACTCTACTAGAGCTTTGGGCAGTGGGCCCGGGTGTTACAAATGGTATCAGAGCCAAAACCCCTCCAGTAGGTGGGGCCCACATAGGCATGGCATGCTAGTCTTGAGCCGTGTGGTCTAGGCATGTAGGAAAGGGTTGTCCATGTTTGACGTAGCCATCCTTGCACTGGTATTCTGTGATCGGGAGCTGGGTGTCCATGGGCCATTGTGGGTCCGCACTGAAATGGGGTCAGATTATGAGGCCACATAGTTGAGCCTTGACGAGGACGTCAAGAGTCTAAGTGGGAGAGATTGTAACGTCCCATGATTTGAGGCCTCAGATAATGATCTTAAAAGGAATGATTGGACTACCCATATCACCAAGGTACACCTCCTTTTCCGGGAGCCCATCACTAAGAACTCCATAGTTAAGCGTGCTCATCTTGGAGTAGTACTGGGATGGGTGACCTATTGGGAAGTTGATCCTGGCATGCACGTGAGTGAGGACAAAGCATGCAGTTAAGGCTAGTGGTGGTCTGTGGGGAAAATCATTATTCTTGAAACTCTACTAGAGCCTTGGGCAGTGGGCCCATGCGTTACAGTACTGATTTCAACCTATCAAGTGGTCGGTTGGATTTGGGTGGTACAACTCAAATACTCAGGGCATAATAACATACGTAATCATCCATGTAGTATAATTGTATAGAATCAAATACAAAAACATTGGTTGAGGCCTTTCTTGATCTTTATACAATGTTGTTGATAGGAAATATGCATGTTCTTCATATTCCTTTTAAATTATTAAGATGCCTCATAAATTCAACAGTAAATGCTCTTCCTATTAATAATCATTTCTTGCTTCACATAATTATGATTATACTACTGCTCAGTTTATTTTATTTGTGATAATAATAGAGTTGGTAGTGAGTTATATCTTTTGTTGAGATTTGGAATCTCACCCTATGGGTTTCCCACAACCTTTTTAGGTGGATGAGCATGAAGAGGTAGAGATCGTGTAGAGGAGGTTGAGTATCAGCCGGAGGAGCATTAGCTGATAAGGTTGGAAGTTACTGAATGTCTTTTGTTGATAGAGTCCTAGAGTCGTCCCTATACACTCGGGTCTTTGGGGAGTGTTTTGTAGATGTTTCACGAATGTGCTTCTTTATGTGGTTGGCTTATATACCTATTATGAACAGTTGTGGTGGAATCATGTATATATATTTTCTGGAACAGTTCTTTTGTTACAGGTTGACAACATGCCTTGTATATGCTTTGAGGCATGAAAGGACTTATGTGTAAAGGTTCTTGCTATATGGTTGTTTTATGAAAAAAGTTTTAATTTTTAGCATTTTCCAATAATTTGTTCGTTAATCTTTCTTTCACAGTTACGTTTTGAGTAATCTTGCTTTGTGTGAAGCGGGGTGTCACAATTAGGTTGGAATCAGAGCACTACCCGATAGCTTAAGAAACACGAGGAGAACTACCCGACCCATGATCTAGATCTAGCTACTGTGGTTCATGGTTTGAAAATTTGGAGGCACTACCTGTATGGGGAGAAGTGTCAGATCTTCACAAATCACAAGAACTTAAAGTGCATTTTTCACAGCATGAGTTGTACATGAGGCAACGTCGTTGGATGGAGTTTATCAAGGACTACGACAACACGATTGATTATCATCCACAAAAGACGAATGTCGTAGCAGATGCATTGAGCAGGAAGTCTTCATCCTCATCCATGAATAAAGGTCAGTTGAATTCTTTGATGTGCCACAAGTGAGACATGTTGCACTACAGCAAAATTGCCCATTAGTGGCATTTATTCTAGTGGCATTTATAAAAAAAAAGCCACTATCTTTCTAATATACAATCATTTTTAATTAAAATGCCGCTAAACCTACTATTATAGAGTTTCTAAAAAGGACTTAACATTAAAGGCATTTGTATTTTTAATTAGTGGCAATCTTAAATTGCCATACCCAAATTTGCTAAGGAAATATTGAGTTTCCCGCTCCAAATGTCATGACTCGTGCTCCAAATAGCTACTCTCTCCCTAATTTATCCTGACATATGCCACTCTCTCCTTGAGACTTCCTCCCTCTCCAATCTCTCCTTGTGACAAGCCCTAGCTTTGTGGATCGCATCGGCTCCAGAGAAGCTGCCGGCCGCAGAGTTGCTGGCGCCGATGGTGAGTCTCAACCTGGAACCAGCATTTGCGAGTGGAGTGAAACTTGCCGGTCGTGCGCGTCAATCGGGAACCGGGAACCTTCATCCGCCACCTATTTAGACCTAGCCAACCTGAAGCACCACCTCAGGCGCCGACGAGCTCGAGTGAGGGACTCCAATCATCCAATTCCTCTAAGCTTTGCAACTTTCTGAAGAGGTATGTTGTCATCACGATATTTCCCTGCTTTTTGGTTCTTGCTTATTTCTCAGACTCGGTTGAGTTCATCTTTATCCTTCAAGAGCTTCATGGTTATTGTTAACAAGTGTGTGGGGCATTGTAATCGTTGTTGTGTATTGATATGTACACCCATGTCCTATGTTTAGGAGAGGAGGCAATTACAAGGAATTAGACAGAACCCTGATGGCCACGACAAACAAGCCCATGCACGACATTTTTATAGCCACCTCAAAGTACAAATCAGTGTGGTTAATCTATTCACACCTATACAAAATAAGCCAGACACCATTAGCCTCTTTGATAATCTAAAATATGAGTGTTGATTAAACAAATAGATAATAAGTGTCACCTCATTTTATGAAATACCAAGATACATCAAATTCTATCAAGCCTAAATCCTATGATTCCTGGTTCTGGAAAAATTGCTTAGACACAGGGATACTTTGCTTCTTCATGCTCATTTTAAGCTAAGCAATGGTTCCCATTTTTTCCTTTGGAAGGATCCGTGGTGTGGTAATGGTACCTTCCTGTCCGATCATTTTGATGTGCAGTTCAGGCACAGATTGGGAATAGGTGATGATTGTCGGGTGGATGCATGCTTTAGTAATTGTAATTGGGCAATCCCTGGTAATATTCGTGGAGGAGATGATGTTCTCTGGATCCTTCAAAATCTGGCTGTTCCCAATGCAAATACTGAAGATTGTATTCTTGTTAATGGCAAGGTGTCCTTGTCACTGAAAGAGTGTTGGGACTTATGCAGGTCCAAGGCTCAAGTTCTAAACTGGACTGCTGATGTGTGGGCATCCTGGATTCCTAGGAATATCTCTGTTTTCTTATGGAAATGTTACCTTCAACACTTACCTTCTCATGACACTTCAAAGAATTTTAACTTCCATCTCCCTTCTATTTGCTATCTATGTTGGAAGCATGAAGAAGATGGACAACACCTCTTCTTTGACTGTTTCTATTGCACTGAGCTTTGGTCCTTCTTCAAGCTTAAGTACGGTCGTGCTCCTTCATGTCTGACAGAGATTTTATCACTCAATCAGAGAGCCAAATGTGCAACTTTCTTCCTCATCAACATCTCAACTTCTAAAAGATATAGTAAGATAACATCAATAATATGTCGTCTGATCTTTATCCTTACCTTCTTCCTCCATCGCCTACTCATCATCAACATTAATCAAATCAATGGCAATCAGATCAAAATTCAGCAACCTCAAAAGATAGATTTAAATTATTGTGCTAGCTAAAATGCTAAATTCTACACTTACAATTCAACTATATGATACAATGATGTTATATGAAAGTAACACATGAGAGGAATAGAAGAGTCTTTTCTCAAAAAGTATGTGATCCCAAAGGGGTTTGGACCCTGTGTATATGTGATGTCAATAACATAAATAGATAGTTATAGTTTTCCTTTCTGTACAGTTGTTAGCTTCTTAGCTTGTAAAGAGTTAAACTCTGTTTTGGTGTTGTTTTTAATAAAGGAGGAGGCACATATGGTTCAACAAAAAAAAAAGATACATCAAATTATAGAAAATACTAGTTACTTCCTTGAAATTCTCAAAGAAGGATTAGTGAACATTGGACCGATTGCAAAGATATAGGACATGATCTCCTCTATTAGATTTCTTTTCAAGCTATCATGTCTACCACAATAAAGTTGGTTATGACAAGCAATAAAAGGTTAACGGATGTTATACAACTTTTTCTGAAAATATATAACATCGTTATATGTACTTACACTTTGTTAATACTAATATTATGCAGTCTCTGTCCACCCACAATAGTCACTATGAACTGGGCCTCTATGGAAATGTTAACGTTCCCTATTGAAGAACAATTGGACATCATCCTAGATGATCGTTCCTTAAACCAATTGGCCATACCCAAACATTGGCGTTTTCTAAAAGGAAGACACTACAGGCCTGGTGAAGTGACCATAAATTTTGGCAATTATTCACATGTTATCGAGGTTGAGTATGATTTGGCGGGAAATCTTGTATCAAAATCCGGTTGGCGTGATTGGATTGGAAATATGCATGTGGGCCGTAGCGACAAGATTTTTCTCCATCCAGTTGGCCATAATACCATCAAAGTTTGGATAACCAACATCAACTACGAGACCCCCGATCATCTACTGCGGTATGAGCACACGTCGGAGGATATCAGCTCAGACAAATCTGATTATGAGGCCCCTGTTAGTTCAGATTCATCTAAATACAATGAGGAGATCCGTGACACAGCACGATCATAAAAAAGGCCACAGTAAGTCCAATTAAGAAATATAATTGTCAAGACAAAAAAATTGTGTTTACAGTTTTTGTCTGAAAGCAATCAATACTCATAGCTGCTTTCTTTTCTGAACTTCAAGAGAAGATCGCCACAATGATAAGTCCTCGAAGTTACTGATGCGGGACCATGTTGGTGTAGTATTTAGTTATCTATCTATCTAGACTTGTCTGTATTAATAGTTTTTTTAATTATGCACATGTTTAGGGGTACACCAACCCCTTTGTTTAGTTACTGTTTAGGGGTACACCCCTGTGTGTGGATGTAAAAAGAGATTAATGAATGGAACTGAAAGTTGCTACATGAATGCTTATTACTGAAGTGTGTGTTCCCATGAATGTTCCAAATTGACAAATCCATCCTATCTAACGACACATTTGAAACCAAACAACAAAAAGAAATATGCATATCCTATTATGTTACAAATTACTGATAAATTTCATTATAAATGTTCTTTTATCCTTATTATAACTATGTTATTTTATCCTTATTATAAGTATTTCAAAAAATGCGTGGGCGCCTGCATAGTCGGATAGGCTCACATGAACTTCATTTGCATGATTACACTAGTATTTTCTCATATTGTATAGTCTATTTTAATATGACATACTTACTCATATGTTATATGTTTTACTATTTTTATAGAATGGATAAGTCTTGGATAGCAGAGGATGACTGAACCAGCAGTAAATACTTATGTGGAGTATCTAAATTTTTGGATTTTGCTTTTGAACATTCATCGATTGGAGACAAGATTGTATGCCCATGTAGAAAGTGTGCTAATGTATACCAGGTCACCAGAAAGACTGCATTGAGCCATCTACTATGGAATGGCTTCTCACCAAGCTATATTTCTTGGGCTTTTCATGGTGAAGATGCCGATGTTCAAATGGATGCTCCTACTAATCAGGGAGATTTCCTTAATGCTGCAAATTTATAAGATATGTTGCATAATACTTTTCCGAGTTTCAATGAAGATGGAAATACAGAAGGAGTGGAGCCATCTAGTGATCAACATTTCAATACAAAATTTTTTTATATCTTTTTAAAGGATTCTGAGACAGAATTATATCCAGGGTGTAAGAAATATAGCAAACTTGCTTGCATCCTAGAATTCTATCACCTGGTTTGTCTTAATGGCTTGAGTAAGAAAGCATCATCTATGTTTCTTACGTTCTTTAAGAAGATGCTACCATAAGGAGAACAGTTACCTAATTCATTTTATGAGCTAAAAAAGACAATTACGGGGTTGGGCTTAGATTATGTGAATATTCATGTTTGTCCAAATGGTTGCATGTTGTTTTGGAAGGATTCTGCTGATAAAGACGTCTGTGATACATGTGGAGCATCAAGATGGAAACCGATTACAATCCCAGATGATGATGATGAGCTTGCAAAAAAACCCAAGAGAATACCTATCAAAGTGCTCATATACTTTCCACTTATACCCCGCCTAATGCAGTTATTCATGTCATAAAAAACCTCATCCTTAATGAGGTGGCATGTAGAAGAATATGAAAAAGATGACAAGTTAAGACACTCGGTTGATTCACCTGCATGGAAAACATTTGATGTGATGCATCCAGAATTTGCTACAGACGCTAGAAACCTTCGATTGGGACTTGCAACTGACGAATTTAATCCTTTTGGGACAATGAGTACTTCTTACAGTACATGGCCTGTTGTGATTATTCCATATAATTTACCTCCTTGGTTGTGCATGAAGAAACCATATTTTATGTTGTCCCTACTCATTCCTGGACCAGCTTCACCCGAAAATATAGATGTGTACTTGCATCCATTGATTGATGAGTTGAAATAATTATGGGATACTGGTGTACATACATATGACGCTGGAACCAAGGAATTCTTTCAGATGCGTGCTTCTTTATTATGGACAATTAGTGATTTTCCAGGAATGCACATCTATCTGGTTGGAGTACTAAAGGCTACAAAGCATGTCCCAATTGTAATAAAGATATTGTCTCACATTGGTTACCACATAGCCGTAAAGTTTTCTACAGAGGACATCGTAGGTTTTTGCCAACTAGCCACAGATTCCGAAAAGAAGCAAAGGCATTTGATGGTGAGCAAGAATTTAGGTGTCCACCTAAACCTCCTTCTGGAGCTCAAATCTTGTCACAATTGGAGGACGGAAAAACTGTAATTGGTAAGAAAAGGCCAAGAGGTAAGGATTCAACACACAATTGGGAAAGGAAAAACATATTTTTTGAGCTACCATATTGGAAAACTAACATTGTAAGGCACAATCTCGATGTCATGAACATTGATAAGAATATATGTGAGAGTATTGTTGGAACATTGCTAGGTTTGAAGGATAAAAGTAAGGACAACTTGAATGCAAGGAAGGATTTGGTGGATATGGGAATCAGATTTCCGCTTCATCCAAAAACTATTGGTAAATATACCATCCTACCTCCAGCTTGCTATACAATGAAAAAAGATGAAAAAATATTATTTTGCAACCTCCTAAAATCTGTCAAAGTTCCAGACGGGTGTGCGTCTAATATATCTAGATGTGCACAGCCGAAGGATCAGAAGATGCTACCAATGAAAAGTCACAATTATCACGTGCTGATGCAACAACTTTTGCCATTAGTTGTCACTGTGTCCTTGCCCAGTAAGAATGCTATGTCATGTATTATTAATCTTTGTCGCTATTTTCAAAGGTTGTGCACTAAAGTCATAGATCCAATTGATTTTTCTGCATTGGAAAATGCAATAGCTGTTACACTTTGTGAGATGGAGAAGATATTCCCTCCATGTGTTTTTAACATAATGGTGCATCTATCAGTCCATCTCTCTTATGAAGCTAAGATAGCCGGCCCTGTTCATTATCGTTGGATGTATCCAATTGAAAGGTAACATTTCACACGTCGTGATGACTTTACCTATTGGAATGTAATTTATCATAATATTTTCCTCAACTTTGTTTTCAGGTATCTGATGACCCTAAAAGGATATGTTCATAATAAAAGATATCCAGAAGGGTCAATAGAAGAAGGATATATAGCTGAAGAGTGTCTAACTTTTTGTTCAAGATACTTGGATGGAGTTGAAAAAAAATTAAATCGGCCAAATAGAAACGATACTGACGATGCAAATTTGGAAAATGAGCCAACACTTGACAGTGATGATTGGTCTATTTTCTTGACAGTAGGTCGTGGTATTGGTAAAATGGTAACATGTGTCTTGGACAAACATACATTGAAACAAGCCCATAAGTATGTACTATTCAATTGTGAAGCAATTGAACCCTACATTAAGTAAGTTAGTGTCAACTGTCTTCTATTAATAAAATGCTATAACATATTCCAATAACATATTGCACATATTTTGTATTCAGGATGCACTATGATATCATTAGGCAAAAACATCCTCAAAAATCCTTAAAGGAGGTTCAGAGAATACATAGTAACTCATTTGATGGATGGTTTAAGGAACATGTAAGTTTAGTTGTGGTAATTAAATTAGTTATGCTTCATGAATAAAGTCTAACAAACTTTTCTTTTGTTAGATTGAGACACTCCTAAGAATAGATATGGTAGATGATAAAATCAAGTTTCTTTCTGAAGGTCCACATCAACTGGCCATTAAGTACAAGGGCTATGTTGTCAATGGTCATAGATTTCATACCAAGGCAAAAGATGCAAATCGAACAACACAAAATAGCGGAGTCTTTCTGGTAGCTAAGACTAATTGTTATTCTAAAACCACTGACCGCAATCCAATTACTAGAGATGTAACCTACTATGGTGTTTTGAAGTATGTTATTGTGCTCAATTATTATGAACACTTTAAGGTGACATTATTTAAGTGTGATTGGGTGGACATCTACTCAACGAGGGGAATCAAGCATGATGAACATGGGTTGACTCTTGTTAATTTGAGACTCCTTCAAACTACAGGAGAACTGTTTGTAGTGGCATCTCAAGTTGGACAAGTATTTTATGTAGAAGATGTCACTGCAAAAGGGTGGCATTTTTCTGTAAAGATAGCCCCACGAGATATGTTCAACATGGAAGAACAATATTGTATTGAGAATATCGAAGCTTATGTGTAAGGTGAAACTGGAGATGGGCCATCAATGACATCAGAGGATGGAGATACTGATTGTGACATAGTTAGATTGGATATGGAAGGAATTACTATTGCTAGTTCAACAACTGAAAAAGACCAATCCCGAATTCAGCAGGATGATGAAAGTGTATCTCAAAGTGATGATGATGACTGTTTTGAATGAGAAGATTACAAAATAGCAGCCAATGTTTCTTTTTGTTTGTCATTAATATTTGACTTAAATAAGCCTTTTTTGGCTCAATGTATCTCTTTAATTTTCTGTCTCACATTGTGCTCTAGCTAGGTGTATCAATTTTGCATGTCTGACATTATTCTTATTCATAGTTATCCTTGTCTCTACTGTTGTTTATAATTATATTTGCTTAAATATCTGAGTTTCATTTTTAAATATTATTAATAAAATTGTTATTATGTTGTTCAATATTTTTCTAAATGTGACCATTTTTATGTGACTTGATATACTCAGCATGAGAGAATAGTACAGTGACAACTGCCATAACATGACAGCCGTAAGAAATGATAAGAACAACAACAATGACTCCTGTACGGCGACTCATTTGCCTAGCATTACTCGACATGCTTGTTGGCAATCTTTGAACATGTCAACCTCAAATTGCTCCAAAAAAATTTTAGCTTCCCTTCCAACTGAAATTCGTAATGATAGAGCAAACAAATTCAATAAAACTGCTGCTAGCTCTGCAAAAAAGCCCAATTAGCCACGTCTCCCCAAGACTATAATATAGTTGGTGGTTCGAAATCCTCTCAAACATGCACAACTGAAAAGGAAATGGGAATAAGGTTCCAAAATAAGCAAAATAAAGAAAGTGGCGATAAAGTTACAAGATCAAGAATTTCACAGCTACCCCGTGTGCCTAATGTCAATGCTTCTGTGTCTATTCATTCAAGAATTGTAGAGAATAGAGCTGCCAGTAACCAAAATAGCAATGTATTTCCTGATAACATGGACCAAAATAACATCTCTGATCACCATGTTGAGTCATTGAATGTTACAACAACACCTTCTGATGTGCTAGGTAATCATTTCATTCATATCATTGTATTTATAGTGCTGCATTTAATCATATATAATTATGCATATATATATATATTATACTTTATGAATGAATGCATAGGTCAAAAACATCGATCAAACAAATTCAATAAAACTGCTACTAGCTCTGCCAAAAATGCCCAATCAGCCACGTCTCCCCAAGACTCTAATATGGTTGGTGGTTCAAAACCCTCTCAAACATGCACAACTGAAAAGGAGATGGGAACAAGGTTCCAAAATCAGCAAAATAAAGAAAGTGGCGATAAAGTTACATGATCAAGAATTTCACAGCTACCCCGTGTGCCTAATGTCAATACTTTCGTGTCTATTCATTCAAGAATTGTAGAGAATAGAGCTGCCAGTAACCAAAATAGCAATGTATTTCCTGATAACATGGACCAAAATAACATCTCTGATCACCATGTTGAGTCATTGAATGTTACAACAACACCTTCTGATGGGCTAGGTAATCATTTCATTCATATCATTGTATTTATAGTGTTGCATTTAATCATATATAATTATGCATATATATATTTTATCCTTTATGAATGAATTCTTAGGTCAAAAAAATCGAGCACGTGGCCGGACACAATGTTTGAAAGTTTGGAAAAGAAAGCCCGACGATCCAATTCCCATTGAGAAAAATCAATTTGGACAACCAGTAGGTGAAAACCAAAGTCACTTATCAAGTTTTCTGACAACCATTGTAGGAGATCCCAATCTTTGTCCACTAAACTATGAGGACTGGGGACAATTTCCAGCAAATAAAAAAGATTCTATATGGAATTTTGTAAAGGTATATTATTAAATTTTATTTTTAAATGGTTAAATGAAGCATCTAATTGATATCCTTTATGTCGGTAGAGTAAATTCACAATGGATTCAGATATGAAGGAGTGGACAATGAAGAGACTAGGAAGGAAATGGAAGGACCACAAGTGCGAGTTAAGGAGACTATACTTCGTAGAAGATAGTCCATACGAACAACAGCTTGAACAAGTTGTTCCCCGCGTGGACAAGTCACATTGGAAATTTCTTGTCGATTATTGGAGGAGTAATAAAGGAAAGGTAATATTATTTTTTCTATTCGTTTGTACTTACAGTACCACTCAGATAATTACTATGCAAAATACTACAATGTTTTCCACAGAGGAAATCTATAACTAACAAGACAAGAAGAAAATTTCAAAAGGTTAGCCACACAACATGAACCAAGTCGTTTGCATGTCTGAAATATGATGTAAGTTAGTAATTTTTGTGATCCATTTAGATAATTTGATGGCATCTGTTAATTTGATGTTTACAATAACCTTGTTTGAATGATAAAGATGGAGAAGGAAATAGGCGGAGAAGTGGATCACATAATGTTTTTTGAGAAAACTCATCGTAAAAAAGATGGGAGCATAGTTGATGTTGAATCCGCCAAAATTTTGGTACAACACATAATATCCTATAGTATTATGTTACATTTACTAATTTCATAGAGGTATATATTTGGTATAAATTGCATCTCGTATGATTTGTTGTATGTAGGAAAAATTTTATGAGGTAGGAGAAGAGCTGCGAAGAAAACAACCTGATGTTACTTCAGATGAAATTTATAGGCATGTTATGGGAGAAGAGAGACCAGGATATGTTCGTGGTTATGGACTTGGACCATCACCTTCTGATATCTGGGGCAAGAACCGTAAATCCTGAGAAGCTGAAGAAGCACAAAGGAAGCATTTCCAGGATAAGCTTGAAGAACAACGGCTGGAATTTGATGCAAAACTTCAACAACAAAAGGATGAATTCAACCAAAAATTAGAGGAGTTACTTGCCTTAACTAGAGAAGGAAACAGTCAAGCACAACATGTTGGCACTCGCCAAGTATGAATACATTTTATACAAGATGTGTGGTATCAATTATTTTCCATGTTGACTTTTATGGACTTATGACAAAAATAAAATAATTGTGCAGACAAACTTATCAATGCAAACTCCACTCCATATAAGACATTCATCATTTAAGAAGGGACAAGTATGTTTGTATTACTGTGAATTTCACTTCATTTTACGTTTATATAAATTTGTTATGTAAACTGTATTTTTTTTGTAGGATGCGTATCTGCTGAGTTTTACAGATCCAGATGCTAGAATTGCATTCGGTCGAGTCTCTGAGGTTGACCCCATTAAAAGGGTGGGAGGTGCAATTTTAGGCTCATCATTTGTTGGTGTTTTTGTAGAGGTTTCTTTGTTGGGAAACGATCCTCTAGTTAGACCTTATGATCAATATCAATCTGTTGATGATGCTGTTGGCAACGTCATAGCATGGCCAAAAACACATACGTTGCCAAGGTGAGCATAAAATATTGCTTATACTGTTACATAATTGAAAACAAAAGTAGTATCTAAAGTTGTTTCCATTTGTTGCAGGACATGAAGTTTAAATTTAATTGCATTCTTGGATACTATCTAAAGAGAGGAGAGCTATAGTTGTTTTTATGTAATCCACTTTGTTATTTGTACATGCTGATCCAAAGTAATGGTGTTTCATGTCCATTGTCGTAGACAATGTTGCCAAATAACAATCCTATTTTGTTTTGTCCTACTTTTAATTTTGTTATGGAGAATCTTAGTATTATGGATGATACACACATTATGATTGGTTTGTAGTTTTTAGCTGTGAGCAATGTTTTAGCTTCTTGTTTGTGGGTACGGATGAAAAATTTAGTTGAAAATGAGTTACAATTATTTGATCAATTTCTTTCCATTTTGTAATTACTCAGCTAGTAAATGGATTATTATGGTTTGGATTTTCAAAATTTACAACTAATGTGGATGGGTGATGTGGACTAAATAATTCCTTTTTAATGTAAAAACTACTGCAGTAAAAGGGTAATTGTCCCTTTGTATGGCAGCCACACATCGTATACCATGATTTTATGTTTCCCAACCTATGCATGTTTGATTCTGTTTGATAATATTTTGGAATGCAATTGCTTATATAAGCAGGAATGCATATTGCGGGTGCTTCATATTTGTGGGCTTCATATCCAACTTGCAACATGTCAGATCATGAGGTGCGTTACTTGTACGAGTGCTGTTCTGTTTTCTCACTGCGTTGTTTTTGAATGTTTTGTTTTTGGTACTAAGTATAATATAGCCTGGTGTTTTTGCATTTTGCAGAGGCACACTAAGTCATTATCAACATTTCAAAGGTCTGCTCTGGTTGAGAAGTCTAGGCAGAAGCCTCAAGAAAGAATGGGTGTTCTTAGTAATGTGGGTTCCTCCTTGTTCCCTTAATTGTTAAAACATCAGTTGTATATTTGTCTTTTTTCCTTTACCCCCTCCATCTAAAATAATACCCTTTATGTAACATGTGACTGTGATGCAGGCCCTAAAAGCCAATAACTATGGTAATGATCCTCTGCTAACTGCAACTCTGTACTTGGGAGTAATTAAAGGCCAATCTCGAGAGCTGACAACCTCTGTATTGATGGCTTGTCTGACTGCCCAGGGCTCCCATGGGACACATCCATTACTAATATAATAGTTGGCACTTGGGAGATCTTTGGAATGGATGGAGGATGGCTGGATGTGGTGAACTTCTCTGCGCAATGTGACACCCGTAGGCATATTCATTATCTCATTCGCTGTGGAAACATGAAGGGCGTTGTAAGTAAAATCTTTTAATGTATTTCATTTAAATTAGTTAAATGAAATACATAAATTTTTTTTACTGACAACGCACTTCATGTTTCCACAACGAATGAGATCCTGAATAAGCCTGCAGAGAAGTTCACCACAACTGAGCATCCTCCATCCATGCCAAAGATCTCCTAAGAGACAACTATTATACTAGGAATGGATGTGTCCCATGGGAGCCCTGGATAGTCGGACAAGCCATCAATAGCTGATGTAAGTTTTGAATTTTGACTCCTTAGCATATGTATGGGTTTTTGAATGCTTAAGAGATACAAGTTAACTAAAACCTAACCATAATTTAAGAGTTAGGTACATTTTTCACTTTTTCCTTTATCATCCATGAAGTTATTTTATTTTGGTGTCCTTTAGTGTCATTAAGCTAACATGAAATTATCATGCTATAGTGTGTATTCTTGGATACTATCTAAAGAGAGGAGAGCTATAGTTGTTTTTATGTAATCCACTTTGGAATTGGAGGCTGATCTTTACCCCTTTGTGTTACAGTTCTATCTTGATGCTGGAAAGGGACATGTATACATGTACATTTTTGTGAAGATCGAGTTGCATTGAATTTCAAAGACTCCTTTTGTTGAATGCAAGTCTGAAGCTTTCCATGGGCATGACAGACATTCTATTGATGCTAAGTGTGCACAAAGATGGTATGCTACTAACTTATAATGATACATATCATACAAATGAACCAGAAGTTACCATCATTATTGCTACCCATGCTTTAGTGCTTCTATGCCCATCATTTGATTTTTAAAGATACCAAACTTATTTACATATCATTTCAGTTTCCACTGGAGAATCTTAGAGTGGAGAAAAATGTGTTGAGGGCTCAATTAGAAGAGAAGGATGAGCTGAAGAGGGAAGGTTATTCAACATGTCACTTTGTAAGTGTAATTGTAATTTTTTATAAATTGACTTCAAGTGACCACTCGAGCTGTTGTGATAGTTGAACAATCACATGTGTTTTTGCATATGCTAGATTTTGTTGGAGGTCCATCTATCTATGATGCTTGCACCATTAGGGGTGACAAGGCTTCCTCTGTATATAATATGAATTGTGCATGCTCTGTTTTGCATCTACTTTAAGCCAAATACGGCCAAAAGCCCTACAATTCTGCATTCCTATCCCTGATCTCTTTCCGATTAACACACATAACTCCAAAGGTGCACCCAAAGTGGTGGATTGAGGAAAATACAAAATTTCCAGGCCTTTTTATGTATAATTACTTTCATGTTCTTGAACAGGACATGATCAGGTTAGAAGTGGAGCCAACCAAGACCAAACTAGTTTTTAGCTATAGGGAGGACTATAGTGGCTGAATACAATCCAAGACAACCCAGTTGCAGCCTTGTCAAATATGTGAGATAATGACTGGTTTATAGGTCAGATGGTGGAATTTCCTTCTGCATTGAGGGAAGAATTGCACTTTGTACAATGAGCTGTGGCAACCACATCTTTGGCTAATAACTACATGCTTCTGAGGAGTATGCTCGACTTCCCTGTAGGACAAGCATGTTTGGTGCACATCTTTTCTACATCTCTGTTTAATAATTAACTCATGAATTTACCATTGCATATTCCACACATTTTTTGTAGAGCAGGAATCATTATTTACCTTGTTATTATGTCTCATTCTTCACATGCCTTCATACATATTGCCAAGGGAATTTCATCTATTGGGGAGTTTTTATATTGTTCTCTGTTGAATAACCAAACATCACTCATAATTATTGAAGTTAGTTCTCTTATTGCTTTGATAGAGATGGAATGTAAATTTCTTTTTAATTTGATGAATAAGCAAACATGAACATTGCTTTGATAGAGATGGAATGTAAGTATCTTTTTAATTTGATGAACCAATGTACTGTCATGCTAACTGTAATCATGTACTAGTGAGATTTTTTAATGAACATCACACTTATATTGCTGCAACTTGCAAGAGGAATTAACAATTCCTGAAAGTTTTTTTTTTGGTAATGGTTTTTTTTTTCTAATTTTAGAGCTAAAACCTGAGAAGAGCATGAAATTGCATTAGGTCCTTGGAGGAAGCTATCAAAGGAAAATGAAATTGCAAAGCAAGAAAGAAAGGTTTGCTTGGCCATTTGTCAGTTAGTCTGTTGGTGGATTTGACATGGATGTTGCAGCTGCTCTGTATTAGGCCACTTGGTGGATTCAACATGGATGTTGAGTACTGCTGCATATGTATTGACTATGGATATGTTTGGACCTATTGTTGATAATGCAAGTGGCATTGTTGAGATGAGTTAACAGGTAAATTATTTGCCCTTATTATTTGTTGCTTTACACTATTGTTGATAATGCAGCAATCACACAATTGTTTACCAGGAGTTGGATGAAATAATAGAGTTTGTAAATGTCCTGGTGGATGTAGAGAAAGATGACCTGCACATAAACAAGGATTCAGTACAAATCTCTGCAGTAAAGGAAACCAAGGAAGCCAATATGGATGTCACTCTAGAGAGATCAGTAAGTAGGAGAATTAAAGGAAGTGGCACAAAGATGAAGAGGTGAGGGTCTGCGAGAAAGATTGAGACTAACAGAAGAAGTCCAAGACTAGAGGATTTTCAGAATCTAGCAGCGACATCTGAAGTAGATCAAAGTTTGATCACACCAAAGACGATCTGTACAACCTGAGGAATGAATACATACTTAATCAAGAGAATCATGTTGCAACTCCTGCAGTTTCTGGTTTATAAGCGGCTATACATATCATTAATTCAGTTAATTCAGTCATTCACACCTCCCTACTATTGTTCTTTTAAGTCAGTGAAGACTATATTGGCATGTGAAGCCATCCAAGTTCAATGGAGCTTGTTAAACATTGGTGTTGTATTCAATATAAGGGGCAAGGTAAAATGTGCTCCCCATGTAATTCAATATAAGGGGCAAGGTAAAATGTCCTCCCCATGTAATTCTCAAATGATTATAAATAAAAATTATTCATACTTTCAGAAAAGTGAGTTCGTCTACAATTGACATTCATTTAGAAATAATGATAATGAATTGAAAACTGAATGACTAAAAGCCATGAACATGTAGTAATACAGAACTAGTAGTCATTAGTGGCATTTTTTATACGCCATTAAACTCAATAAGAACATTTTCATACACCAACAAAATACAAAATAGTGGCATTTGTATAAAAGCCAATTGATGGATAGAGGCTTTTTTATAAATGCCAAATGATGGTTTAGTGGCATTTATGTGGCATTTATTCGAAGCCACTAAAGACAAACCTTTAGTGGCTTTTACAACTTAAGCCACTATCTTCCTAGTGGCATTGGCACTAGAGGCATTTTTTTAAATGTCAACAAATGCCGCTAAACCTATTTACTGGCTTTTATTTTTTTTAGTGGCATTTCTGAAAGGCTGCTAATGAGTATGTTTGCTGTAGTGTTGGTCTCTTTGCATAAGTGAATGTCAAGTTGGAAGTCTCTTTGTGAGCCATATTGTTGGCACAGTTACAAGTGAAGCCTACATTGAGAAAGCAGATCAGAGAGGCACAACAGATAGATATTGTGATACAACAGATTAGATCAGAGTTCGACAGTGAGAAGCATGATGGTTTCCACAAGTTGGATGATGGGATAGTTAGTTATCATAATAGGATAGTGGTTCCTGATGCTGATAACCCGAGGAAGATGGTGTTGGAAGATGCTCATTCATCCATGTATGGTATGCACCCGGGTAGTACCATGACGTACCACAATTTGAAGGATATGTATTGGTGACCAGGCTTGAAGAAAGATGTGGTAGAGTTTGTTGCAAGAAGTGCAATATGTTAAAAAGTCAAAGCTGAGCATCAAAAGCCTGCAGGAATGTTGCAACCATTGTCTATATTGCAATGGAAATGGGATCATGTGACTATGGACTTTGTGGTTGGTCTGTCTAGGACAACCAAAGGTTATGATTCCATTTGGGTGATCGTTGATAGGTTGACCAAGTCAACACATATCCTTCCCGTGAAGACAACATTCACTACAGAAAAGTTTGCCCAAGTCTATGTTAATGAGATAGTGCGTTTGCACGGTGTTCCGACAACTATCATATTTGATTGAGGTCCTCAGTTTACAAGTCACTTTTGGGAGAGACTGCACACAACTTTGGGTAAACAGTTAAAGTTCAACACTGCTTTCAACCCGTAGATAGATAGTCAATCTGAAAGGACCATTCAGACCTTGGAGGATTTGTTGAGGGCATGTGTCCTTCAGTTTTCAGGAAGTTGGGATATACACATCAGTTTGATAGAGTTCACCTACAACAATAGCTATCATAGTAGTATTGACATGGAACCATATGAGACATTATATGGGAGACGTTGTAGATCTCCACTGTGTTGGTATGAGATAGGAGAGTATCAACTTTTTGGTCCTGAGCTTGTGTAGTAGACGAAAGTGAAGATCAAAATGATGCAATAATAGTTGAAAGAAGCATAGGACATACAAAAGTCATATGAGGATAATCATTATAGACCCTTGGAGTTCCAAGTGGGAGACAAGTTATATTTGAAGGTCTCTCTTTAGAAGGGTGATCTGAGGTTTGGAAAGAAGGGTAAGTTGGCTTCTAGGTATATGGGACCTTACCCAGATGTGGCACATGTTGGGAAGGTGGCTTACTGGTTGGAGTTGCCACCTGAGTTGCACAGGTTGCATCTAGCGTTCCAAGTTAGTATGTTTAGGAAGTGTCATCCAGATATAGAGTTATTATTACAACCTATGGAGGTGGATCTTGATGAGGATATGACCTATGTGGAAGGTCCAATGATGATCCTTGATTGGAGAGTGAAGAAGTTGAAGAGGAAGGACCTTGTTCTTGTGAAGGTTCTTTGGCATCATCATGGTGTTGAGGAAGCCACATGGGAGCTCAAGGAAGAGATGAGGAGGAAGTACCCTTCCCTTTTCTCGTAGGATTTCTGAGGCAAAATCCCTATTAGGGGTTTATGTCTTGTAAGGGCCCTAACTGACGTTTTGGGATAACCCTATTTGTTTTTCTTAAGTATGTTGCTTATCTTCTTACTCTAATCATCTAAAATGTAATTAGGGCATGTTGGAGGCCTGAGTTCCTTGTTTGAGCTTGATGCTTGTGCTTTGTGGAGAGGTTTGGTGCAAATTGCTAATTACCCATGATAGGGGTTGATGTGCAAGTTTGCCACCTGTAGAGTATTCCTTCTCTCTCTTGGCATCTTCTAGAGGAGTGAGAGAGAGATGGGCACCTTAGTTGAGCCTTGGTTGAGTGGTGACATCCTTGATGATGTTTTGCGCTCATGTTTGAGGTGTGTTTTGCTCCTAGAGGTGTTGTCTCGAGCTTGAGAGCCTGGAGGGGGCCTTGTATTAGTTTGTGGATGCCTTGAGGAGACCCCCTATCATTTTATGGTGACTATTGATACACCATATTAGTTTGGGAAGGAAGTGGGTGTGTGTATCTGCCATGGTTAGGAAGGTGACCTAGTGGGCGAGGCATGGTTCTTTTCACCTTGTAGCATGGTGTTGCATGTGGCCTTTCTTCGTGGACATGTGTCATCTAGGGTTCTTTGGTGGTGACACCTTTCCTTTGTTCTCTCTTTCATCTCTCTTGTATATATATATCTTTCTTCCCATGCATGAGAACTCTTTTGGCTATCCTTACCTTCTCTCCTTGGTGGCAGACCTTAAGCTTAAGGAGTGTTATCCCTTGGAGCTTGATAGACGAGCCTAAGCTTGTGGTGTGCTCTTTTCATCTTCTTCCTTGGTAAGCCATAATCCTTAGCTCTTCTTTCTCTCTTTCTTTCTTCTTCTCAGCCATGGACCTTGGTTGCTTCTTTTTCCCTCCCATGTTCTCTTAACCTTGGTCCTATATTTTTTTGGAGGTGTTGTGGTGATCAAGCTTCGAGGATCTTCTTCTACCTTGGAGCTTAGAGCTTGGTGGTGATCCTTGAGGTGGGTTATATAACTCTAAACCCTCTTTGTTATTATCACCTTTTACTTACTATGTTGTTCTTTCTTCTTGGCTCATTATTGCTTGCATGCTAATAGGTCTTTTGGGTAGTTTTACAACCTATTTTAGTAGAAGAGCATGTCTTCGTTGCTGCCCATGTGTTACACATTTCTTTTACCTGATTAGTAATGTTGTCTTGAGGTTGAAGATGAAGTGGCTAACATGCTTGAGAGGCCGATGTGCTTGGGAAGGCCAATAGGTAGGGTAGGCCAATATGTTGGGTGGCCATCACGATCTGTGACCCCCTGGTCATTACCTTGTGACAGGTCATCATGACCTTAGTTAGGTTTAGGTCGACATGTGCTGATGTTGTTTAGATCATCCTGCCTTGGGTATGGACGGGCCGATGCTAGACGAGGGATGTTATCCATTTAGCCCGGTGGCTATCACAACTTAGCATTGCGTCCAGGGGAGCATTGTGTTGAGGTGCGTTGCTCGTCAGGGCTTTTCTCGTCACAACTTGATGCATTGCTAGCCGATACCTTTGGGGGCGTTACAACCCGATAACCCTAGCAGCCATCATGGCTTGAGTGTTGCCCGACACACTAACTATGTCATTATCCCTTTGATGCATGTCACCACTGTGATTTGTTGCCTGATAAGGGGTTTGACTAACACCCCTTTCCTTGAGGTGTTTTTCCCAAAACACCCATGGTGATGACAAATCGATACACACCTTATGCAGATAGGCCGATACCCTATCTTGGTATGGATGCCCGATACTGTTGAAGACAATCTGATACCCTATGTTATAACTCTAGTCAATACCTTGTGGTGATGTTTGAGGTATACTATGTTGATGCTAGGGTCACATGGTATGATTTGATACTCTATGGAGTAGTTGTATGAAAGGTGATGAGTTATGCTTCTATACATCATGACATGTCATAACACATTTCATAATGATAAGGAAGTGAGGATCTAAGGGTGGTTGTTGATCCAACGTTGTAAACCCTAATCAGGTAAAGTTAAACCCTAATTGTAATGATGTAAAATGTTTGGCATGGATCCTACAAGATGATAGTGTTAATGATGTATTACTTCTCTTGTTGTGAATATCTAACCATGCAGATGAAACAATGTTATGCATAGCCATGTATGAGCTATGATGTTATGGTATGTTTGAATGGTCCTTGTGATGTACATTGGTCCTAGTGATGGACATTGGTCCTTGTGATGGACATTAATCCTTGTGATGGACACTGGTCCTTGTGATGGACATTGATCCCTGTGATGGACATTGGTCCTAGTGATGAACATATGGTGAATAACAAGCATGACGTAATGATATTGTTACAACCCCAATTTTTGGGTTCATATGGTTGGAAATGCAATATCCCCAATAAATGTATGAATATGTAATTTGTATGATTTATGTGTATTGAATGGATTTCCTTGGTGCATGTGATTTTGTGGATCATAATATGTTAATGAATCCAATATGATCAAATAATGAATTATTAAGAAGGAAATTTGAGATAGTGAGGAAAAAAAAGAAATATGTGGAAATATGGATAACGGAATCATCTATGATGATATTTCGAGTCCACATGATTTGTAATGGTAAAATGAATCGAAATGAAGGAAAATAAAATAACAGGAGAGAGAAAATATGCATAAAATATGCCTTATTAAGAGATAACTTGCATATGAAGAAAAGTCTCTCATAATTTCGAGTTTGAGACCCAAGCTTGGCACACAAGTATTTTAAGTCATTATGGACTTTCCCTTAAAATTTGGGATCAAAAGGATAAACTATTTAGGAGATATGATTTTTGGAAGAATCCCTAAAGTGAGAGAATATCACTAAATGTCACCATTCACATTCACATTAGAATTCCTTATATTTGGTGTGTGCAATGTGAACCGTTGGATCTGAGATCCAACGGTGATAGACTTATCACCTACCTTGGTCAGATCGTGAAAGTCAGGAACAATCTCTCTCCTCTCCTTCTTGAATTCCCTCTCTCTGTGATCGATGTGAACGTTTGTTGTTATTCCCATTAAATCCAGGAGGGTAAGGCGAACCAAACCATCCATTCCTTCCTCCTTTTTCGTGTTGTTTTGATATTTTCCCCAAATCCCAAAAGGGATGGGACTCTATTGGCGGCCAACCTATCATGTCCATGCCTATATAAGGCTTGCCAGCCCCAACCCATAAACTAAAGAGAGGATCACACCCCCAATTTTGTAGAGGCATTGCTCTGCCTGGTACTCTATCGAGCTACCTTAGGCATGGAGTTCCCGCACCATGTGCCCTGTTCCTGTGGAGAAATAGGGGACATGGACCAGCAATGGGTGGATGGTCCTGGAGCCTCCTAGTCCCTGCAGGTGGCTGACTTGGGGTTTGCGAGGGATGCGGTCAGCAGCTAGAGAGGAGAGGGGGACCTGGGCAGGCTTTGCTCGCCGGGAACCACCTAGGCAAGCCGACGGAGCCTATTAGCGCGAATTCTGCATGGAGAAGAGATAGGTGAGAGACAGGTTGTCTGGGTTAGGTAGGAGCTAGATCCAGGGGAGGATCTTTGAGCCAAAGAAGGAGGAAAAGCAAAGAAAAAGAAAAGAAAAAAATGAAAAGGTACACGTGGCATCCTTTGATTGGTCTGTAACTATTTATGTTGCAAAAATCACAACTTATGATAGGTGACTCAGATCAATACATGTTATACATAAAAATTGATCAGGGGAATGCCAGGAATCCACTAAAAATATTATTGAAGTCTAATTATGCTTGCAATTCAAAAAGTACTTAAAGATGTTACCTTTAATGGTGTTATTAATGGAAAACCCCAAGTTTTGATGATTAGTGAATTGAATAATGTTCTTTGGATACTCTAAGACAATATTAACCTATTTATAATAAAAGGAATATTTAGATCTAAAATATGATCTTTATGCATAATTGGCTTAATTTAGGGTTCCATGTACATAGATATACATTTATGGGCTTAGAAACCTTAATTTAGGTGAATATGACTTTTAATGGTTTTAATTGTGCAAATCCATGAATAAGACAGAGATATGTTGTTACAAAGACAATTTGAGTAAAAAGATCCTTAATGTGGATAATTCGAGTAATTAGGGTTTTATGGGTAGAAAAGCTATTTTAGGGTTTGTTGACCTAAAAAGGATAAAGTTTGAGAAATTGATCTAAGAAACACTAATGAATCCTAATGAGACTTAGAAACCTTAAAAAGGTGTCCCAAGACAATAAGGAGTTGTTTGGGATGTGATGGTAATGATTAGGTGTTACACATATTTTCAGGATCAAGATTGCTTGATTGGTTTCTTTTCTTTCTTGATTGGACATCTTGATTGGATTGGATTGGATATATTGCTTATATTTGAGACTCCAAATTAGGTATGTGGTTACGTGTATGACTAATCGCTCTAGTTTCATGGCAATTTTTGAAGTTTTACCGGTTGCTTGAAATTAACTACTTGGTTGACATTTATTTCATGCAACTATAAAGTGACTATGGCTATCACTATAACTATATGTGCATGACTAGTTCAGATCCTAGTCGTCCTCTGTAGCTTTGATGATGATGAGATGGATAACCTAGTACATGGTCTACCCTTAGGGTAGGATCATCAAGTTATCATGAGTCGATGTGTTGGTCTACCCTTGGGTAGGACCATATGACTACACAGCCCTATGTTGTGATCTACGTGTAAGGTAGGATCATGGGGGTTATTTGAGATCTAGCATATGAGAGAGGCAGTGCCCATGTCCACTTGAGGGACAACACATAGGCAAGGATATGTAGGGATTGAGTAGTTATGTTTAATATATAAATTTTGATCTATTAAGCAATAATTTGGTTGCATTATGTTGTTACAAAGATGTTGGTTCCCCCACATACTAGTATAATTCATTATACTGATCGACGTTTTAGGTATATCTGAAAGTGGACAAATAGTAAAGTGGCATTTGTGAAGAATAAAGTTAATCTGTTAAAGGAGGATTTAGTTAGTTAGAACTCTATAGTGGGTAGAAGTTCCAAATTCCTATTTTTGAAAGGTATGTGAAAAGAATTTTTTAATCCTTTTTCAAGCTTACTTGTGGTAGAATTTATTAATTATTTTTGATTATTTGCAAAACCATTGATCCTATTTTGGGATGGCAGCTTTGGCTTATTGGTCTTCCTTAATTGGGGGTTACTGGGAAGCGTGGCCATTACATTTGGTATCACAGCATGGTTTTCCATTTAATCTCTAATAACTTTTAAATTTTACAAACTCTTTAGAACCCAAGGGTGTTATTAGAGAATTTTCCAATGATGGAGGTGTCTAGAAAAGGATCACAATCTGGGGGCTGGCAAGATTTTCCTCCGCCCTGCTATCGGTCTACGAGGACTCCCAGATATTGTGTGACTTCCTGGCTAAAATCAAAGGATTTGACTCGAAATAAGATACTTCTAGGACTCTCTCATCTATATTCTTCCCTTCTCAACCCCAATTCATATGGGATTCTAATTTCTTAGGGTTTCTCTCTCTCCACCACCCTCTTGTGTTTGGGATAAGGGTAATAAGGATTAAGGAATCCTCCACCAAATAATGAAAAGCATGTAAACAAGATGTCATGGACATAGGTTTTAATAGTTTAAGCGTAAACTAAAGATTAGTTACATGCTTAGGATGCATGGCATGTGTTGTCATGACCTCAGGAGAGTTCTGAGGTTAGACCTTCTTGTAGGAGGATGAGGAGAGAGTTAGCCTTGGAGGAAGAAGCCTCCAGGAAGAGGAAGAGACCTGACACATTCTCTAAGGATGATGGTAACCCAAACCCTAAGTGGTAGTTAGAGAAAGAGATGATAACATGAGTTGGATATCATAGTTGACCATGCATGAAAGTATGCGGGTTAGACATGCACACTTTACGTGAGGTTTTGAGTACATATGAGGAGCTTGAAATATGTGTGGTTGTTTGACCCTAGTGCCTGTTAGTGACCCGACCTTGGGTGGGTCATACTTGATAAGGGTGAGGGATATATCCCTCATTGAGAAGGTTAGTAGTGACCATATAGAAACCCTAACTGATATATATGAGTAGAAAGAGACATGCATCTACATAGAAGAGAACATCAACAAGGCTGGCAGTAGGTTTTAGACTTGATCTAGAAAGGTTAGGCCGATGGTCTATGAGATAGGCATGTGTCCTTAAGAGCTTGACCCATCTTTAGAGAGAGAACCTCTAGTGGTAGGACCAGTTGTAGGATTATCTCTATAGAGAGAGAGAGCGAGACCTGATGAAGAAGGTTGAAGACTTGGTCTATGAGACATGAGGAATCATGAGAAGTTGGGTATGATATGGCTTATAATGGATGACCTAAGTTGATGTATGTGGTTGCCTCATGCACGATCTTTGGAGGATCATAGTACCTTGGATTCCTTTAGAGGAACCAATCCCTGGAATAGAGAAAGATGCTTCCTGAACAAATGTATGGATGATGTGAGAACCTACCTTTTGGGGGTAGGATAGAGTTCCAAGGACCCTAAAGAGGTTTGGTATGATAGCAAGTTATGAGGCCTCACACCCAGTTGGTTGTCCTTGTGTAGGGCTCTAAGGGTTGTACACATGGAAGAGTGTTAGGAAGTAGTAGTAGTACCCTATCTGGTATAGGTTCGGTTCATGTTGGAATAGCTGAGCATGCAGTCAGACAACTATGCATAAGAGGTGAACCTGGGGTTCCTAGACCAAAGAGGGGAAGTAGTAGTACCCAGTGCACATGATGTTCACGAGGTCGATTGAGTTCATAGTATTTGAGTATGGCACCCCTCATGTGTTAGAGAAAAAGGAAACCCCACTCAAATTGAGATATATGTTGATGAACCACTCATATAAGTTGGTGACATATGATATTGGTCCAACCTTGAGGAATGATGAATACGTATGACATACTAAGGAACTTAGCATGGTTTAGCAGGTTGTCTTCTTATTAGATACGTGCATAAGTATCATGTTAGTAGATAAGCATATACATGATGATGTAAACCTTGGAGGTAAAGACATTTTGTGACCTTTGTTACTGTTAAGTGATAATTTTCTCCCATCCTGGGGAGGGACCCTTCATGTTAGGGTGAGCACCAACTTTTGATTGGGTTTGAGGTAACCTGAAGAGGTCACTTATAAGAGATTGATGAGCTAAGTGTAAGAGCACATAGTATGAACATGAATCTATAGACCCATGTGTGTGACCATCTCTAAGGGGCATGAGGATATGTTGCCATAGAGGTAACTTGTATGGGTCTAGATTAAGTTAGGTAGGTCACCATGATTCCTATAAGGGATAAACATGAATGCCCAGAAAGAGGATGGAGATTCAGGTGAGGATTCAAGAATGAGATGTGCTATGATGGAATCCTAAGTCAATACTAAGGTTAGGAAGGGATAAGACCGATGGAAGTAGGAGTTGTCTATTCCTTGGATGCACGAGACCATAGGGTCAGGAGGTAATAGCTACCTTTACCCAAGGACCATGGGTTAGGAGGTTGGCCACCTTCATGAGTTCATGGGGCCTAAGGGGTAAATGTGAGAGGAACTCCCTAGATGCATAAGGGTTAGATCACCCCAAAGGTACTGACACCCTAGAGAACTTGAGGTAACGATTAAGGATTGTACATAAGAGAGATGTTAAAACCCGTAAGTGTTTGGGAACAACCTTTGCATGGATGTGAAAATAGTTTTGAGATACTCATGGTGTGGAGATATGTGAAGTATGTGTCAACATAGATTGGAAAGAGTAATGGAGATATGTGATGCAACATCTCTGCTCTTAGAATGGGATGAAATCTGTATTTGGACAACAACCAAATGCTTATTTCCTCTCGTTATGAATGTGAGAGACAAGAAAAAATGCATGCCTTATACTAAAGATAAAGGTGATATGAGTTGAAACCCTTCTATGATGTTTGAGGATTGAAGGAAGTACCATACCCTTTGCAGAATATATTGGATAGGTGATTTGAGAGCATATGGACAACAAGGGAATACGGGAACGTACATATCCAGAGTAGTTTGGAATCTATGAGTTATAAGTTTAATTGGGTTTGATAATCGAGATGATGAGCTCAAAGTTTTCTTGACTCAGTTGGACCTAAACCCGAGATGAGGATGATGAGTGGAGTATAGGAAGGTTGATGTCTTCACTACCATCTCGCATATAAGGAAACTACTATGGTAACATATACTCTTAGTTGAGACACATCTAAGGTATACAATTGTCTTGTTTAGCCAATAGAGAGTCCGGAAGAGGTCGCTAAGTAAACCCTACAAGTGTTAGGAGGTGAGACCTATGTGGCTAACACTCAGATACAATCAGACCCATTGGTCAAGTTGGTGGTTACCCAGTTAGCCACCCCAGAGTTTGATGAGAAAAAGGGACTGTTGTAAGAACCTCAAATACACCTCTCAGGAAAAGAAGGTGGTGAAACCCACTACTAGAGTGTTTTTGGGGTTTCTGAGGAGTCAACCGTGAGGAATCATGTCCTACAAGAAGCTCATGATTTTAAGTACACCGTATACCATGGTACTACCAAGATGGTTAAAGGTTGCAGTGGTACCTTGAAGACCTGGAATGAAGAAGGATATAGAGTTGCATGTGGCTAGTTTCCATGCATTCCAGAGGGTGAAAGCCAAACACTAGTAACCCATGAGTTGCTACAGATGATGAGGAGTCCCTGAGGAGGAATGGGAGCATATCACATTGGACATTGTGGTGGGTCTCCCCTGGACCAAAAGAGGTCATGATGCAATATGTGTTATGGTAGATCGCCCTATCAAGTTGACCTAATCCCTTGCCTAAGAGAGAGCACTATCGGTGTGACAGATCTAGGTGAACTATATATATGAGAGAGAGAGATAGTTCAACTACACCGTGATCTGAGTTCAAAGGTTCTTGAGTATGACCTCAAGTTCACTTCCATGTTGTGGATGTAGGTATAAGAAGAACTAGATGCTAGATTGAAGTTTAGTACAACTTATCACCCCTTGACTTATGGACAGTCGAGAGAGTATGATTCAGACTTTAGAGGGTTTTATGAGAGCATGTGTGCTCATTCAGGGTGATACATGGGAGTAGTTCCTGCCCTTAGAAGAGTTTGCTTGTTATGGTAGTCACCATGTCCAGTATGGGGATGCAAGAAGCTCTATAAGGGAGGACATGTCGGTCACCACTTCACTTAGATGATGTCAGTGAGAGGAACTTGTGAAGGTCAGCGAAACCACAGTGTATGCAGATGAAGTCACTTTGATCGAGAAATGGTTGAGGAAGCCCAGGACGGACATCAGTCATGTGCTGATGCAAACCAGATTGACATGTAGTTCACTGTGAGTGGATATGCGTTATGAAAACCCAACCCTTCTAAGCTATAGCTGAGAAAGATAAGTCCTCAATACATGGGTCCATTTGAGATGGATTGGTGGAGATTCTTATGTTTAGCCTTACCCCTCAGGATAACATGATGTATGATGTGTTCCATGAGTCCTATCTAGAGCACTATGTGATGTACTCGAGCCATGTGCTGAGCCATGAACCTATTGAGCTTAAAGGGAGGTTAACTTACCCTGAGTCACCTATGAGGGTACAAGATACCGAGGTGAGAGAGAGATCAGGAGTAAATAATAGAAGATGATAAAGGTTCTTTGGAAGCACCATGGAGAGGACGAAGCCACATGGGAACCAATGATGGACGTGGAAAAGTCTTATCATGAATTGTTTGTATGCTTGATGGAATTTTGAGGGCAAAATTCCTATAAGAGGGGAAGGATGCTACAACCCCAATTTTTGGGTTCACATGGTTGGAAATGCAATTTCCCCAATAAATGTATGAATATGGAATTTGTATGATTTATGTGTATTGAATGGATTTCCTTTGAAATATTTCCTTGGTTCATGTGACTTCTTGGATCATAATATGTTAATGAATCCAATATGATCAAATAATGCATTATTAAGAAGGAAATTTGAGATAATGAGGAAAAAAAGAAATATGTGGAAATATGGATAATGGAATCATCTTGGATGAGATTTTGAGTCTACATGGTTTCTATTGGTAAAAATAATCCAAATAAAGGAAAATAATAGAATAGGAGAGAGAAAATATGCATAAAATATGCCTTATTAAGATATAACTTGCATATGAAGAAAAGTCTCTCATACTTTCGACTTTGAGTCCCAAACTTGGCACACAAGTCGTTTAAGTCATTGTGGACTTTACGTTAAAATTTGGGATCAATAGGATAAACGGTTTAGGAGATATGAGTTTTGGAAGAATCCCTAAAGTGAGAGAATATCACTAAATGTCACCATTCACATTCACATTCACATTGGAATTCCTTATATTTGGCGCGTACAATGTGAACTATTGGATCTGAGATCCAATGGTGACACACTTATCACCTACCTTGGTCAGATCGGGAAAGTCAAGAATAGTAGCTCTCCTCTCCTTCTCAAATTCCCTCTCTCTGTGATCGATGTGAACATTTGTTGTTATTCCCATTAAATACAGGAGGGTAAGGCGAACCAAACAATTCCTTCCTTCTTCCTTTTTTGTGTTGTTTGAGATTTTCCCCAAATCCTAGAAGGGATGGGACTCTGCTGGAGACCAACCTATCGTGTCCATGCCTATATAAGGCTTTCCAGCCCCAACCCAGAAACCAAAGAGAGGATCACACCCCTAGTCTCGTAGAGGCACTGCTCTACATGGTACTCTCGTAAGCTGCCTTAGGCATGGAGTTCCCGCACCAGGTTCCCTGTACTTGTGGATAAATTGGGGACACAGACCAGCGATGGGTGGATGGTATTAGATCCTCCTAGTCCTTGCAGGTGGTCGATTTGGGGTTTGCGAGGGCTGCGGTCGGCATCCAGAGAGGAGAGGGGGACCTGGGCAGCCTTTTCTCGTCGGGAACCACCCAGGCGAAAGTAGCCGACGGAGCTTGTGAGCGCAAGTTCTATGTGCAGAAGAGATCGCTGAGAGATGGGTTGACCGATTTAGGTAGGATCTGAATCCAGGGGAGGATCCATGAGCCAAAGAAGGCGGAAAAGCAAAGAAAAAGAAAAGAAAAGAAGAAAAGAAGAAAAGGTACACATGGCATCCTTTGATTGGTCTGTAACTATTTATTTTGCAAAAATCACAACTTATGGTAGGTAGCTCAGATCAATACATGTTATACATGAAAATTGGTCAGGGGAATGCAAGGAATCCTTTAAAAATATTATTGAAGTATAATTCTACTTGAAATTCGAAAAGTACTTAAAGATGTCACCTTTTATGGTGTTATTAATGGAAAATCCTAAGTTTTGATGATTAGTGAATTTAATAATGTTCTTTGGATAATCTAAGCCAATATTAACCTATTGTTAATAAAAGGAATATTTAGATCTAAAAAGATGATCTTTATGCATAATTGGCTTAATTTAGGGTTCCATGTACATGAATATACATTAATGGGCTTAGAAACCTTAATTTAGGTGAATATGACTTTTATTGTTTTTAGTTGTGCAAATCCATGAATAAGATAGATATATGTTGTTACAAAGCCAATTTGAGTATAAAAGATCCTTAATGTGGATAATTTGAGTAATTAGGGTTTTATGGGTAGAAAAGCTATTTTAGGGTTTGTTGACCTAAAAAGGATAAAGTTTGATAAATTGATCTAAGAAACCCTATTGAATCCTAATGAGACTTAGAAACCTTAGAAAGGTGTCCCAAGTCAATGAGGAGTTGTTTGGGATGTGATGGTAACGATTAGGTGTTACACATATTTTCAGGATCAAGATTGCTTGATTGGTTGCTTGTCTTTCTTGATTGGACATCTTGATTGGATTGGATATCTTACTTATATTTGAGACTCCAAATCAGGTATTTGGTTACACTTATGACTAATCACTCTAGTTTCACGGTGATTTCTGAAGTTTTACTGGTTGCTTGATATTAACTCCTTGATTGACATTTATTTCATGCAACTATAAAGTGACAATGGCTATCACTATAAGTATATGTGCATGACTAGCTCAGATCCTAGTCCTCCTCTGTATCTTTGATGATGATGAGATGGATGACCTAGTACATGGTCTATCCTTAGGGTAGGATCACCAGGTTATCATGATTCGATGTGTTGGTCTACCCTTGGGTAGGACCATACGACTACACAACCCTATGTAGTGATCTACCTATAAGGTAGGATCATGGGGGTTATTTGAGATCTACCATACGAGAGAGGTAGTGTCCATGTCCACTGTAGGGACAACACAGAGGCAAGGTTGTGTACGGATTGAGTAGTTATGTTTAATACGTAAAGTTTGATCTGTTAAGCAATAATTTGGTTGCTTTATGTTGTTACAAATAGATGCAAGATTTTGGTTCCCCCACATACCAGTATAATTCATTGTACTGACCGATGTTTTGTCTGTCGGTATTTTAGGTAATATCTAAAAGTGAACAAACAGTAAAGTGGCATTTGTGAAGAATAATGTTAATCTATTAAAGGAGGATTTAGTTAGTTAGAACTCTATAGTGGGTAGAAGTTCTAGATTCCTTATTTTGAAAGGTATGTGGATTTTTTTTATTCTGTTTCAAGCTTAGTTGTGGTATAATTTATTAATTATTTTTTATTATTTGCAAAACCATTGATCCTATTTTGGGATGGCGGCTCTGACTTCTTGATCTTCCTTAATTGGGGGTTACCGGGAAACAAGGTCATTACAGATGTTATCCTTATATGTTTCAGTATGTGGTAGTGATGCCTCAAACCCTAATCTTGTAAAATTTGTTCCGAGGTTGTGCATTATAAATTGATTGATGCTTAAATATGTTTAAATTTATCTAATTAATCAAGTGTAATTTAATAGAGTAGTTTACCCTGTTCCATAGATCCATTCAGTGTCAGTAATTTGCTGAATGGTCAAATGAGTTTAAATTAGAACATATTTTTAAATATGCGGGGTACAAGTCGAGTAATTCCTTGTATCCTTAAATACAGGATGTGTGAGACGACCATGCGTGAGTCGATCTCATCGTGATATAGATGTCCATGCATGAGCCACTCCTTTTGTTAGAATAACCATGTGTGAGTCTGTTCTTATAGCGTCGTACCTATACTAAGGTGCGCTAGTTATGATTATATGTGTGGATGGCCATGCGTGAGCCAATCCTTGATTTGACTATATGTCATTGTTGTAGTTGACTGATATGTCTCTGCAGTGTTTTCTCTTATACCGACCAAGAGGTGTGGCGTGGTCGTGGATTCCGACTCTTCCATTAGACCTTGTATGGCACCGATTTCAACTTATCAAGTGGTCGGTTGGATTTGGGTGGTACGACTTAAATCCTTGGGGCATTATAATAGACATAATCAGTCATGTAGTATAATTGTATGGGATCAAATATGAAAATATTGGTTGAGGCCTTGCTTGATCTTTATACAATGTTGTTGATAGGAAATATACATGTTCTTCATATTCCTTTTAAATTATTAAGATGTCTCTTAAATTCAACAGTAAATGCTCTTCCTTTTAATAATCATTTCCTACTTCACATAATTGTGATTATACATGCTGCTCGGTTTATTTTATTTGTGATAACAATAGAGTTGGTGGTGAGTTATATTTCCTACTGAGATTTGGAATCTCACCCCGTGGGTTCTCCACACCCTTTTTAGGTGGATGAGCATGAAGAAGTTGAGATCGTGCAGAGGAGGTTGAGCAGCAACCGGAGGAGCATTAGCTGATAAGGTTGGAAGTTCTCCTGAATGTCTTTTGCTGATAGAGTCCTAGAGTCATCCTTGTACACTCGGGTATTTGGGGAGTGTTTTGTAGATGTTTCATGAACGTGCTTCTTTATGTGGTTGGCTTATATACCTATTATGAATAGTTCTGGTGGAATCATGTATATATATGCTCTGGAACAGTTCTTTTGTTACCGGTTGACGACATGCCTTGTATATGCTTTGAGGCATGAAAGAACTTATGTGTGAAGGTTGTTTCTATATGGCTGTTTTATGAAAGATGTTATAATTTTTAGCATTTTCCAGTAATCTATTCGTTAATCTTTCTTTAACGGTTATGTTTTGAGTAATCTCACTTTGTGTGACACGGGGCATCACAAATACCTTACACACTATTCTCTCTCTTCTGAGAATTTATTTCATGTGAAAGATTCTACGTTGATTCTAATATTATGATCATATTAATTTGTAAGATATTCTTATTGGACTCTTACTTATATCTTGTTCATCTTAATCCTTGTGAAATCTTAATTTTCCAGTTGTGGACTTTTGTGATCCTATGAAGCATCTAATTATGGAAATCATTATATATTGGTTTTTGGGTCATCTGATGCCACATTATAACTTTTGGATGTCCTCATGCTGTTATTTCAAATTGACTAGACTTATTCTTGACTTTATTTCCCATGAATGTGAAAATAGACTAATTTTATTCATTGTATTAGTACATTTGTACTTCCATAATAATTGGATGTGCATATTCCATCTCGAGCATGCCTATTCCACTCATATATTTATAGGGGCAGTGTATTCCACCTAGGGTGTGCGTTTCCCACCCAAAATATTTTAGGATTGATATTTATGCGTGTCGGACCTACATAAATAGAAGTGGTCTAATTGATTCACATGAACTAAATATGATATGTTAATGTTGTTACATGGCAATCTTTTTTCTGTTAATCATATTCTTTTTAATAAATGCCTCATCTATGACTTGCTTATCATAATTTTAAAATTCATATTCTTTTGATACTAGCTTGGGTGGTTCTTTCCTCTTCTATGGGAAGCCTTATTACATTTGATATGTTTTATTTCATAATGGTGCTGAATTCCCAATTTAGTATGCACATACCAACGTCTATGCTGATGCATCTACTTCTTTCCTTTTATGAGGTATGCTTCCAACCCCAAGTGTAGATCAAGGAGGAGAAAACCAAACTTGACCAAGACAACTTTGAGAGTAGCCGAACCTTCTTGGGGAGATAGATTTGAGGTTGTTAGATAATCTTCTACTGATCTTATGTTTAGTTTAGTTTTCATATGTATCACCCTACATGGTGAAGGATAATGATAATATCAAACATTGTAATAGTTAGATATTTTAGATTGTGAATCATACTTCAAATAAATTGGTTATTATCCCTTTAAAAGAATAGTGTTGTTTAGTATATGGGATGTTCCTTTTTATTTAATTTAGTAGGGAGTGGATCCCCTCTCAGGTCCCACTCCTTACAAAAATTTCGTTGAACTAAGAGTTTGAGGACTTTTTGGGAGACAGTGATAATGTATATGAACTCCACCTGAAACAAAATGATGTATCAGAAATAAATCTAGTTAATCTTCCAATTTCCTTTTGGTACATGCTTTACACTAAACAATGTACTGTCTAAAATGGTTCAAAAGACACCAAACGAGATATGGCATGGGAAGTGTCCTAATAATGTCTTTTATAAAGATTAGGAATGTAAGCTTATATAAGAAAATAGCTTCTTGAAAATCTGTCCACAATTGTTATTTTGTTGAAAACTACTTTTATATTCCAACCCGACAACAAAAGTATTTGTTTCCTGGACAACTAAATTCCTAAAGGGGACTTGAAATCCAAAGGAATCAGTGGGAAAAACAACTCAAAAAGTTTGAGACGAATAATAAAAAATTTAACCTAAAGAGGTATAATAGGAACAAGCAGAATCACAAATTGTTGCGGAATCTCAAGTTCCTTATGTAACACAAAATCTCGTTGATCTAGTAGGACACACCTTGAGCTTGAAAGATTATGATATCTTATAACTCACAAAGGTAGTGAGTTGGTAATATATAATTAGCCAACAACCTACCTAGAAGCTATTGAGGGACTAGAATTTGAGAAATGGCTTTTGGCCATGGCATCCAAGATGGACTCCATGTACACCAAAAATGTATGACCTTAGCAGATCCACCTGAAGGGGTAAGACCCATAGGGTGCAATTGGGTCTTCAAGAAGAAGACCAACATGGATGGTAGTGTACAAACCTATAAGGGTAGATTGGTTGCAATGAGTTTCAAACTAGTTCAAGATGTTGAACATGACAAAATCTTTCATCAGTTCCCACAAACAAATCCATCAGGATCATGCTTGCCATTGCAGCTTAGTATGACTTTGAGATTTGGCAAATGGATGTTAACACCACATTCGTTAACATGAATATTGTATAGGATGTGTATGTGACACAACCTAAAGGTTTTATAAATCCAATTATAACAAATAAAGTTTATAATCTACAAAGGTCAATCTATGGATTGAATCAAGCATCTCAGAGATGGAATCTTCAATTTGACAAGATATTTGTAGGGTTTGACTTTAGTCAAAATAAAAATGAAACCTATGATTACAAGGATTAGTGGGAGCATATTTATATTCCACGTGATGATGGGGAATAACATTCTTATAATGCAAATGTTAAACCTATCTGGGAAGTACCTTCTTTATGAAGGTTTAGGCAAAGCATCCTATATCTTAGGAATTGAGATCTATAGAGCTATATTTCAAAATCTTCTTGACCTATGAGAGTTCACATACATTGGTGATATATTGAAGGGGTTCAACATGTAGGACTCAATGAGAGAAAATATGTCCATGTTCTAGGGGACTAGTTTATCAAGATCCTAGCATCCCAATTCCAGTGAAGAATGGGAAAACATGAGTAAGATGCCAAATGCATTTGCAATTGGATCTATCATGTATGCAATGTTATGTACTCATCCATTTGTCTCGTATGTATTTGACATGATGAGAGGATATCTTTTAGATCCTAGTGAAGGTCACTAGACTTCCATAAAGAGCATCCTTAAGTACTTGAGAAGCACCAAAAGGATTAGTTCCTTGGTTGTGGTTATAAGGAAGAGTTGGGTGTAAAGGGTTAAATCGAGGCAAGCTTCCAAAGTGACAAAAAAGATTAACAATCACAATGTAAATTTGTGTTTGGCCTTAAAATAGAACTGTAAGCTGGAAGAGTTCCAAGCTAGAAATAGTTGTTCTACAATTGAAGATGAGTACCTTGCTATTTTGAGCATGGATGAGGATACTGTATGGATCTAGAAGTTCATATAGATGAATTTGTGGGAGGTTCCAACCATTAATGACACAGTAGAAATATTGTGACAATAATGGATCTACTAGATAGGCAAGGAATCTCAGATAGCATACTACAACAATTCCATCTCATACGAGAAGTCCTACAATGAGGAGATGAGAAAACTTGCAAAATAACGATTAGAAAAAAAATGTTCCTAAACCGATATAAAAGCACTTGTGCATCATAAATATGACAAACATGTTAAGATCACTTGGAACAAGATTCTTGGGTCATTGTCTCTAAGTGCAAGCAGGAGTCTGTTGGTATGTATGCCTAGAGAGCCAATCATATGATGATTGTAATGGAGCATTAGATATCTGATTTGATAATGATAATTGTAATTCCATCTATTGTGTTTCTCTCAATCATGAGATGATGACACAAACATAGTATATGTGTGAAGAATGGTGCTACTTGATCTCATATGTCTTCAGGTTGAGGACCTTAACAATGAGAATATGTATGATAAGAGTACATACATTCCTATTATGTTCCTAGTTGGCTATTAATGTGGAAGAAAAATAGGCAACAATAATACACAAGACTAGAGTGTGTGTTGGTTGATGATAAAATCTCATCACTCATGTAATATGATATCAAACCAAATGCATAGGTATTTGTCAGAGAATAGTGTACCGGACAGACCCACCTTGAGAGTGATACATGAGACCATTGAATGGTAGTCATAGTCAACTCTCATAGTGATAGCAGAAATTGTGGTTCTCAGACCTGAAGTCACTACACTCATCACATGTCGTTCGATGAAGTTTGACATCATCCAACATAATCCTGAATAAGGGTTGTCATAAAAGTGATGCTCAGGTGCATTGTGACACATGGGGATTGAGTGATGTAGATGGGACTTGTCTCTCCTACAATAGATTGATATCCTGGCCACTTGATAAATGAGATTGAGAAATATATGGCCATACTCATGTAACTCAATATGTGATATGTGAGCTCATATGCATCTACAATCTTCTCTAGTTCAAGGACATGTATTCAATGTTGGGATAGTGATGATTCCATGGCTCAAGTTCAATCCAGATATCAGCGACAAAGAAACTATAAGATCACTATAACACTTATCACATATTGTAGGTTGAAGGTATTCTCTAACTTTCGAATTATTTGGGTAGAAATGATGTGTTTCTAGGTGCCGCTCATTGCTTGTGATGTCATAAAATTATTTATGTACATTCACTATCAATGTAATTTGGGACCTATAGGGTCACATGCATCAAATACACCTAGAAAAGGAGTTTACTCATGAATATGGTTTAATTTGATTACTAAAGTTTTTAAGTATCCAATTTAAATAACATTGGTTGTATATTGGCTGAACTGGAATTTGAACCACTCAGTTTAGAATATTAATCACCCAGTTCAGAAGTGATTTGATTAGTTCAAAATGTGAAATGACATGTTTACATTGTGAATTGCTCGATTCAATGATCAATAATATTAAATCAAGGATTGAAGTTGACGTCATCTTGTGCATTAATACTCACATTGAAAGATAATATATTTGCAAATATGAAATATAGTGAACCGATCAATTCAAGTATTGAATCGACAGTTTCACATATGAACCCACAGGTTCAAAAGTGAACTGCCCAGTTCTGAATGTGAACCAATCGGTTTGTAAGTGAACCAACCGGTTCGTGATTCACAATAGCCAGAAATTCATGAAAATCCATCTCTGACTCCCAGATGATCTGGAAACCCTGACCCTTCTATTAAGAAAGGGATAGTCAAGGCTTTCAGTAGACATAATAATAAGCTGTGATAATTGTTGTCCTCTCATAGTTGTGGTAATGTGAGATCCCGAATAAGTTTTACCCATAAAAGGGAGAGACATAAGGGAGAGAAGGCCAATGCTCACACATTGATGTTCGAAGGAAAAAAAATCCTTCCCCTTGTCTTTGGGAAGTGTGATGTGCAGTTCATGTTGGTCTATGAGGACTACATAGAGGTGCGGATGCCACTACTGCCATGCTAGGAGGACAACAAGCACCGCCATCCGTGGTGCTACACAAGGAGACCGTCATCGCCAGTTGTCATGTGCGTCTAGCGAAGAGTAGTCATTGGACTTGTTCCTGGACCAGGTTTGCCTCTTTCTACCTTCTTTCCTAGATACATCATTGTTGACGCGATCTGTTGGATAAGGAACATGGACAATTTTTTGTTTCTGCTACCTTCTCTGTCGTCCCTATTCCTCAACATATTTCTCCTATACCAAAATCGATAATGTGTGGATGGAGCTTTACCTCTAATGATTTGGATATATTAACTCATGATTGGGGTCATAGATCAACCATAGACCTCTATGTCATGTAGGAATCTACTTTAAGGGCTTGGGTAATGCAATGGTACTATTTAATCCCTAACTACTTTGTATGAATTGTCTACGTACATTGCATCTAAAAAGATTTGGCAACTTTTTTGGAGCCACCAAAATCAAGGGCTTTTAAATTGAGGGTAGAGTCATGATAAATTTGAAAAGGAGATAGGTCTATATATGACTAACTTTGTCATTTTTATATTACTTATATTTAAGTCCAAAATATCAATTGAAGTCTCTCAGTAATGACTTCAAAGTTTTAATTTTAATTTCTTCACTTGAAAATGATTTTGGAAAGTTGTTCTATATCAGCAATAAGGCCTCCTATACCTTTTATGATCAAGTTTACCTATTATTTAAGGAATAAAACAGAAGTTTCGTGTAGAGTATATGAATCTAAAATATGACTATATATATGTTAAAAGTCTTTTTAGAAAAAAAAATGAAGGATGATGTATTTGAAATTCATGTTAAAAACAAGATTAGTTTGTTTTGGATAATTAAACAATATATTAAATCAAAATATCTTCTCTGAGAAGCCATACTATCTAAGTCAAGGCCTTCTGGGGCATTATCTTGTGTCTGACATAAAAGTTACTTCACAAGATGGAGGATTAAATCAAACCATTTTAAGCTAAACAATGATGTTTTATAAGGGATAGTTGTATTATAGTCAAATTTATTGAGAGATTCAAGATAATGCTCTTGATGCTAGAATCACCTTGACAATAGATATCATAATATTGAAGTACAAAGGACCTAAGTGATGAGATTTTATTTGAAAAAAGCATAGAAATTGAGTGCTAGGCAAACTCATCTAAATCTTAATGAGTAGTATGTAAATATCAGGGTCACAATACACATTTACCTGAATCATGTATATAAGGAGGTTGGTATCTTGTAATGGTTCAAAATCTTCTATGAAATAAAATGGAATGGTTTTTCTTATCAAATGCATAGGATAATAGAATATTATTTACTATTGGCATGACCACTTGAAAGGGTATTATTGGTTATGCCTACAATTCTAATCATCTACCCTTTGATGATTTTCCATATATAGTTTTTGGTTAACTTTTCCAATGAAAGCTCAATTCACTTTTAAAAAATTGTCGAAGCACTCAACTATATATTTGATAGTTCTTAAATATTCTGTGCTCACTAAACATCAACATTTTACGTAGCTTCTCCAAGTTTAGAGAGACTAGGCACCGTCAACCACAAAAAGTATTAGGTTTGGGCATCCATCTTAGCTTATACCAATGGACATGGAGACCAATAAGTTGATTGTATATCCAAAAAGACTATTTGAATAATGAAATATTTGTAGTGTGAGTAAAATCCATGTTTTACCTATTTAAAAAATCATGTTAAAAACATTATTCCCTTTATCCAAATCTTAAAGTATCTAGGGAAAATTCCCTATTGTATCTGAGCTTGATTTCATGCCAACATAAGTTTTTGGTCAGTATATTATTACTCATAGTTCTTTCAAAGTTAATACCTTATTACAATCAATATATATATATATATTAATATGAGAGTATACATCTATAAATAAAATTTATAAAATCAGATCTCATTTAAATGAAAGATTTTTCATTTTGAAAGTTATAAACTTATTGATGTGATAAGGACATTACCCTTTTTGAGTAGTTCATAAATGGATGAACAACTAGTATATTTGAAATAGAACATAGAAAATGGTTGGAATTGATTTAGAATATTGATGGACTAAAATTTTCACTACTATAGAAAATGCTTTTTACAATGGGAGATAGACAACAATTCTGATGATTGTGTTGTAGTTAGCATACTTATCACAACAAGCCTATTTTTGTGTTGTATATTGTATATTTTATACAACACAAGTCATTTACAACATGCCAAACCCGTTGTAGTATAGGGGGATACTACAACAAGTGTTAAAGTGTTGTAATAGGTTGTAGTATCACAACATATTCAAACCTGTTGTAAAAAACGTTACTTACACAACATATTGTGACCCGTTGTAACAGTCACACATGATAACATGTTGTAATAGACCATCATTACATAACACAGACTGACCCGTTGTAATATATAGTAATTACACAACATGCCTTCACATTTTGTATTTGGTACATGTTGTAATAGACCACCATAATACAACATATTTAAACTCATTGTTATATACCAAGATGACACAACATACTCCAACCTGTTATTATATATTATAATTACACAACATGTTGTGGCCTGCTGTAATATCCACACATAACAAGTCGTTGTAGTAGTCCACAATTACACAACGTAAACTAACCCATTGTAATATACCATTATCACACAACATGAGATCACCTGTTGTAATAGCTACATGTTGTAATAGACCATAATCATACAACATGCTATAAGCTGTTGTTGTATGTCAAGATCATACAACATACTCTGACTTCTTGTTATATACTTGGGACCAGCCGAACCCAATTTGTTTTCAAAGAATTTTTTCATGAACATGTAATCAAATAATTATTTTTTCATATAAAATTATTGTCATATATGGCTCCAAGTTCTTTTTGGGTTTTAACTTTCTCAATATGGTTTTATTTAGATACGTGGAATTAAAGAATTATTTTTTTTATAAATTAATTAATTGTCAAATCTGGGTCCATGTTTGCTTTCGGGGATTATTTTTTTCAATCTGGGTCGTTCTCAATTGAGACACCAATCGAACAAAATCTAGTTTCAATTTCGGGTGCAATACTGACAATTGAACTCTATGACCGGGTCATGTTTGGACCCGAAATTGACTGACTCGAAACAAATTATCAACCACCCTATGTGTCACAGAGTAACTAATTAACCTACATGAATCATACACATATATTTACATGTTATATATATATATATACTAAAATACATACAAATGCTACTTTCTAGAACGTGATTGCACCGATCGCAACACAATTTTGTACCACGTAATTTTTATACGGTGACGACAGAAGGATATTAAGCGAGAGCTAGCCACTCTGGAATACCAAACAGTTAGTTATTTTAATAGCTTTTAATTTGTATAGCGTTTGTCCACTGGTGTTTGGAAAAAACCATTGGATGTGCTACTGATAACTGCCCAGGCTAACCACAATCATTCATCTCTGCCCAAACACATTACCGAACGCTAAAAAAATAACCCCACGCACGTTTATTCTCCTCCTCCGCGCGCTAGTCCTTCAATTTTCCCCCAAAATCGATCGCGTAGTGCCCCAGCTCTCCCCGCCTCCTACTCGCCGGACTTCTGCTGCAGTCTGCTCGTCCTCCTTCCTCCGCCACCGAATGCTGCCACAGTGTCTTCGTCCTCGTTCTTCTGCTGCCTCGTTCCCCAGTCTCCCTGCCTCCTACTCTTCCGCCACTGGACTTCTTCTGCAGTCTGCTCATCCTCCTTCCGTCGGCGCCATACTGCTGCCGCAATGTCTTCATCCTCGTTCTTCCGCCACCTCATTCCCCAGTCTCCCAGTGTCCTCCTCCTTCTCCGCAGTGTGGGTCTGCTGACCAGGAGAGACGACCGCGCGTGAAGACAACGAGCCTGTCTCCTCTGGATTTTTCAGGACGTCGGAACTGCCTTCTCCAACCGTAGCTCGAGCTCCCTTCAATCCAAATTGGTAAGTTTTGAGTGCTCTTTGCCTTGTTGTTCAAACAGGGAACGTTTTTAAGCATGATCCCTACACTGCTTCACTAACTCCAAATACAACGTTTCTTCTCCAGTATTGTCTGGTAATATGCTAAGTAAGAATGCAGTGGTACCATACTCAGCAGTATGGAATATTTTCCCAAAATTCGAATTTATGTTTCAATTTGACTATTGATTCTCATATTTTCTTCTTTCTTTCCACCTCTCATCGTGTATAATATTTTGTTAAAAACAAAGAGACAACCTTTAATTATGAGGTGCTTAACCCACTATAACATTCTAGCTCCGCCACTGACACTGGCCGTAAATATTTCACCATCACTCGCTCTATCCATGCATTCTTATGAAACAGTAGAAAAAAAATCATTTTCCCCTCTACTAATCTCAGATTCAGTAGAAACTGTAGCATAACATAATAATAGTGCCCAATGAAGTGATTCGTGGATGGTTTCTGGATCATCACCAGCTAAGTATGATGCAGTCTGTTCTGCATCAAAATAGAATCATGTTGACAATGTATTCTTGGGCCCTTTAGATCAAATTCAATCAGATACTAAACAGTAAGTCATATGAACCGGTGTTTAGATAACACCAATGTACAAAACTACTCACCATATATGCTCGAACAAGAATTACACCCTAGCATGAATGCCTTAGCTGATTTGTTCATTGGTACACAACCATGTTGAACGTCAAGTACCTAACCTATCATTAATTTCAGCACTATCACTTTGAAAAAAATTCAATAGCAATAAGGTGAACCACCCTGAAAAATGTCAGATGCATTGAGAATACTGTGATCTTTGCATATCTATTCCCCAATGTTTTCCTAAGAGTTGGTTATAATAAGTTGTTTCTACTTGAGTATATGTTATATATATGATCCAACTTCAGAGGGAGCCTTAAAAGATATATATGTATTTAAGAAATCGTTGTTAGCCTGTGCTTGTCCTTTTCATTTATATGTTGCGGCATGTGTTTTTTTTTTCATCTATCAACTTGTACATATGGGCACACCAATACATTTTTATTTGTTTATTATGTCACCTTTCAGTTGTGTTAATTACGTTACCTTTCAGATTTGAAACTTGAATGTAATGGAATCTTTTTAGGCCTTTTTTTACTATTCTAATGCCTTGGTTCTAAAAACAGGGGTCAACGTAAGTCTCAGCAACTGAATGTTGCATTCTAAGTTTCTTTTTTCTGTAAACCTGAAATTGCTGCATTCTCTAAGTTTGAGTTTTCTGCATTCCCTAAAACTGTCAATACAAATAGTTTAATTGTTCTAATGACTCAGATTACTGTCAACTTCAACTTCTAATTCTTGCATGGATAGTCCAGGAACCTGCAATGCATAATTCTCTCTTAGATTTTGCAATCACCTTCATTTGATGACTGACATACCTACCATCCTGATTTTATAGGTGACCCATGCAAGTTTTCAAATGTATGTAAAGAAAATACATCCACACATTTTCAAGTTTATTAGCATACATTTGTGAGACTGCATGCCCTTATTTATATAATATATGTATGTCATGTAAGTGTCTGATTAATCATGCAATCACTCTCATCAAATGATAGTCATACTGCCATTCTCACTACAACTATATATGGTGAGTGTTGACCTCGAGGAATCCATCTACATTTGTGGCTGAAATCTTTGGCATCTTAGCCATGAGGGGGGTGTATGGAGTACCCTACAAATGAGCCGAAGAAGGACATGAATATTATGAGTGTTGACCTAGAGGATGCATCAAATGAACCTAAATATGTGGAGATCATAATCAGTTTTAGAATCCATGTATCATTCAGTTAGACAGAACACTCTCCCTTGTCTATGTTTGAGCTAAATAACATTGTAGGAAAGCTTGGCGTTGGGTGCATTTGTATGGTAGAATATTGGATGGTGGGCATGGTCTTGGACTTGTCAAATGAGTCAAAAAGGTTGTTTCGGCATTCAACTACTTCGACGAAAAGACATTTGAATTGCATAATTTCTTCTCAAGTTGTCATCTCTTATTCAGGGAATTACTGTAAAGAGGAAGAATAGTAGTGAGCAATAACCTCATCTCAATATTATTATATACTGGCTTTTGTACCAAGCTGGTTGGCTCTCTCCTATCCGAGTGCATCCATCCTTGTCATCAGGGTACATTATTCCGATTATAGTATTTTATTATTGACTCAGAATTGTCAATCCATCAACCAGTTATTGTCAAGTGTACTAATGAAACCAAGCCATGATTTTAAATCATAATAATATAAGTACATGTTTCCTTATTGAATTAAACAGAATGTCCCATGATGACACTTAGGGATGTCTAAATGCATGATGACATGCTTAACTTGTTAGAGGATTATTCTTCACAAAAGTAACAAGGCTTGGTTGGTTGGTTTTGAAGGGGTTCATAGTGGTAGATCAGATATATAGATGATACAGTTTCCTTATTGAATATGTTGGAGTTGATGGGCTTAAGAACCACTTCTGATGACAACATACTCTTTTCTCTATAGGCGTGAATATCAAATGCCTGTCGTGTCAATTTACTGTGGATCTGATGGAATTATTCCCTGCCTAACACCAAACAGTAGCTCAACCATTATGTGAAGTTATCACTGCCCTTTTAGTTATTGTCATATAGGACAAGTTGCCTTGCTCGTCCACCTATACTAAGTTGATGGTTTTCTTTATTATATACCCTCTCAGCGAACGCTGCTTAAGTTAGAGTTTATATATCTTAATTCTGTGAATTCTTTGAGAGTATTTCATAACAGCGTCGGTGGGTATCCGAACAGATATAGCATACACTGACTTAACTATTGGTTTTATTTTATTTGAAAAGAATTTATTAGTTTCATTCTCATTTTAATTGACTAGTTTTTCGCTGGTCGTTTTTAGTAAATTAATAATAAAAATATCAATTTACGGGTAATGAAAGTAATAAAGATCTATATAGCCTATCGCAACCTGCAAGAAACCTGTACAAGGTTAGAACCAGGCAATTTTGTTTTTCAGATTGCCCAAAAGTAGAAAAGTCGAACTTGTAGTTGTGTAACTTTTTCACTCATATACTCGACGCTTATCTCTAATCTAATGCACAAGTAAAAGAAGCAACATGTAAGAATAAATGGTAGTACTTCAAGCATTCGATCGTCACATAAAAATCATACATAAAAACTGCAAATTGAATTCCGACAAAGAGCAGTTAGATTCGGAGGATCACGGCTGTTTTTGCATGCTTTTCACAAGTGCTGGAGTAATTGGGCATCTCATAGTGCGGCATATATTCTTGCAAATTGTCAAGCTCCAATGTATGATACTTTGATTGCTCCTTATAACCTACAGTGTTCGCAGGGAAATTCAAGATAGTATCATAGTAGCATTAGACTCTCAATTGACTGTTGCCCCACATCGTTCTCTAAAATGCCACGTAAAGGCCCACCCAATCCGTGTTTGATAAATGATGAGAATTCCATATACATCAACAAGGCGAACAATCACATAAACATAAGCAACGTATGTTGCCTTAAGACCTAATATTGTCCCTAGGATTTGACCCCTCCCTCATATGTGCAAATGTATGTGGCTATGCTATTACAACAAAACCGTATCCCCTATCCCTATACTTGCCATCTTGTTTGGGTGGTGGGGCCATGATAAGTGAGGGCGGGGTGATGTTTTGGACTGAAGACGGTGGTGACTACAATGTTTCAGTGTCTTGTTATGTGACATAGTAGGTCTAAAACTCTCTCACATTAAGTGCAAATATATAATTAGTGTTTAATTATTTAAAATAAACAGTTTGATACGATCTCATTACTTAGGATATTTAAGATGTAAGTTGTTTGCTTTTTTCTTGATTAAGTTAGGCTCGGGTGAAGTAGATCCCAAATTTTAGTAAAATTGGAGTTTAGGGATATAATCTACTCACATTAATAGCCAAGTATAATTCTACATATTTTCTAAGTCATAGGGATCAATTTGGACAAGTTTTGGGACTGAGTTGAGGTTTATCATTACTTATGGTGGCAACCGGATCTTAGAAGGTTGTTAGAGGAAGCAAATTTTTTTTGGCTAAATCCAGGACTAAAGTCGGCCAACTTGCCTATTATTTGACCGACTAATATAATAGTGATGGTGAACTAGAAATAGAGAGGAAGCGTTTAACATCTCTGTCAACCCATATTTAAATGATTGACTGAGCTACTAGTCGACCAACTATGTAGGCCAGTAAAATTTTCGACTCCAACCTAGTCAATCAACTTCATGCTTTAATTGATTGAATCAGAGACTGGCCAAACCCTTTTAGTTAACCAAATTTCCCTTTAGTCCGCCAACGAAGCTTCCAAACATGATGATTCCATTGAAAGTGATTTATTTTTACGTGAACCAATTGCAAGTTAATTTTTTAGACATTATTGTAATAGAATTATATGCAATTTTTCAACAAACGTGACTGTACAGGGTGATGTATGGAGACATGTTGGGTGTTTCAAAATAAGAGAAATAATTATTCCCTATACATGTAAATATGGTATAAAATCTTAGTTATCGCTTATTCTCCATGTACACACAACATCTTATTTTTTATACATTTTTACTAAAATCACATATAAGAACTCTCCACATATTTGTTGTGCAGCAATGGATCAAAAGTGGATCTCTTCAAATTGCTTATCGGAAGAGTATGAAAAAGGAGTGGATGAATTTGTAAGGTGTGCAATTGAACATGCAGGAAATGATACTAGACTTCTTTGTCCTTGCACAAAGTGTGATTTCGGTAAGCGGATTAACAAAGACGCATTGCATCATCACTTATTTCGAGACGACATTGATACGACTTACACTCGATGGATACATCATGGCGAGAGGGAAGATTTTCATACTGTAGATCAGAGTGAACAATTTGAGGGAGGCGAAGGAGACACATTGCAGGACATGGCTTACAATGTAGAAGAAAAGATACGAGACTGTCCTAAAATGTTTGAAAGGTTAATGACTGACTCTGAAACACCATTATACAATGGCTGTGTCAAGTTCACCAAATTATCTGTTGTTTTAAAGTTATATCACCTGAAGGCGAGCAATGGTTGGTCTGATAAAAGTTTTATGACCTTGCTACATCTCTTGAAAGATATGCTTCCCGAGGATAATGTGCTTCCTCATCGCACTTACGAGGCAAAGAAAGTGCTTTCATCCATGGGCCTTGATTATGAAAAGATGCATGCATGCTCCAATGATTGCATTTTGTATCGAAATGATCATGCTTTGAAGGACAGTTGTCCAGTCTGTGGAGAACCATGATACAAGAAGGATGGCAGCCCTAGTAAGGTGTTGTGGTATTTACCAATAATAGCGAGATTTAGGCACTTGTTCAATAATGATGATGATGCGAAGAAGTTGTTTGGCATGCTGAGGATAGAAAAAGAGATGGTTTTCTTAGACACCCTGCAGATTCTCCGCAATGGATGACAATCGATAATATATTTCCAGAATTTGGTGGTAATCCTAGAAACTTAAGACTGGCACTTTCTACAGATGGAATGAATCCCCATAATTCTGGAAGTCATAGTACATGGCCTGTAATTTTGGTTATATATAATCTTGATCCAGATGTATGCATGAAACACAAGTATATGCTTTTGACTTTGCTGATTTCAGGACCAAAGCAGCTTGGAAATGATATTGACATTTACTTGGCTCCACTTGTTGAAGATTTAAAGATTATGTGGGATAAGGGTGTTGAGTTGTATGATGTATACCGCAAAGAGAATTTTAATATGAGGGCGATGCTATTTTATACGATAAATGATTACCCGACATATGAAAATCTATCTGGGTACAGTATCAAAGGACATCTTGGTTGCCCTATCTGTGAAGACGAGACCTCTTTCTACCAACTGAAACATGGGAACAAAACTGTTTATCTCGGCCATCGCAGGTTCTTGCCTAAGGATCATCATTATCGTAGAGTGAAGAATGCTTTTAATGGAAAAGTAGAACTACGAAGAGCTCCACAACCATTAAACGGTCAAGAAATCTTCACTAAGGTGAAACAGCTGAAAGTAAAATTCAGAAAAAAGAATAAATCTCCAATTCTCAAAGGTCTCTACATGAAGAGGTCTATATTCTTTGATCTTCCTTATTGGAAGTCTTTATATGTGAGGCATTGTATAGATGTGATGCACACAGAGAAGAACATATGTAATAGTCTGATTGGAACATTACTTAATATCCCATGGAAGACAAAAGATGGCCTCAAGGCAAGATTGGACATGGTTGACATGGGTATTCGAGATAGATTGGCTTCACAAATGAGGGGAAGTTGGACCTACTTGCCCCCAACATGTTACACACTTTCAAAGTCTGAAAAAGCTGTATTTTGCGGGTTCCTAAAAGGAGTTAAGGTTCCAAAGGGATATTCTTCAAACATGAGTAGATTTGTGGATATGAAAGATTTGAAACTGTTGGACTTGAAATCACATGATTTCCACATCTTAATGCAACAATTTTTGTCATTGGCTATCCGTTCCATTTTGCCTAAGCGGGTTAGAAATGCAATCACTAAACTTTGTATGTTCTTCAATGCTTTATGCTCAAAAGTCATTGACCCTGAGACGTTGGACTCATTGCAAAATCATATCATCATCACTTTGTGTCAGCTTGAGATGTACTTCCCTCATTCATTCTTTGATGTAATGGTTCATTTGACTGTGCACTTGGTTAGAGAGGTCAAACTATGTGGTCCGATATTTTTACGTTGGATGTATCCGTTCGAGCGATATATGAAGCTATTAAAGGGGTATGTGAAGAATAGATATCGACCTGAGGGTTGTATGGTGGAAATCTATATAGTAGAAGAGGCTATTGAATTTTGTATCCAACATTTATCCAATGTTGAAGACATTGGTCTTCCTAAATCACGACATGTCAGAAAAATTGATGGACAAGGTAGTACAGGATGCAAGTTTGTATGACTTTCAGCTGATGAATTACACACATCACATGTGTATGTCCTTCGTAATACAACCGAGGTTTAACCATATGTTAAAGAACACATTGATTATTTACAAGCTCGTTACCGATCTAAGAATGAGAAGGATATAATGAACTTACACATCCGTTGTTTCGCCGATTGGTTAAAGAATCGTATGAGTGAACATATTGATCATTAACCAAATTCTGTTTCAAAGACCTTGAAATGGTTATCTGTGGGGTCTAAATCAACCGTGTTGTCATTTGCTAGTTATTTTATAAATGGATACACTTTCTATACAAAATGTCAAGATGACAAAAGCACGATGCAGAACAGTGGGGTGTCTTTGGTCTCTGAAGCTTTGCACATTGTTAGTGCAAAAGACAAAAATCCAGTCTGGTGTGACATGTCCTATTATGGTGTGATGAAATATATATATGAGTTGGACTACAACAAGTTTCGGATTCCTATTTTTCATTTCAAGTGGGATGAAAATGATAAGGGTGTACGCACATAAGATGGATTGATCTTAGTGAACCTAGATAGGGAGGGATGTAAACAAAATCCATTTATAATGGCATTATAGGAAAAACAAGTTTTCTATGTAATAGACACAACTAACAAGGGATGGTTTGTAGTCTTATCTCACAGAAGAAGGCCCCATGAAGGAGATGATGATGACGATGACATCGTTTTAGAAGAAGAAACTTCTTTGTCTTCAATCATTCCATCTATGTCTGTAAATGATGATCTTGTTGTTGAAGAAGAAGAGATATGTGCTCGAGAAGATCATAATGACGGGACATTTGTTGATGATGTCAGTGTGCATAAAAATAAAAAACAGCTTACGCATAAGTGAGAGTAAGTATTAGCATTTTCTTGATGTGCACTAATATCTTTCTGTAATGAATGTAAATATGTCTTAAATTTTGTAAGAATTTATTATGTTGTTTGTAATTGTTGTTTTATATGCAGTTTGCTAATATTTTTTTGTTTCAAATTTTGTTGTAGATGTCAACCAATGAAGATGACTCAATGACCACAAGGATTAGTAGGGGCCGTACCACAATGCCTAAAGTTTCGAGAAAGAGACGTAAAGGACAAAAAATTCAATTAGAATGGAATTCAGAAGGACAACCAATTGGGAAAACCCGAAACATTTTCAGCAGCTATATTGGAGTCGCATCCCGAGAGCGAGTTCCAATCAACATCGATACTTGGAGTGATGTGGGAGAAGGTCTCAAGGACCTTATTTGGGAAGAGATTGAGGTGAGCATGTAGACGTTAATATTTTTTGTATAAAAATATTATATTATATTTTATGTGTATGTGATTTTGTTATTTATAGGGTGTTTTTTCGATTGGATCTGTGAGAAAGCAGTGGATATTACAAAGAGCCAATGATAGATGGAGGGAATTCAAATCTCAATTATCAAAAAAATTCATAAGGGACGAAGATGGAAACATATGCAAACACCCACCCAAAGAATATGATTTTATATCTGCAGATCAATGGGAGGATTTTGTCATGAGTCAATTGACCGAATAATTTAAGGTGATAATATAAACTAGTATACAAAATCATTTTTGTTGTTTTGCTTGTAAGACATTTAAATATATTTTCATATTTATTGTTCATAAAAATAACCAGAGAAGAAGTAAGGCTGGAAGAGAATTATCGTCAAAGAATGAGTATCGGCCTAGAATTTCTCATAAGGGATATGTTGGCCTAGAGCAAGAAATTGTAAGATTTGATTCATTTTAAAGCGATTTGTGAAATTTCATCTATAGGTATAAAAGTATTGTGGTTTTATCATATTATAAACAGATCAGTGAGAATAGTTTAGATCCAGTTATTTCAAAGATTTCTAGAGCAGAATTATGGAAAAGAGCTAGAATGCAAAAAATTGGTGTTGTTACTAGTGACAAGGTCAAGGAAGTGGTGTACAAGATTGTAAGTTTAATTTTTTATCTCGTTGATTTTTCATCACAATATATAGTTTTTATTATTTTTACATATGTATGTTTTATATTTGGTAAGGATGCTCTATCTCAGGAATTTTCTGAGGGACTCATTAGTGAGAAGGGATGTAATGATGTGTTAACAATGGCATTGGGAAAAAAGGATCACCCAGGACATGCGAGAGCAACCAGACCAGGAATAACAATTAAAAAATATTGTCAAAGTGTGGCTCGAACAGATGATCAACCATCCCATATGCTGTTACAAATGCAACAGACCATTAAAGCTTTGGCCATGAAGATCACGTATCTTAAAGGGAAGAATACGAGCAAGGATCTCAACAATGTTGGGGATACAGACCAATACCCTACTTCCAAATCTAATTTTCCCAATTACACAATTCTCACATCTACCTGAGGTGATCAACAAGTCTGTTATGTAGTAAATTTTAGAGATAGTGATTTCTCATGTTGACAATATCTATATTTGATTTTTGTAGGGCTATCACAAGTGTATTTTGATGTTGGATAATCCATTACATTCATTAGCTGATGGAAGGGTGTATATATCTCATACAAATGAGCCAATTATCTTTCACAATGTGGCATTGGATCCAAAACAAAAAAAGTGATAATTGATACCCCGTTGATGCCTGAAGAAAGTGTGCCAATACCTTTAGATATGGCTGAAGTTTATCAAGTTTGTCAAGGCATAGGCACCTACCTTCCTTGGCCTACATAATTGATCAAAATAAATATGAAGGTGTATGCAATAACTTGACAATGTTTTTATTAATTTATTGAAATGAATCATGCATATTAATAAACTATATTTTTTATTTTTATAATCATATACAAGGAATCCCAAGACTCATTGTCTCAAAGAAAACTGAGGGAATCAATAAGCACACAAACATGAAATTCAAAAACTAGAAAAAAATGTGATGAAGTCTCAAGTCCCGTCAAGCCAACATGAAAAAAGCCTTCAACGAAGCTGAAACTATTGATGGTGTATGTGGAAGATGATGAGAATCGTAACATCTCTCTTCAGATGTCTGAAGATGTAGTAGGTTACACACATGAGCCAATTATCACACCGGAATTGGTTAAAATATGCCATGATAAAGACCAACTAGAGGCCTCACACATATCAGTGTACATAAAGTAAGTTTCTATACGAGTAATATGTGTTTCTATACAAGTTTATATACAAGTACAAAGACTAAATATGTGTTTCTATACAAGTACAAAGACTAAATATATGTTTTTTTGTAGGCATTTGTTCAACAAAGTGACCTCGGGAAATATATTTAATATATATGGATTTATATGTCCACATTTTATAGATCTGTTATACAATGATAAAGTGGAGATTCGGGCGCAGTACATAACAGATCAGTTCATTAGAGGGAAGAAACAAAGATTATAATTGTTCTTTATACCTTATAATGTGGGGTACGCATACATTTTGTCGATTGTCTGTTATTTGTTTACTTTAAATGTTGCTTAAAAATACATTAATCTTAAAATGTAATACTCATGTATGCGTAGGGGACATTGGATACTTTGTGTCTTCGACCCTATGTGGGGTAAGTGCCACTATCTTGATCCGTTACGAGGAAAATTACGTGGGAACGTGGAAAAACTTATGGAGTTGTAAGTACTTCATAAAACAATTTCAATTACATAATACATGTATTGAAAGTTCCATATATAGTTACTAATGCATAGAATTCTTGATATGAATTTGAATAGGACTCATAAAGTTTATCAAAAGAGAGATGTGCAATATAGGAAGAATTTGAAATGGGAAATTATCAAGGTAATTTACCATTTTGATCCAGAAAAATACTGCTTTCTGATTCACCAATAGAAGTGTTGTTCTAGTTTCTTCAGATTTTGCTACATTTAATAAGTTTGTAAAGAGCCTTCTTCTAGAATGTGTGCATGAGTTTAATGACTAGCGGCAACAATGGCCCCCACTGCAGCCATTAGGAGTAGTAACACCAACACAATCAACTTTCATCGTTACGTAGTGAAGCAGTAGGTTTTGTTACATAAAGAAGCAGCCACCACCACAACATTAACAACAGAGCAATTGTCAGGATTTGCCTCCTTGTCGATGTTGCTACATAGAGCCACAATAGTCATTGATAGGAGCAACATCTACCCACGCCTCTACCACAATGAGTCCAACAGAGGTATGCATCCTTCCCCTTATCCCCCTCTACTCATCCTTACAATCCTCCCTCCTTTGTATCAAAAAGGCATATGCCTCACTACAGTCTCACCGCCTCTCAACAGTCTCACCAATTTGAGGCACACGCCTTAGAGAAGCAGGATAAGGAGCACAACTTGAGGCTCAGTGAAAGGGTATTGTCTGACAGAGTTAATTTCAATGAATGAATTTGATTTTTTTGCGACAGTAAAATAAAGTGGAACATAAAGACTATAAGTTCAGCAGAACCAGAGGGGTTTGAGTTGTAAAGCTTGAATGCAATTAAGGCTCCACATCAAGCTGCCAGCTGAATCCATGTGGAGCCTTAATTGCATTTAAGCTTTACAACTCAAGCACCATGGAGGGAGAGGTGAGAGTAGGGGTGAAAGGAGGTGGCAGTGGGTGTGTGGAGGTGGGAAGGAGCCAGTGAGAGGTGGCTATTGGCGGTGGGCTGGTGGTGTAGCCGAAGGCCTGGCATGTGAGGGAGGGGAGGCGGTGGGCGGCGGGTGAGGGAGGGGGTGGCGGGTGAGGGAGGGTTGGGTGGCGGGTGAGGGAGGAGAAGGGGGGGGCAGAGAAGGGTGGGCAGTAAGGAGGTGGGCGGCGGGGGGGGGGACAAGGAGAAAAGGAAGGGAAAGGGTGGCGGCTAGATTAGGGTTTATGGAGGCATGGTAGGGTTAGGGCGGGAGGGTCTCAAGGAGGATCAAGCTCTGATACCATCTAAAATAGTAAAAGGCTTTGTATTAGATGATCAAAACAATTACAATGGTCTCTCTTTTATAGGACAAGAGATTTAAGAATATTCTTAAGACAAGTAGAGTTAAGAAAATTCTAGAAACATCTAATGAGGAATAAAAGAAAATGGGCTAACAGTCTAAACAAGTGTAAATTCGTTAACATAATAAGATTAATAAAATATATATACTAATACTTCAATATAGATATAGGAAGCTTGGGGGTAAGTTAATTTATTTTACTGTAACTCAGCTGATATCTTGTCAGTTGTGGGAATTGTATGCCAATATTTAGATAACCCAGACAGTGCCACTATGATGTTTTCTGTCATATTTAGCACTATTTCAAAAGGACTGCTATATTGGGTGCATGGCCATTGTGATGTATATGGACATTATGTGTGCAATGTTGTTGATAGGAAGTCTACATGTGGCTTTTTAGTTCTTATCTTTGTTGGTGGAAACCTTGTCTCCTAGAGGAGAAAGATACAAATAGTTGTAGGGAGATCTAGTACTAAGGCTGAATATAGGGCTAATGGCACATGGCCCATGAGATGATGTGGGTGCATTATCTTTTACAGGAATTCTCTATTCAGCCTATGATTCCTATGCCTAGCGGCAAAAAAGGCAACCATATTAATAGCAAGCCATCATTTATTCCATGAGCGCATCAGTCATGTTGGGACTAACCGTTACTTTGTGTGGGGGGCTGCCCTGAATAAGTTGATCATTACGTCATTTTCCACATTTGAGGATCAAGTAGCTAATATCTTCGCCAAGCCTCTTTTGAAGAAACCTAGTTGCAATCTTTTTGACAAGCTGGCGTCATTGATGTTAATGCTCCCGCTCGAGGGGAAGTATTAAAGGTGTTAGTGATTTAACATGGGCATATGGTGTTCATCACATATTCTATTAGCAGGTGATTTTCTATGTTTCCCTGGCATGGCCTTATACGGTCACGAACATATGGCCATTATTGGACTGAGACCATATACATGACTTTTTAGGGTCACATGCAAATCTTAAGTGTTTTATTTCTGAAGTAAAAATGGGATGTGCCTGATAGGGATCCCCAACATTTTTTAAGTTCTTAAAAGTTCTTGGGTCATTATCTGTGAATATCTACAGTGGGGCTGTGTTAGGTATAGTGTAGCTATCCTATTAGGTTTGCTGAGAAAACTACCAAGAGATTTTTTCCCCTCCACTTTCTCACAACTATTTGATGTAGATTTTTTCCGGGTACTATGGGGGTATATTATTCTACCTGCCCTCCAGGTGCATGCCTAATGCTTAGATCATTTTTGTGGGAAATAGTAAGATAGGAAGGACAAGATGTGTGCTCAAAGGAGCTACAAGGGACTGAAGTAATCTCTTGGTGAGATTGTTAGTAGTGTGGTTCATGGCCCCTGGGTATGTGGCTGAAACTAATCTCCTCAAAATTTTCAACATCCGTTCATATATGGCAATAGTTGGATTGATACTTCTGTGGAGCTTTCAGAGATTTTTAACAATGCCTATCGCTTGTCGACAATCTGAGAAGATGATGACTTTTAGTATGCCCTTGTCCCACAACTTGAGCATACACTTCCATATTGCATGCATTTCGGCTTCAAGAGTGTCAATGCCTGTGCTTTTTTAGTGTGGCCATAGCACCAGTTGCTATGTTATAAACATGTCATTGAATTCCCCTTCGATACAGTTTTCAATCTTTTCACACATGTAGGACCCCCCCCCCTAAAAAAACAAGATCAATACCTAAGGTGCCCTGCCGATTGCCTCAGGATTGTGGCTTTGCCAATTGCCTCAGGAGTGTGGCTTTCATGCTGACTGTACTTGCTAGTATGACAAGCAAAAATAGAAAACTGCGCATAAAAGATGGGGAACTCTATATGCATTAGACCTTGTATAAATTTAGTTTTACATGGATATTCATGATCAATTGTGCCACCCAAGAGTTCGTATCTGATGCTACCATCTAAATTATGTCTTCCTGTGAAACTGCACTTGAACTTAGCCTTTGTTGAACTTCTGTTGACACTCAAAAAAGTTTCTGAACTTACACAAGAATTTTGCAGTACAGTTAGTTCTGTGGGTATTTCTTGTATTGATGTATGTTTGGAGGGTTATTGTTTTTGCATTGTCTTGAAAGATGCTATATATTTTGGACAAAAAAATGTTTTTTAGAGATTTCATTGTTAGCCTCCTGCTTAAGAAGCTTCACGTTTGTGACATCATATTGGCTACTGGCAAACTAGTATGAAAGCTAAATCTTGGTGAGTTTCTAATGGCATCTCCTTGTGGGGACAAAATTATGGGGTTGTCTGACTTTTTAATGTGCTCAATGACATGGAAATAATGATTTCAAATAGCGGTGTTAGTGCCTTTTTTAGAGGAAGATTAGTGCTGCCTATTGAATTGATGGGTAGTAAATTCTATTCTTAAAGTGGTACATGATATCTATCCTCCATCTGCTGGTTCAAATGATGATGAATTCCTTCTCTCCAGATATGTACACATGCTAGCATATGTTATAGTTGAAAAGGAGCTTGTTCATAAACTTATCTAAGCATCTCTTGTTGAGTTTTTTCTGATTTTACTTTTAAGGAACTTCTTTGCATGGGTCCTGTGTCCATTTTCTTCATGCACACTTCGATTCCATCTTATAGGCACTCTTTGGTAGAACATTGGCCACATGAACAAGATTTGGTCCTTGTTAGGTTGGGTATCGTTTGTATTTCTGATGTTTAAATTGTAATGTTTGCAATCTACATTTCTATTTGGTAGGATTTAGAAGATGTAGTTTGTTAATTTATAACTCAATCGGAATTGCAGTTCACTTTAAGATCATGTAAGTTGTACTGCACTGAGGTTCTGAGTGAGGATGATCTATGCTTAGAGTAGATACACTTCATATATGTAAAAACAAAGCCGACAGAGACTGCAGGAATGTGGATGTCATAGTGCCACATGTTGTTCACTCCCATCTCATTTCCCACTTATGGACAATGGTTGTTGTTTGATGTAGCTAATTGTAACATATTTTTATGGTAATACAAGCAACAATATGATCTGTACCTAACCAAACCAATGAAACAATATATAGATTTCTACTAATATGAAATGCACCCAACCAAATAAAATCATTGCAGTCTCAAATGTTTAAAACACTACTGACTTCAAAAGTTGTCACCAACCCAATGCCTAAATTTTATTCCTAAATGTGTTAGGAGTGTGGTATAAAGCATGAGCTGATAATGCTTAGTGAATGTGGTTTAAGTATTTATCTAGTGGTTAATCAATGGACTTATATATTCTTCTTGTACATATTAGGCATGCAACATGTTTTGAGTTTCATATCTGTTGTCATGAGTTTCTGCAAGCTAATTTGCTTTGGTTTGCCTATGAAAGTAATTAGGGAAGGACAATTGACAACTCACTAATGGAATCCCACTCCCCAATTTACAAGAGGGGATATTTAAACTTGGACCATAATCATTAATGGGTCATAGTCCTTGACCCATAATACATGTACAAGTAATTACCTATACCTACTCTCTAACACTCCCCCCCTCGAGTTGGAGCATGGGAGAATCCCGTCTCTAGCTTGAAGAACAAATCGCAAATAAGATAAAACCATGTAGAAATAATCATTTCCCCTTAAAATCTCAACCTCAATAACCATGTCTAGCTTGAAGAACAAATCGCAGAAAGATCAAACCATGTAGAAATAGTCACTTCCCCTGAAAATCTCAACCTTAATAACCACCTCAATTAGATGACTTGAAACATATAAGCTTCTATAATGGGTTGAATCTATAGCAGAATAGCAGGAAGTCAAACAATCATATGAGAGATCATATCAGTGACTATATCTCAGGAGTCTGGACTCAACTGGAAGACAGAAACTAGCGTGTATTGGTGCACATGCAGGCAGGTAATTGATGTGCATAGCAATGCACATACACAAGTAGGTGAGAAACATGATTGGAAAATGGCAAATTGCAATGCGGATGTGCTAAAAACTACTCACGTCGACACAAAAAATTCAAAATTCATGATGCAAACAATACAGTAGAAGTTCCATAGGCAATTATAGAAGTAAAGTTGAATATATATATGTATATATAGTGTTTGTGCCTATATACTTATATGTGCATGCCGTGTGTCCATACATATACTTATACAATATACTGTATGAAGGCATGAACTAATATTTAATAGCTATAACATTAAAACCTTACAAAGTTAAGCTAATGGATACAGATCACTCAGCACAAGTTAGTTAAATAACTTAATTAGTGAATATTACAATATTCAATATTTGGCTTGGGAGCAAGGGGATTATAATTAGTCACATGATCGTATAGGGTGGGAAAATAAAACAATGAAACCTGGTCTGGTGTTGAACCAAGATCCCGAGGGCCATTTGACTGGGTTGGCGGTTGAATCAACCGGGTCATTGGTCAAAATATGTCTTGGCCACAAATGGGTTTCAGCCCCACCCAACCAATTACACATGATGAGTGGCAGGTCAACCGACTCAGTGATGGCTTGATCAGGTTGGGCTTCAAAATCCTGCAATAGAAAATAGAATAAGGTGTAAGGACTAAACTACAACAACTTGTATTGTAGCGGCCTTTGCATCGACGATGCAGAAAGGTTGGAGATATCAACAAAATTCATGATCACTGAAATGGCTTGACCACTAGCCAGGTGACAATGAGTACAACTTGAGTGCCAAGGCTTGATTGTGAGGTAATTAAGGCCGTAGCCCGTGGGAGCTAAGGTTGCATTACAAAACTTCTACATGCAACGGGAAAAGATGACAATTGATAGTGAAATGACTATTGGTTGTGGCGTGGACTTGGAAGCTGCAGATGCTGGTGGTTCTAGCCCCAAGGATTGATGGGAGTAGTGGTGGCCTCTCCTCACACAGCAAGAGGGTGCCGCAGTGTCGGCTTTCACTCCTGTAGAGCTGACAATGTGAGCATAAGGGGGGCAACTATTGGTTCTTCGTTCTCTGGTGGAGATGGTGTGGAATGGGGGCAACAATCATGAATGGGGAAATGCATGACAGAGGGTGACACAAGGCATAACAGAGGGTGAAATAGGTAGAGAAAAGGCACACAACCAAATAACACTGAGCCAGTGAGTAGACAGGAAAAGCAGTGGTGGCTACTTGCAGGAACGACACACATGTTTTTAGCGTTTTTGGATCAACTACTCTGTATCATCTGGGAAAGTAATTACATAATGAAGTAGATGATTCGTTGAAGAACTCCACTATTAATATAAATGACAGAACAATACAGACTTGGACTGAAATCACTAGTGGGCCACAACTCGGGTTATATCCACTGATGATCTTTCTTATTTCCTTCTTTCCTCTCATACTCGTAATAGGGCCGACAGATAGGGTATGCACACTCATTGCAAGCAACAAATACGTCACCATTAGCTGCAAGACCAACAAAATCACCACAAATCTGGCACATTTGGTTGTTTGTGCTCTTCTGGGATTTTTGCTGCTTAGTAGTAAATGGAAATAAGAAAGATCATCAGTGGTAAATTTACACCTCTCCAAGCAGGTTAATGTGTAGATACAAAGATCATACGCCTGGAGCCAGCCGCCTCAACAACTATAAACTAGAGTAGCACTCTTGACTTGTATTTGATGGCTAGACTTACTTTCCTCTAATTTTGGATATTGTAGCATTTGTGTACTTGCTTAACTAGCATTCAAACATGATATTGTAGCAAGTTTTGCATCATCCAGTATGGCATATAAACCACACCTTCTTTAGCAATAAACCATGCCTTTTTCACTCTTATAGAATTTTTGATTCTGTTTACACATACCTTTTATTAAGTTTTTTGGCTATTTATACCTTTCCATCCTCTTATCTGCTAACAAGTTCTCACAATTATTTAGATAACAAATTAATATTTATTTTGTACAACGTCCAAAGCAGCCGAACAATACAGATTGTGGGTATTATGTGCTGAAGTATATGAAAGACATCTTTGATGCGAGAAATAGAAATATTCCTGAATGTGTAAGCTACTTAAAATTATATTCTTTTAGTTTGTTCAAATTTCTAAATAAATTGAAAAAAACCACAATATGTTGATATATTTGTCATATGATTGTAGTATTATTCGAAGTATATTGGTCGTTGCTTCAACCAAGAAGAAATCGATGAGGTCCGAAACGAGTGGGCGACATGTGTTCTTGAGCACCCATAAAATTATGTGACATGTGGGTGAGACATTTGTTCTTTAGCATACACCAATGTATGAAACTTTTTTAGTTAGTTTTCAGTTTGATTCTAAAGTGGATACTCAGTACTTTGTATTATTGAATCGTTGTATGGATGATTTAATATTAATTAAATTTAGTATGAGTTTCTTTCAAGATTTGATGGAAATTTGGTTCAACTATGTGTTTGTTTGTGAAATGAAAAAGTATAATTGCATATTTATTATAATTTATTAATAATATGGTTAATTTGATCAATACAATTGGTTCAATATATGACCTGTCAAACTCTAATCAAAGACAACAGTTAATGATATGTTGTAAAATGTATGATTCTATAATAAACATCACATGTTGTATTATCTACATCTATTACAACAGGTTTGTCAGGAAAAAACACACCTATTACAACAGGTGTTTCCAGTGAAATACAACATGCATAACATGTTGTATAAATTGTGTATATTACAACAGACACACACCATGTTGTCTAAACAATCCTATTACAACGGTTAAATGTATGGAAAGACAACATACTCCAACTGTTGTATAAACATGTATATTACAACAGGTGCACTGCATGTTGTAATAGACCTACCTATTACAATGGGTGTGTTTAGTGAACGACAAGATGCTTCGACTATTGTATAATATATATTACAACGGGTGAACCACATGTTGTAAAAAATACCCCTATTACAACGGGTGTGTTTAGCGAAATACAACGTCGTTCAACTGTTGTATAATATATATTACAACAGGTGCACCACATGTTGTGTAAAATACCCATATTTCAACATGCCATTCCTTAAAAGACAACATGTTTCAACTATTGTATAAAATACATCTATTATAACATGTGATCACGTGTTGTGTAAAGCACCTCCCATAAGACCACGCGATCTAATACAACGGTTAACACCTATTGTAAATTGATAAAAGGAACTGTTGTAAAAAGTATTTTCTGTAGTAGTATTTCCTGCTCACATATGTATTTCTCATGAAAACTTTTTCAAAATTTTGCATTTCCCAATGCACTCGAGTTTCAAATCTATGTATGTATGCATACATATATCTATATGTATAAGTATATTTATTTTTTATAAAATAATGATATCTTTGTGTTTCTTGAGAAAATTAACAAGCTAGTAGATGTGTTTAAATGTAACTTATCAATATCAAGGATACATATACTTACATGTTCCCAAAAATACAACCTTATCACAAAATCATAAAATTTTCCTTTCAAACACCCCATTCCATGATATTTAACATTGGATAAAGTGGAATATTATTTTTTTTATTCAATTGATAATAATTATAAAATTACATCTTCAAGCTCTTATAAATATGGTGTCTTTTTTCTATATCAAGAGTGTCAATATAAAAATTACCATAAACCTTGTAATGTTGGGACTTTGGATTATGATAAGGCACTATAGTATGGTCCCTCAAGCATGTGGAACCCACATGATCATGTAGTTTCTTAGATTTGGGTTTTGGAAGGGAATTTCTTGATATTATTCATCCTAAAAAGGTGGATATCCATCACTTATATATCCATGCCATTAACAATGTCTAGCGTGTTCTATTAAGGGAAGAACGAGCCATGGACTGAAACCTTTCCCAAATTTATTAATATCAGCACAAGTTTGTCTCTCCAGATCAGACATGGTAGTTTCCCATCATAGGACTTTTAGTATATAGATTGAGCCATTTCCAAGGATCCCATTCATTCATAACTAAGTTGACTGCTTCATACCAGATTCAGATTTTGGTGTTGGTCCAGATTCAGTTGCCTTTCCTCTTTCATGAGTTGTTAAACCTAATAAGTGACATATTATATAGTGGACAATGATTTTGAGTAAATAACTACGAGAAGTAGTTAAATTGAAGCACTCCTAGTATATAAAATAAGGTAATATAATTTATATATTGAAAATTGATATCTTTAAATATCGATTTATAAGTGCTTAATGTTTTCATTGAAATATCCTATTATTGAATACTTTCTTAATCCATGTGCTTAAATGATAAATAACATTGACACATGTTTGGTTCATGAAACCTATCAATTAGATAACGCCCACAACAATGTCGCAACATGCACATATATATTAATTATCTTTTTATTGCATGCACATGTTTCAAAAATGTGTTTGGTGTAAGGTTTCTTATGAGGGATGTCTTGTATTAATGATCCATGTAATCAACTTAACGAATTTTTCAAACCTAAATTTATATTTTATCTCATACTTTGTTGAAATATATTACATATATATGATAGGGAAATGATGTTTTAATGATTTGATATTTAGTATATTTCAATTTGTGATCTTGATAAAAAGTAAAATTTTAAACTTCAAGTATCAGATAGAAATGAAAAGAACTAAAGTACACCATTTCATAGCTTATTTCCAATATCCACATGAGTCTTTTATAAACAATATCCTCTTCCCTTGAGTTAGTATAGTAGAAGTTGTCATTTAGGTTATAGTCTATGGTAACTTAGGCATTGGTCCCTATAAAGTGGTATCATAAATTAATCTAAGTGAGATTACATGGAGTGTAGGACTAGGTTTGATGTTCCACCAATATATGTATATCTATCTAAGTGGTATGACTATTTATTTCACTTGACTAACAAAAACATGGTTTAGGTTGGGGACGATTCTCATAATGTTCATAGGGATTTTGTTAGAGTACAAGGTGTGTATAGGTCTAAATAGACACTATGAATCAACCTGGACATATATTGGATATGGATACTAGGAAGTTGAATACATGGATAAGGGTAGGAACATATGATTCTAATATTACCATCTATTTCAATCAACTCAATGTATAATTCAGATGAGTCTTATGAGTGACTCGACATTAAGAGGATATTAACTTCTCAAGTTTTGCATATCAAATTCACAATGACACGTGGACCAATAATCTTAAAAATATATTATGCATCTTGAATATTAACATGCATAACTATGTTTTTCATTTTATAAATTAGTAAAGGTAGTACATGCCACAAACATTAGGTGAACTTTTTAAATGGGTACACTTCAAAAGGGAGTGTGAAGCACGTTAATCACATAAATCATATATAGAAATGGTAATACAATTTTGAAACTTTATGAATGAATCAATTTGGTTATGGGGTACACATCAATCTAAGATCATCTCCATGTGTGATCTCAGTTAGAAACTAGAAAGAAGGATAATTACGTAGTTTGAAGCTAGTCTGAAAATGGAAACGTAGTAGAGGATACATCTATCTTATGTCAACAATCGATTTCACGCTTTATTGAGTCTTATAGGAGATCAGAGAGAGGTATGAAGAATACAAGGGATTCAAATATTCATCAATAGTAACAAATTTAAATGATATAATGGGTGACAAAACACCACCAAAATTTGAAATAATCTACTTTGTTAAACCTTAAGGATCAATAACAACTATTGTAGATATGGGCGTGGTAGAAATAGGAATATGATTATGGATTTAATAATCAGTGATAGGAAAACCCTAATGATAGGTACACTAAATAACACTATCGTAAATGTGAATGTCATTTACATGACAATTTTTGGGATCCACCTTTAGTCATTTCTATCTATGTGGTCAACATGGGCATGGTGGAAATAATTTCCTCAAGATTTATTTTTCAAAAAGATGTCAAACCAACCACAATGAAGTAGATCAATACTTGTTTTGAAACTGAATGTAGAATATTATTAGTGAATAAGGATTTGTGACACAATGCCTAATAATGGTCTATTAGATATTAATGTCATTTTTATGAAAAAATGAATAATTTTAGATCTGGTTATATGAAAATTCAAGAAAATTTGAGTTCTAACGAAAATGAATGATTATGGACAAGTTAGGATTATGAAATCCTAGTAGTTGTTTATGAGATTGAAAACCCTAAAATAGGGGAAAATAAAGTTAATGATGAAATAGGGCTTGTGTTATACTAAGAATTATTCCTACAATCATAAGAAAGTAACATGAATAACAATGTGATAGTGAAAGTGTTTTTAGAAGAAAAAATGTTAGATATCCACAAAATTTTTTAAATAATATTTCAAACTTTTTCAAGGAAAAATACTTACAAGTTGAAACTAGTAATTTCAATATGAATGGCCCGACTTATGTCTCATATGTTAGTAAAGTCGGTAGAATTTTTGAAATGTTGGTCAAATTGTAGAAAATAATACTATAAAAGACAAACTTTTCGAGAAGTCATCTAACATGTCAAGTGGTTGGCTGACTTCTGAAGGCGTCAATTAGTTTCATCCTTCCAAGAAAAAATATAAGTAGTAGTTTGGACACTCTACAACTTCCTCCAATGATATATACCAACTTAAAACTCAAAATATGACTATTCTACACCATTTTGAGTCCTTGTACTGATACAAGAAACTTCGCAAGGTAAAAGTTGGGATCATGGAGTATTCAACCTTGTGTATATAAATTGATATCTATGATTGAATTCATAAAGAAACTATTTATTTGTATTTTTGTGGTTGACTTCTTTTTTCTTGAAGTTTAGGTTCCTTGGAAAGTACTATCAAGTAAGATCCCTAGATTGATATTTTCCTTTCTTATATTACTGTATATATCTTATTTAGGTTCATGGACCTCACAAGCCTTTTAGTGAGGATGGCTTTGTCGATTGTGACTTGATGATCTTTTATGAGGTGTGATCAACCAAGGACATATTTAACCTGAGGTGAGTGGATACATGCCGTAGTTGGTATTTTTTACCTACATAAGTTAGTTTTAGTAATTGATGCGAATTGGTAATTTACTTGATGCCAATAATGAGTTAGTATGAAATTAATCGAGTTACAACACTTAAAATAGAGTGAATGAATATTCACATATTCCGAAAGACAATACAAAAATATCATGAATCGAATCATCATGAATAAACTATACATGAAAAGGCAAATTGAAATTGGGGTTGTTCTTAATTATAATGAACCAGACATGCGCACACATATATATGTATATATATTTATATGGAATGAACATGATATACAAATGAATTTGACTTACTTTTAAGCTTGAATATGAACTACTCTTTGCGTTACTACATCCTTTATACACTTCAGTTAATCTAAAAGGAAGTGACTTAGCCAATAAAAAATGCAAAATGTAGACTAAGAATAATTTGAGTAAGAAACTTACTAACTATTAAACATAAATTCTTTTTTATGCATGGATTTTTTAAAATTAATTAAATTTTGTTATGGATATGAAAATCGACTTAAAATAATCTACTCTGTAAAATTTTATAAGTGAACACTTATGATGTCACTTGTTTTCTGAAATATTGCATGTGAACCCTCATATATAATACAATGCTAATTTAAATATGCTTGTCTTTCTCAATGATCACTAATCATGATTGTAGTAGTTTGAATGTGTTATTTATGATTAGATACACTACACGTTTCAATATTCTTAAAGTTATTCCTTTTGTAGTTAATTAACTAAGAGATAGGATAAATGTAACTCTTAGTATGATGAGGTTGGGCCTAGGGTCATATGTTAACCCCAATGTTTATATACTTGTTGTTTTTGAGAGAGTGAGTATGGGCCATAAATACAACTCTCTATCATTTGTTGCATTTCCTTGAGGGAGTGAATATGAGCCATTTCAACAATTCATATCTTTAAAGTCAGGAAAGGTGATGGGTGGACCATCATCACAACTCTTGGCCCAATATTAGCAATAAAGAGCGGATAATAATGGATAATCTCCATATATATTGATCCATATATAATTGATCTGATAAGGAAAAGGATGGGCCTTAGCCAGATTATCAACTCCAGGTGGTGTTTAACTTATTTTGGGAAGAGAAGGATGTCATTTCCCACTTCCTTTTCTGATTTTGTTTTGAAATCAAAATGAGTTTTAGTTAGAAAAACTATTTTATGGAACACTGTACAATAAATTGTGGACACAAGAAAAAAAGATAAATAATTGAAAATAAAAATTCTCAGATATATATTTTTATATTGCATAACACTTTCTTGTATATATATGTATTAAATTCTTATTTTTTTCTTATATTGATTATGTAACACACCCAAATATAGATCACATGCTTATCTCTCCCAAATCATATACCTTTTACTTTAGGTTAATAATAGTTATCTCTTTCCCTACTTTGATATTTACTAGGATTGTTTGGAGTTAAAATATGGAAAACAACAAGTAACCTCTTGTATTATAGTTTAGAATAAATAAAAAAATAAGATCATCAGTACGTTTTTGATGTACAAGTAAACCAATGAATAGTTTTTGAATCTAGGATGAGCATAGAATCAAGGGTTATAAGATGAAAGAAATTAAATTAATACTAAATATCTAGTTACAATTAATTAATTTAAAGGAATAAATGCCTTAAGTATATACTTAACATACTAGTAGTGAAATGTAATGTCAAATATCTTGAAAGGATGAAATTTATGGTAAATTTTGGCTCCTCACATCCCAATTACTCTACCTAGTAGATTTTAGGTCAATTGAAGATCAATTGTATCCCTAATTAAATCAGTGACAAAAATATTAATGAAGTTTGGTACTAATTGATTATTTGATTAATCACATTTATCTATCTTCTATCTTCTGTTTGGCCCCCATGTAATGTAGAATTCCTATGCATCGTCCCCTTCTGTGAACAATATAATCCCAAAACCCTAGTTAAAATGATCGCCCTTCCTCTTCTTCCCTTGAGCTTAGATTCATCATGATGTAGTTGATCAAATAAAGAGTTAATAATGATTCAAATAATCACTTAGACAAAAGGGTGATGTAGATATCAAAATAATGATTTGAATCCTTACATTTGTTAATCAAGTTACATAGTTGACTAACCATTTTCAGCATATTCTACCTTTATTGTATATACATAGGTGAATGAATAGTTGAACCTAGTAGGTACGTGACGTAAACTATTGACTTAGAAAATGCTAATGAGAGTATATGTATATTATCAATAATCATCATACTCAATTAGAAAACTTAGTTTTTTTTTTAAATTTAAAGAATCATATTGAACATATAAAACAGTTTATTGGTGCATAAACAAAAAATATGCAACAAGCATGTAGTACTTTAATCTACAAAAGCTCAGTGGACACATAACATTAGATAAGAATAAATGCTAGTTGTATTTGTTGAATGTTAAACATGGTTAGTTTAATATACTAAATCCATTTTCCTAGTATTGACTATATATGTGATAGTATATTCTTATTAGTAAATAGATTGTTCTAAACACTTAGTAATTATATTGACCAGACCATAAATAACAATATTATTATTTCATATATTACAAATCAAAGATCTAGTAATTACATGTGTTTTGATAAACAATATCGCCTTCAATGGATCATTGGACTTGACTAAATTGAAAATATATGTTAATAGAATATCTAGATTAGAGAGTACACCCTATAACTTGGATGAATTAACGACCTTGAAATAAACATATGAAGAGAAAGATAATGTTAGAAAGATAATAGGATGTATTGTTATATGGGTGGTTATCGGGAAAATAAAATAAGTTATGAATTATAAATATTGATAATAATAAATCAAAATATTAATATATAGACAGAGGAAAAAATGACACACACATATGGGTATTTCATAAACTCTAACTTGACAATAGGTGACTGACTAGAATTAGATATACTTTCAATCATAAATGGCAATTGTGGACTAATGTGTGTATAAAATAGTTATAGGTTGAGAAGGAAGAACTATGAAGTTCATCCCTAGAGATGGGTTACTCTTGAAGGTTCAGTATGTGCATTCCATACTTACATTTTCGTATTAAATTGACTATAAACCCATTTTCCATAATGAGGCATCTTTGGATATTTCCCCTTCTTGATACCATTTCTAAACTCCATGAGATATTTCTTTTATTGCTTATTAATTGTGGAGATATCATTGGATGTTGGGTTTATTACCCATTTTCCATTTATACATTGTTCAATATTTAGTTCATGAAATCATTTAATCTTGCCTTGTTAAATTGCACACTCATTAGACTAGTAATCTAGAGTAGAAATATTTTTGTACAACCTATAGTGTATATATATATATATATATATATATATATATATATATATATATATATATATATATATATATATATATATATATATATATATAGGGTATCAGATTTTACCCCCCTTGCCCTTGGGGTATCATGGTTTTACTATGCCTTGCTCCCTGGCTCAAGATACTATGTTGGCTCGACCCTACAATAGATTAGCTTAGTCTAACCTTCATGCACATCTTTGTTATTGTTGTGATTTACTTGGGTAAGATCTCTATAATGATTTTATTATATTGTTTTCATAATTTAAATGCCTCATTCTTTAGTTATATATATTTGAAATATATTCTTTTGAATTCACCTACATATGTAAACCCCTACTTTATTTTAAGCAACCCTTTGTATTCTTACATGCCTAATGATGCACAAATATGTTTATTGTGCACATACTCAGAAGTGTTCTGACACATGCCTTTTATTTTCTTTTACTGGGTGTCGCTCACAAAACTACCCAGGTGTAGGGGTTCTAGATGACAATGAATCTGGAAGATCACCTTTAGGATGTCCACATGATGATTGCTTGGAATGGCTATGGTACCCTCTAAAAATGATCTTAATTTTAGTTAGTTCAAGTTTTGTAACACCACCTTTTATGGTGAGGAACAATTGTACATGAAATGAGATGTAATTCTATAATAGTTTTGATTTTTCTGCTTATAAACTTTATTCTTTGTAATATATACCATTTGAGAAATAATAGAATTCCTCTTTTCCTCCATTTTTGGGATTAGATGGTTTTATTTATCTATGTAATGAAGAGTGGATCCCCTCTCGGGTCCCACTCTTTACAATATGGTATTAGAGTCTAAGTAGTCAGTGACTTGACTATTTTAAGTTAACCCATGTTTTATCTCAATTAGGTATCTAAGTAGCCCTTTATAGGTTGTCGATACGCCTATCCCTAAGTTGTGGAACACCAACTAGGGTTTTAATCCTTGAATAAGTTGGTCACTTCCACTCCTAAATCCATCTATGTGGTTGAGACTCAGTACTTAGTAACCGTAGGGGTGGAAATATTACTGCATAGGATTTGACTCTATAGTGTTCAATTCTATCTCCTATTTCCTTGGTAGTTATATTGAGCATTTTGATGAGTAAATTGCATTGAACACTCATATCTAGGCATTACACTAGACCTCACCATAAACCCTTTATTTTGTAATTTTCTATCATGCATCATCTATGTCCACTTTGGGTAACGAGCATGCATGGATGACAATAAGAATTCTTAGAATTGATATGGTCCCCTTGATATTAAGTGATAATATGACTCAACTATGATAGGACCACCTTGCCTTCAACATGGAGTGTCTCAACATATATGTGTCCCAAGGACATCTATCTAAGGACAAGATACCAAACCCCTCTGAGCTTGATATGCTTCATGCATGAGGATTGGTGGGTGGAAGTTATTAGAAGAATATTATTAGTAGTCCATTTCTCTCATCTCCATGGTGTAATTAGACTACCTAGCGAATGAGATGATGGGTAAATTGATTATATGGTTTACCTTATCTTGCAAAGGCACTATAGTTGTAAACCAACTAGTGATGAGAAAACCCTAATAACTTCCTATAATGTTGGATGGTCATATAACTTCTCTATGTCACGAGATGAAGTAGTGTAGGTTATGATTAGATTAAAATGAGGAATAATGTATCTTGTACTCTACTAGAACATGGTGGAAGTTGATTGTGTTTAATAGAAAATATTCCTCCCCTTGTATGTTATAAGTTAGAAATGATTTTTGGCATGCCCTTTTAATATATGAAATTAGTATATATTGGTAAAATGAAGTTAGACAATATGTATAATGTGGTGGAACATTGGTAGACTTGGTTCTCGAATCAATTTTGGTTCCATTTGTGGTTTCCTATCCCAAGGTTTTCATCATCAAACTTATTTTCATTATTTAATTATATGTATGAAAAATACTTCCAAATTTTATCGATGGTTTTAGAACCATGTCTTCACCATAAGAATACTTTAAACAATATTGAAACCTTTGTAGTAGAACCCCTTGATTGGCTAGGTCAACTGTGAGACCCCAAGCCTAAAGTGAGCAATAGAGAGAGTAAGAAGAAATTTTAGATATATATACATACACGTATATAATAATAATAATAATAATGAAATAATAGTAGTAGTAGTAATAATAATAATAATAATAATAATAATAATAATAATAATAATAATAATAATAATAGTGACCTAATTGATCTGCACTGTTGCCTTTCTAGATGGTTAGTTAGGTTAAGACTAATTTCTTTGAGGGGTGGAGTCTCATACACTCTATTCTTTAGGAATATAACTTAACCGAGGGGATATTTAGACTTAATTTTAGTTGTAATAAATACTTGGTTACATAAAATAAACTTTATAATTACCTTTTGTGGCTTAAAATGGTAAATATTATTAGGGTAAGTCATTGAACTATGAAAAATAATAATGAAAGTGATGAAGACCATGACAACATGTTGCTGAACCACTATAACAAAGTAGCTAACTATAATGAATATAACATTGTTAAGAAAATACTAGAATTTGGTGTAACTTTCTTAGCTCAAACTATAAGATAAATAGAGTAATGAAAACTTGATGCATGGGGTGATATTATTTCACCTGGGGAGATGACTTTAACAATGATATGGGGTGGCACTATGATCTTCTACATTACAAAAATTGGATACCTACAAAATGTTTAGGTGGTATAACTTACTATACCTAGTTATAGATGGATGGATTTTGGGGACAAAAATCCTTTTTAAGTGTTGGAGTACTATAACATGTCTAGATATAGATGCCAAACTTATCCCTTCCCAGTCCATATACCTTTTACTTTAAGAAATAATAGTTATCTCTTTCTCTAATTTGAAAGATACTAGGATTATTTGGAGTAAAAAATGGCAAATAATGAAAAGTAACCTCTTATGTTAGGGTTTAGGATAAAAAACCAAATATGCTCACCAGTAGAGATTTTACGTACAAGTACACCAATTAAAAGTTTTAAATCTAGGATGAGTAAGAATCACCCTAGGATTATAAGATGAAATAAATTCAATCATTACAAAATATTTGGTCACAATTGATTAATTTAAAGAAAAAATGTGATACTTGACATACAAGTAATGAAATATAATGACAAAATTTTTGAAAGGGTGAATTTAGTGGTAAATTTGTACTTCTCACATCTGAATTAGTCTACCTAGTATCTTTTAGGTCAACCACACATCAATGGCTCCCCTAATTAAATTAGCAACAAAAACATTAATGAACGTATGTACTAATTAATTATTTTATTGGCCACATTTATCTACCTTTTGTTTAGTCCCCCTATCACACAAAATTCCTCCACATTGTCCCCTTCTACAGATAAAAAAATGGCCACCCTTTCTCTTCTTCCCTTGAACTTCAATCTCATGATACAGTTAATCAAATAAATAGTTAATAATGATTCAAATAATTAGTTAGACAGAAGGGTAATGTAGATATTACAAGAATGACTTGAAGCCTTAAACTTATTAATCAAGTTACATAGTTGAGTAACCATATTCTCCATCCTACCTTCATTGTATATATATAAGTGAATGAATAGTTGAACCTAGTAGGTAGGTAACCTAAACTATTGACTTAGACAATGATCAAGAGAGTATATGCATATTATCGAGAGTCATACTAACCAATTAGAAAACTTAGTTGTTTAATTTAAAGAATTATATTGAACATATAAAATAGTTAATGGTTCATAAAAAAAATATATGTAACAAGCATGTCATACTTGAATCTACAAAAAGTTAGTAGACACATAACATGAGATAAGAATAAATGATAAATCTATATTTGTCAAATATAAAATGTGGTTAATTTAATACACTTAATCCATTTTCTTAGTATTGACTATATATGTGATAGTATATTCATATTAGTAAATACATTATTATAAAAACATAGTATTGCATTGACTAGATCATAAATAACAATATTATTCTTTCATATATTACAAACCCTAGATCTCACAATTAGGGGTGTTTTAATGAACAATAATCCATTCAATGGATCTTTGGACTTTACTTGACTAAATTGAAAATACATGTGAAGTAGAAGATCTAAATTAGAGAGTACACCCTGTAACTTGGATGAATCAAAGACCATGAAATAGTTAAAGTTATGAACTAAAATATAATGTTTGAAAGATAATAAGATTGATTGTTCTAGGTATGGTTATTAGGAAAAAGAACTAAATTATGAATTGTAAATATTCATAATGAATAACTCAAAATATTAATGTACAACCATAGGTAAAAATGACACACACATATAGGTAGTTCCTATACCCTAACTTTACAATAGGTGAACAACTAGGATTAGATATACTTCCATTTATAAATGGATAATTATTGACTAAGGTGTTGTAAAATAGTTTTAGGTTGAGAAGGACACACCTTAGATATAGGGGTATTCTTGAAGGTCAGGTATGTGCAATCCCTATTTACATTTGATCATTAAACTGACTATAACCCCATATTCCACAATGAGGAATCTTTAAATATTTACCCTTCTTGATACCATTTCTATACTCCATGAGAGATATTTCTTTATTGATTCTTAATTGTGGAACTATCCTTGGATGTTGAGTTTATTACTCATTTTGACATTTGTACATTGTTTAGTATTCTGATCATGGAATCATTTCAACTTGAAATGTTAAATTGCACACTCATTAGACTACTAATATAGAGTAGTGGTACTTTTGTACAACAATACATTTTATATTACTGGGTATCAGGGTTTTACTCCCCCTATCCTTGGGGTGTAGGGTTTTACTTTCCCTTGTCCTTGGAGGATCAGGGTTATACTCCCCCTTGCTCCCTCGCTCAAGATCCTATGGTGTCTTGGTCCTATAATATATTAACTTAGTCTAATTGACATGTATATCTTTTGTTGTGATTTATTTGGGCAAGATCTGTAAAATGATTATACCATATTGTTCTCATAATTTTATTGCCTCACTCTTTTCCTATATATATTTAAACTACATTCTTTTGAACTTAACTACATGATGTAAACCCCTACTTTATTGGAAGCACCACTTTCTCTAATTACATGCCTAATAATGCTCAAATATGTTTATTATGCACATACTCAGAAGTGTTAGACACATGCCTTTTGTTTTCTTACTGGGTGTCATTCCCAAAACCACCAAGGTGTATGAGTGCTAGATGACAATGTCTTTGGAAGATCACCTTTAGGATGTCAACATGAGGATAGCTTGAAATGGTTAGGTTACCATCTGCTAATGATCTTAATTGTAGTTAGTTCAAGCTTTATAATACCATCTTTTATGGTGAGGGACAATTGTACATGAAATGAGATGTAACTTTGTAATAGTTTTTTCCCGCTTCTATAAACTTTATGCCCTATAGTGTGTATACACAGACACAATATATACTTTATACATACACACATACCATTTGACATATAATTAAATAACACATTTCCTTCATTTTTGGATTTTAACGGTTTTATTTCTCTATTTAATGAAGAGTGGATCCACTCTCGATTCCCACTTTTTATTGATAAATATTAAATACATACTTAAGCATTGTTCTTAAAAGCTAAATAGCATTACATCTTTATTTCATGTGTATGTAGTGGAAATTACCCACTCCCAAAGGCAAAAGACTCACAAGAATCATATGAAGTTTTCATACTATCATTGGAAGAGTTTAAGAGTGTTGTCATGATTAACTATCTGGTTGTGGTGTTTATCTAGCTCATTACTTAGAATCTATAGTTTTTAGGAATTCATGTAGTGTAGAAAAATTTATTTTATATTAAGGAATAACACAAGTTCTGTGTGTCCAATGCATGTAATCAATTGCAATATTCTATATTATCTTGATATATAAGAATTTTATATGAATGTAGTTGAATGCTATATTATGTACAGTAGTATCCAACAAAACTATGTTTTCAGATTTGTTACCAAGTGATTATTGATTGTGTTCTTGTGAAAGGATAAACTTCATGATATCATTTTTTATTAGAAATGAAGAATTTAACTCTAGTATTTGTTAACATGATGTTTTACAAAGTGCTTCATTGATGATTTCTTTTATGAATTGGTTAGTTTTGATCAAACTTGTTAGTGGTGACCTAGGTTTTGTCCCTAAAGGTTTCATGTAGTCTATGATTCTTAGAATTTGAAACTTCAACAATTGATTTCCTAGATTGGATGCTACCGAAGAGGCTCATTTACTTTACATAACTATGTGAAGACTGATAAGGTGACATAAAGAGATCAAATGAAGGATTGTGTACTCGAATCATATCTTCGTTATATATATAACTTTCTCAAGGTCAAGATGAAACTGAGCTCGATAAAAAAATTTAAAATACTATATCATTAGGAATGAGTTAAATGTCAATCAAACTTTCATCCAAAATGGATAGCATGGACATGTGGGAACATTTTATGAATTTGTGGTGTGCAAATGTATAATAGATCTACTAGAGTATATAATACATTAGTTGAATGTGCTTAAAGGTATGACTAGAGGATTATCCATAAAGTAAAAGTTGAACATCATAATGTATTTAATGGTGGAATATGGTGTTGGACATTACATTATCCTATTATTGAACATTGGTATTTTTCAGATTAATTATTACAAAGTATTAGAATGATTTATTGACAAGTTCAATTGGTTGTAGTTTCACTAACAAATTTAAAAATGTAACATCAAAGATAAGTATCATGAGGTGTCACTTACTTCATGTGAATGGGTGTCTCATAAATAATCACATTTGGTTCAACTGTATTTCACTAATATATTTTTGAAAATTGATAAAAAGAATATAAAACAACAAGTTGAGGTTTATATAACTTTATTAACTTAAGTTTTGAAACTAGAAAATATAACATCAAAATATAGATTTATGTGTAATTTTAGTGACATAAATGTACATAAGATTAATAATTTTATTTTTGTGGTTGTATTTTACTAAAAATAATTAGAAAATTTTAAATTGTAGCATAAAAACACCTTAGGTGCACTTTCACACACTCAATTTGCAAAGTAAACTCAATTACATTGGCCATAATTGATTGGTATAATATTTCATCTCATAAATAATATGAGGAGAGTGGGTATAATTTCACTAATCTAAATTTGCAAACAAGAAAAGGTCAAATAAAAAGTCATCTCAGTTGGGTGTAATTCCGCTAATACAAATTTTTAGTTTTGATATATTCAACATCAAAATTCTATTTACTAGGTTAGAATTATTTTGACCTACCTTTATTGGAGTCTAACATTACAATTTGATATTGTTGGAATAGTTTTAGTAATACCATGTAAATTTTAAGATATAACATCAAATCCTATTTAGTTGGGTGAAAGTTTATAATGTGAAAAAAACTCATGATTATCTCATTTTTATGGGTTTTATTTTACCTGGATAATGTAACAAAAAAAGCACTAATATGTTCTTTTATAAAAAAAATTACAAATTTTGAATTGTAATACCAAACTTTGTTGTTTGTGGGTGTAACTTTGACAATATACATTTGATAAGCAATTTCAGCTAGTTGGTTATATAACCCTTATCTAAATGTGAAAATATATAACAAATATTAATTTATAAAATAAGTTGAATTGGCTTCATTTTAACTCCCCTAACTTTGAAAAAAAGATGTTGCATAAAAATCATTTTTAATTGGGTGCAACATCCCTCTCTGAATTTGTATAGTAAAAATATAACAAAAAAAGAAATTAATTGTGTGCAATTCTACCAATATTAATCTACATGTATAAATGTAACATAAAAACCAATTTACTTGGATGCAATACTACTCAAACAATTGTGCCTCTCATACATGATTACCAATAAATTGTATGATTCACTAATCTAAATTGTATATTTGCAAACACAATATCAAATATTTATCTTGGTTGTTTATGTTTCACTAATCATTTATATTTACACATTTGCAAATCAACCATTGAAGTAACTCATATTTATATCTATAACATGTAGGTTGGATTGTATCAAAAGATTCAAATGTAATAGTTTATTCAAAAAATTTTCGCTATAATATTTTGCATGTAAATATTTAGAACACATAATTTTCACTCAATGAATGTAATTGAAACTAATGAAAATGAAATTTCCCCATCTGATGAAGAACTTAGTCTGTGATTGTAGATGAAAAAGACCAAGATGAAGATCTCCAACAAAAATAATGGAAAAAGAAAAATGACAAGGGATTTTCAAACATTATCAATGAGGTTAGAAAGAAGAAATATTTTTCTTGATTTAAATTTGAGATAATAAATATAGCAATAGATAATATGCATGTAACAATACATAAGCCAGAGAGCATGAATAACTTAACTAAGATAGAATCTTGTTTGCCTTTTTTCTTATTAAAGAGTTTTTCTTCTTCTGAAAGCTCATTCCCTTTTTAGGAAATTCGAGATAGCTCTCTAAAGTTTTAAAATTTTTAATTAACCCCTTCTAGTAACCATACTATTATCATTCAATAGTTACTTCCTTTATCCTTTCTTTATGTTCCTCCATGAGAATTCTTTTTATTTCTTCTTCAACTCACTTTAAGATATAATATATGATTTATATACTCCACTTATTATACAACTATAGAATGACATAAATCGTGACCCAACCTGATCCCACCTACATCATTTGGAATGTAGAGGTGTCTTTATTCAAGATTTGGGTCTAGTTGGACAAAATTTTGTCATGGTCGATTCAAACCGCGACATGTCAATTTGAGGTCAAATTATTCTAGTTTGGATTGGGTTCCTGATTGATACATTTTAAAACTTGTTTTTTACTAATATTTATTTATAATGTTTCATCTAGTTGATATGTAGGTTGTAGACTAACCAGGACAATCAAAATATGTAATTTATACAAAAATTGAACTCATAATTGACCATATTTTATTACACATAACTAGATATTTTTATGTATAACTATATTTTTATCTAAAAATCAAATATTTGGATTTTAAGTATCCATCTACATACCTACCTGAGCTATTATGGAGAATATTTAAAAAATAATGAACCATAATGAATCCCAATGTATGACATAAATCCTAGAGTTGTACATTGTAAGACTGAGTGCCTTTGCGGAGGCAGTATTTTACAAAAAATATGAGTCCAAATTAATTTGATTTGAATAAAATTGGATAGTTGTCAGACCTAAATCTATTTTCCTTATTCAGTAGTTTTTGTTAGGCATCAATATGCTTTTATAATAAACTTAGATAATTGTACAACTCGAATATCTCGACATGGCATTTTGGATTGTGCCTTCTGGATCCAAAAATGTGTGACCCAACTGTAATATTCCTAGAATTTTCTTGTGGAATAAACATGACCAATAATGACAAGTTAAAATTATAATTTACTATAATGATATAAAACACTAGAGAAAACCCTACACATGATGATTCAAAATTTATCGCATCCTATTTTAACTGTGCAGATAACTGAGCCATAACATGCATTAATGGATAAATAGGGTTCAGTAGAAATTCATCCCATATATGTTCTTATTATATTTTACTACTTTGTATATGATTATGTAATGATATATTAGAGCTTTCCTTAGATTTTGGTGCAATAACTCTTCTCTAGTTACTATTTATGCATTAATCTCCCTAAGTAAATAATATTTTGATTAACATGATCACCTAGATCAAACCTAGAATCTAACTAGTTTTTTCGGAATCCTCATAGTCGAATTAGAAAAACTACCAAATTTCATGTACATAAAAAACCCTAGATATATGAAATAATAGTAGGGAAAAGAGTGAGTAGAATGGATAAATAAACCTAATTAAAGGATGATACATCCGATTTATATGCAATTACCTAAGTTCTATCAATGCTTCTATTTGAGCGTGTCATACACTATAGTATCATTTCGCATTTTTTCTGACCCCTCATATCATGATTGAGTGGTTGAGGACCTCATCTTCTTCCTCCAGCTCTTCGCACACCAAAGAACAAAAACCAGTAACAAATTTTATCAACCCCTGTCTCCCTCGACACTCTATGATTCCCATTTTTCTTACCACCATTGGTTTGACGAGTCTGTTCCTAGTCCAAAGACCGCTTAGTTAAGCCCTAGTTCTCCTCTGAGAAAACCCCCAAAACACCTCCTTCTTAGTGGATGCAACAACCATCCTACCTCCTTCCGTGATAGAGGTGTCCAAAAACTAGGAACTTTGACCACCGTCGTCCAATCATCCTTCAGGTAAGCTTTGTAAGACCCTGATAAGTATTTCTCATATGCCATTAGCAAATGCGATTCACCCCATCATTGTACCCATGAACCCATATCCATGGAAGTAGAGCTCAACCTCCGCCCAGTCCTTTCAGATATGGTTAGGCTATAAAAACCCTTCCCCTACCTCCGATAGACCATTCCAAAGTCATATCCATGATCAAAAGTTGTTTTGATGTCTACATAATTAAATTCCATTTTTGAGCTTTGAATGCTCTATTCTTCTGAACATCACAGTGATGTTTGGGGCTATAAGCCGCCATAGACTGACTTTTGTGCTATTTACTTCATCTAGTGCTAATGAACTCAATGAATGCAATCGTTCAATGTTATTCATCCCTTTTCTTTGTTTTCAGACTGCTCCCACCAACTAGCTATTGTGACACGTAATAGTTGTGTTCTAAGGCACCTCTTGACATCTCTTTGGGATCAAAAGAGCTGGGAAGATGATGATATTTTGGTGAAGATCTTCAATTTATACTGATTTTGAGTATATTTCATGTTAAGATCTAGTTTCTGAGCTTCGTTTGAAGCATTTTGAAGCCTGATAGGAAAGGTGATCATACATGGGGTTGTTTTCCTATTTTTTCCCTAATGTATGCTTTGATCTTTTAGACCCCACTATGGTATTTATGGTCTTTCCACCTATTCATTTTAATGTATCACATTAATTTGATCTTAGAGATTTGACTACTTTGCCATTTCATGATGCCTACCTCAGGTGCATAATGTGAGGGTAGCATTGCCTTTCTTGTGGTTTTGTTTAATCGATTTCCAGGAAAAGTTTTAAACCTTTTTCTCACCTTCATGATTGGCCAGGAGTTAAAAATTGATATCTTTTTCATCAATTTTTAGAAAAATATGTGTAAGTACTCATTCGAAAGGTCTTGAAACAAGGAACATCCTAGACCCATTATCAGACCATGTTTTCCAACATAAATCCCATATTGCAAAGAGAAACCCTATATGTGTGTTAATGACATATGCTACATACATGAAACTAGCATTGACCAAGACTGAAGTAATTGTTTGTATACCTCCTCATTCCCATGTGAGTAGTCATGCACACCGAGTATTAAATTAGGGTCCAAGGTTTATATTAATCACTTATTTATTCATAATACCTCAATTAAAATATGAGTACAACAATACTCATTCTATGCTTATGGAAAATCATGCTTATGATAATAATTTGCATTTTCTACAATTTTCATGTTTATTATTTCAAATCAAATATTATGTAGCACTACCATGTTAACGAATCAAGAAATCAGGATAATCATGTTCAATGAATTAAAAAAATCATGAAAACCATGTTCAAGATTAAGAAATCATGTTATGTTGATATAGTCCTCTCGACCATGTTTAAATGAGCATTAATTGGCCTTATGAGCTCTATGGGAGCATTATGTGAGCCTTAAGTAGCCTTATGTGAGCCTTAATCGTCCTTATGTGAGCCTTAACCGACTTTATGAAAACTGTGGAGCAATCAGGAGAGTGACTATATCAACAAGTAAAATCTAGTTTACTAAGAAATCATGTCAAGTTAATCAAGTTCTTATGTAATCATGTTAATAATGTTGCGTAATTATGTTTCAAGTTATGTGCATCTCTTTTCAGTTATAAATTATTTTTATGTTATAATTACTCAATGCCACTCACACAAGTTTTTATGTTGCTTTGCATGGATGGGATGAGATGTCCACAGGTGAAGAGAAGAAGAGGATCAGAACATCAGGATAAGGACATGAAGGATCTGATAAAAGACTAGGAGTTCCTCGGTGGGGTGCCATTATCCACCTCAGTTAGTTGCATGTTTTAAGATATAGTTGTTTATTCTTAGGTTTTTGAACAATGTCATAAGTTTTATTAAGTTTCTTTTTCATGTAAACTATTGAGAATGAGAAATGAGAGGTGTTCTTGTGATGGTTAGCTTTCAATTATTCTTTATGTATGATATTCAATGTGTGTGAAACCCTCATCAATATTATGAGTTAGGAATTAACGTTCCACTCATGTACAAGTGTGCAAAATTTGGGGTGTTACAATGTGGTATAAGAGAAAAAGGATAATTGGCCACCAGGAACTCTCATGGTACTCAATTAGTTTAATGCCCTATTAAGACCACTAGGTTAAGAACTAGTTATGCTTATTATATTGAGGACATTAAGTCATGAGGTTAGGATGAATATACGTATTAGTTGAGAGTGGTTGTAGATAGTAAATCCCAATTAGATATATTAAGTCTTGAGGTTCATATATATGAAGACATTAGCATTAGGGATGGATGTCCATCTAATTTGGACCTTGTGTATTATCATTTCTTTATGACATCCTCCCGAATTTCTCAATGGTTTGTCCAACCATTTTGAGAAGTGTAGGGGGCATAACATGAGCATAAAGACTTATTATGTGTCTCTTTCTTGCTTACTAGTACATGTGGTATGGGAAATGTGTGCTATTAGGTTAGTGAAGAGTAGCGTAATAAAGTCTCACATCGTCATGGTCAGTGGCGGAGGGAGGGGGGGAAGCTAGGGCCGTGCCCCCCCCCCCCCCCCCCCCCCCCCCCCCCAAGTCCAAGAAAATTTTTCATTAGGTAGGATCACGTACGTGAAAGTCCAATTTTATCTATGACTTCAACGATGCGAAAGCCGGACTAAAATCTAACCGCTTCCAACTTCACGCGAGATATTTGCAGCAAACTTAAAATCTCGCTCAATTAGTGGTGGAGTAATTCTTTTTCTCTCTCCCTGGTCGCTTATGATAAATTAGAAGAGTTCTCTAATACTGTAAATCATGCCATAATAGAATTGTACGAGGCCCAATAGTAGTATTTGGGCTCTCCGCGCCACCAGTTTCGATGCTTCATCAAGGTTTTTTTTTGCCGTGGACACAGTTTCCAAACACCCTGGCACTGCTGTCGACTGTAGTACCATGATAACAGAACGAGAACAAACAAAGAAGGAGAGATCTCTTCCCATTCGTCAGATTTCTATTTGTCGACGCTAGTCCGCTGTGTGTGCCTGCTGCTCTAGATATTTCTTTGGTAGCAGCACAAAGGTACATAATCATAATTAACACTTTTAATCTTCCAGCTGTTGCAACCCCGTCCATCACCAGTTATAAGGTTGTGTTAGTATTCACTCATTTCAGTATCAATCTCGGTCATAATATATATTTTCCTAGGAAAAAAATTATTTTCACAAGTGCAGAACTGCAGACGTGCCAACAGTTTTGATGCAGATATACAGAGTCATTAATATATATTAAAGCAAGTGAATATATACTTCATTAGAACCCATCTGTAGTCCATATAATTGGAACAAATATGTATCAAACTGATCCATTGATCTACGTTCCACTCAACATGCATCTCTTCTACCGAGTCCATGCGATCAGCACATTTCTTTGTCTCACTTGACTACCGTAAACATAATTTGTATTGTTCTTATTCTTCTTCTTAAATTATGTTGTTACTTATATCTTTTATTTTAAGAGTACCAAGTTACTCATTAAAGTCTATTCGATAATGCATCAGACACTTCCACTCACATTTTCAATATAGTTTGAATTAACGGGTCCATGTCTATCTTTTGGGAAATAGTTTTATATACCACGGATCATTACCATGTTGAAGAATATTACTTTGCATCACTAGGTAATATTACAACTATTACTAATGAAATCTATGTTTACAAGAGTTGTAGTTGCTGAGCAGAATAATACTTTATAAGATAGTTTCAATATTTCTTGTAGTGCTTTATACATGGCAATTTTGATTTTCATCATTGCAGTATTTGCCCCCCCCCCAATATTGAATTTCTGGCTCCGCCCCTGGTCATGGTATGTGCTTGATCAACACATATATAGAAATGTCACAAGGATGGGTAATACGAAAGACCTAAATTAGATAGTCACCTAAAGCTAATATAGTTAATCATTGAAAAGCCACTATTTATGCCAAGTTTATATGTTAAATACACTTTTGATTAAGTTTTGAGAATCAAGAAAGTTAACAAGAGTAAACTTTAAGAAATTAATGTTAATAAAGTGATTCTTCAAGGTAAATGAACACTTTGATGCGATGAGCACTTTGGTGCAAGTTTGTGGAAAACTCACCTTAATTGACTTAGTGAGTTAAAAATTATGCTAACGATAAGGGTATGTGAGAACTTCTTACATGGTTCATGGTGGAGGTATGGTCTAGATTTCAAGCTTCATTAGTGGCATATGCATGTGTTATTTTTGTTAATCATGTTAGACATGACATAGTTTTCCATTCTAATGCTATATTAAGGATATGTTAGTGTAAAATTTTGAGTCTTTAGGGTTTTTATAAGGTGTTAGTGTACATATATGTCGAGCCCTAAGGTGGGTAGTACCATATTAGTGCATAAAATTTGAAGGACAAAACTTCTACGAGGTGGGTAGAATTGTAACATACCTAGAATTTCAATGTGGAATAAACATGACTGATAATGATAAGTTACAATTATAATTTACTATAATCATGTAAAACACTAGAGAAAACCCTACATACGATGATTCAAAATTTTTGCAACCTATTTTAACGATGCACATAACTCAACCCTAACATGCATTAATAAATAAGCGGGGCTCAATAGCAATTCATCCCATATATGTTCATTTATATTTTATTACTTTGTATATGATTATGTTATGAGATATTAGAGCTTTCCTTATATTTTGGTGTAATAACTCTTCTCTAGTTACTATTAATGCATTAATCACCCTAAGTAAATAATATAGTGAATCACATGATCACCTAACTCAAACCTAGAATCTAACTAGATTTTTATTATTCCTCATAGTCGAATTAGAAAACCTGCCAAATTTCATGTACATAAAAAATCCCTATCTATATGAAATAAGAGTAGGGAAAAGAGTGAGTAAAATGGACAAATAAACCTAATTAAACAATGATACATCCAATTATATGCAATTACCTAAGTTCTATCAATGCTTGTGCTTGAGTGTGTCACACACTATAGTGTCATTTCACATTTATCTGACCCCTCAGATCATGATCGGGTGGTTGAGGACCTTTTCTTCTTCCTCCCGCTCTTCGGGCACTAAAGAACAACAAGAAATAACAAATTCTTTCGACCCCTATCTATCTCGACACTCCACAACTCCCATTTTTCTCACCACCATTGGTTTGAGGAGTCCATTCCGAGTCTAAAGACCACTCAGTTAAGCCCTAGTTCTCCTCTGAGTGAAAATGCCTAAAACACCTCCTTCTTCGGTGGACGTAGCCGCCACCCCCACTTGGCCACACTATGTCAGACTAACTTATAGTGATATGAAGAGCTTCCAGAGTCAATGCTAGATCCTCCTCCATCTTCAATTTCAATTAAAGCCATCTAAGGAGCCGTCACAGATCCCACCTCCTTCCCCCATAGTGGAGGGTTCAAGTTAGGAACTTTGACCACTATCTTCTAATCATCCTTAAGCTTCTTAAGACCCCAATAAGTATTTCCATGATGCCATTAGAAAATGTGATTCACCCCAGCACCGAACCCATGAACCCGAGTCCATGGAAGTAGAGCTCGACCTCTGGATAGGCCTTTCAATCATGGTTAGGACTTACAGACCCTTCCCCTACCTCTGATAGACCATTCCAAAGTCATATCCACGATCAAAAGCTATTTTTTATGGCTACATAATTGAATCCCAATTTTGAGTTTTGGATGCTTTGTTCTCCAAAACATCACAATGATGCTTGGGGCTATAAACCTCCATAGACTAAGACTTTTTTACCATTTACTTCATCTAATGCTGATGAACTCAATGAATGCAATCGTTTAGTGTTATTCATCCATTTTCTTCATTTTCTAACTGCTCTGATCTACTAACCCTTGCAGGACATAGTAGTTGTGAGATAAGGCACTTCCTGCCATCTCCTTGGGATATACAAATCTGGAAAGATGAAGAGATTTCAATGAAGATCTTCAATCACACTAATTTTGACTAGATTCTTGTTAGGATCCAGTTTCAGAGCTTCATTTGAAGCATTTTGAAGATTGATCGAAAAGGATGATCATACAAGGGGTTGTTTTCCTAGTTATGTCCCCAATGTATACTTTGATATGTCAGACCCCGCTATGGTTATCATTGTCTTTCCACCTATTCATTTTAATGTATCACCATGGTTTGATCTCATACAATTTGACTACTTTTCCAAGTCACGACGCCAAGATCAGGTGCATAACGCGAGGGTAACATTATCTTTCTTGTGGTTTTATTAAATCAATTTCTAGGAAATGTTTTAAATCTTTTTCTTGCCTTCATGATTGGTCATAAGTTAAGAAATTGATATATTTTCATCAATTGTCAGAAAAATATGTGTAAGTACTTTATGGAACTGTCTTGAAACGATGAACATCCCTGACCCATTACTAGGTCATGTTTTCCAACATAAATCCCATATTTCAAAGAGAAACCCTAGACGTGTGTTAATGACATGTAATTAATTCATTATTATGTTACATACAGGAAACTAGGGTTGACCAAGAATGAAACAACTATTTGTATACCTCGTCAGGCCTAGGTGAGTGGTCATGCATATTGATTATTAAATTAGGGCTCAAGGTTTATATTAATCACTTATTTATTCATAATGCCTCAATTGAAGTATGAGTACAGTAGTACTCATTATATGTTTGTGGAAAATCATGTTCATGCTAAGAATTTTCATTTTCTATTGTTTTCATGTTTATTATTTCAAATTAAATACTATGTAACTCTGCCATGCTAATGAATCAAGAAATCAAGATAATCACGTTCAATGAATTAAGAAATTATGGAAACCATGTTAAAGATTAAGAAATCATGTTATGTTGATATATCCCTCTTAACCATGTTTAAGTAAGCCTTAATCGTCCAATATGAGCTCTATGGGAGCATTATGTGAGCCTTAACTAGCATTATGTGATCCTTAATCGTCCTTATGTGAGCCTTAATTGGCCTTATGAGCACTATGGTGCATTCAAGAGAGTGACTATATCAACTCAAGTAAAAATCCAATTTACTAATCAATCATGTCAAGTCAATCAAGTTCTCATGTAATCATGTTAATCGTGTTAAGTAATTATGTTTTAAGTTATATACATCTCTTTTCAATTATAAATTATTTTTATGTTATAACTACTAAGTGCCACTCATACAAGTTGTTATGTTGCTTTGCTTGGTTAGGGACTAGATGTCTGCAGGTGAAGAGCAGAAGAGGATCAATACATCAGGATAAGGACATGGAGGATCTAATAAAAAATAAGGAGTGCATTGGTGGGGTGCCATTATTCACCTCAGTTAGTTGCATGTTTTAAGATATAGTTGTTTATACTTAGGTTTCAGAACAATGTCATAAGTTGTATTAGGTTTCTTTTTCATGTAAACTATTGAGAATGAGAAATGAAAGATGTCCACCATGTGATGGTTAACTTTAAATTATTCTTTACATATGGTATATATTGTGTGTGACACCCTCATCAATATTATGAGTTAGGAATTAATGTTATGTTCATATGCATGTATGCAATATTTGAGGTGTCACACCAACCCAACTCAACCCAACCAAACCTGAATAAGAGTTATAAAAAGTGTAACCCTAGCAAATGTGAATCCGCATATGCCAAACTCAAACCTGACTCGACGTGACCAAAACATTACAAATGAACAGTTTGCTATAAGTATTAGAAAAATAAATAAACTTTAAAATGTGATAAAATGAAAATTGATCATAACTACATACGATCAGACCCTGCCTAAATTAAAATTGACCCATCTCATATCAAAGCGAACTAAAGTCAAATCGACTACAACCATATAAGACCATTGACGATTCCAACCGGGTTCATAAATGCCAGCTCAACCCGACTAGAACCAAAATCTGAACATACGCTAAAACCATGTAATTTTCAAACTATGTTGAGTTGGATCGCTCTGGATCACATTTTGGTCCTTATTTATATTACAAGACTAGTACATAAAGAATGTAAATTAAAACTTGAAATTGTGTTCATCAAGATATATCAAGAATTGTCCATAAGGAACATAATAAAAGAAGAAAGAAATCATTAGTGTTAACTATTGCATGACGGATATGTGAGTGGAGGTGTTTTTTAGGATCCACTTCGGGTAAATTTTTGAGATTTCCCAAAAAAGGGAAATTTTTAGAAAAGACTATATTGAAGTATATATATCTTTTTAGTCTTTGTTTTTTTGAAAAACAAGTGTAATGTGTACAGTCCCGCACGATGACTTTAAAAAGAATCCTGCCACGACAACTCCATGTCTGCAAGTTGGACGCGCGAGAGACCTGGTCAACTATAATAGCTCCCGCCCAGCAGCCGGACAACTCTATTATAGAGAGGCCGCCCTTTCTTGCGTGTCATGCCGTGCAATCTGAGTTGAGTTGGCCGTCGGCGATGGGATATGGTGGCGGTGTGTGCGGATCAGCCGCCCCATCCTCAAGCCCTGGGGGCTAAGGGAACGGACAACTGCCAGTGACAATGGCAGGCAATACAGTCGCGAGGCCAAGTTGCCAGCCACGAGGGTGTACCTGGAGATTGGGACTTGGGAGCCAACCCTGTCCAGGAACTCGAACAGGTGAGAGGGGTCAACAGCTCTGCATCCATGACGGCGACCGTCCGACATGTGATCACACGGCCGGGAAGTTACCCACTTGCTAGTTAACAACGACTATACTCCGACCACCACCATCTGCAACCAGCCAGCTGCCTTCCCCACTTGCAGTTACAAGAGAACTACACACGCTAGAATCAGTAATGCAAGCTTGCGTCCAATCGTGTTAGCTTGGCTACTCCAACTTGCACCCTTTTTCCTCACCCTTGCCAATTGCATATGGGTTATATGCGGCAGCAGCTACCCCGGTAGGCGTCACCTGGAAACTGGAAAGTCCACCTTTCCTGTGACGTTGCTGTAATGGAGCTTGAAATTTCCCTAAAGCATCATCAGGGAGGCCATGGCTAGATGAGCTGCGGCGCATCTTCGTCTTCCTGGTCTGTGCGTAGATTCCGGGTCCAAAACTGAATACCGTGTAGTTTTCGACTTCTACTAGGAAATAAAGTGCTGTGGATAGGATCATAGGTGGGTTCCACGCAAAGGGACACTTTCAGGTGGTTTCCGAGTGGATAGACGCGCGTATGGATCGGTGGTTGGGGATACAAACGCAAGCAAACAATTTGGGCATTGTTTTTTTTCTCAAAAACGTCTTACAACAACTTGGACGTTGTTTTTTTCAGTCCTTGCATCATCTCGCTGATCAAAGCAGGCCACGGTCACTATAGTCAAGGAGGAAGTTTCCTTTGCTTTACCCCAACCTCCCACCTGGGATCAGAAAATGAAAATCCTTCGGGATGCCACTCTTATTCATTACAACATTAAGTTCTCTGCTCATGCATGACAAAACGAAACAATTGCACCAGCCAGGAGTTCAGGTGGTAGGGTCGTTTGAACTCACGGGCTGCACCTTTGGTTAATTATCAATCGATTCCTACCACGATCATAACCTGTTATACCATCTGTCAGTTGAAGCCAGATATCCAAACTTATAGTATTCAATCAACCTCCAGTTGGTTGTCTTCATGCCACTTCGACTTCGTACTTAACATCATGCAGATATTACAAGTCTGCCCTAGACGTCAACCTACTGCTTTCTAATGAGAAACTCAAAGAAATTCTATTAGAGGAAGAATTGACATGAAAGTGACGCAGCTGTATCTACTGGAAAGTAACATTACGCAGATGAAAATTTTCCTAATGGTCACAAACCACCTTTTCAATACAAGAGAGTTCACACATATGCATAACACAACAGATGGGCCATTTGGGCCCAAAACACTGCCCGACCGTGTTTATATATAATTCCATCAAGGTAGTGTCTATACCATAAAGGAAAGTGTGCCAGGGTTCAATGTAATTTATTCTTTTATTTTTCTAAATCACAGACTAGCCATTTTATGGAAACCAATACTATATAAGAAGGAGGTGGGAGATATTTGCTTCCTTAGAAAAGACGTCCACTAACGACGGACAAAGTTTCGTAGATGCAGATAGTCCCAGAAGACGGGAAACACCAACACTGTTGCGCTTAACACCAGTAAGACTCACCGCTCGAATAAGCACCACCTTTAATTTTATTTGACAGTCTAAAATCAATTGAATTATCCTTGTTGTGCCACCATGTCATTTTGACGCAGCTAAGAGCGTCATAGGCCGTCAATTTTCAGAACGGTGAAAATTATGTGCAATTCTTTTTATTTTCGCTTTTCAAATTAGAAATTTATGAAAAGGCTGTATGACAAGTCGTGGAAGGGGTGTGAAAAGAAATATCTGTCTTGAATTTTTAATTATAATTTATCCATTATCTTTATATATATATATATATATGAGATATAATTCATTGCCCGGCAGGTAACTTAGATAAAAGTACCCGGCAGAAGACACGGTGGCATAGCCCCGTAAATACTTCAAAAAACAAAAACAGCGGACAGCATTCGAACGCGACCTGCCCAAAACCCTCGCTCAGTCCGTCGCTCTGCCTTCCCGCTGCCGTCGCTCTGCCTTCCCGCTGCCATCGCTCTGCCTGTCGTGCAAAAATCACCGGCGACCCGAACTCCTCCGTCTCTAATTGCTCCTCCATCTCGCTGCATCTCAATCCCGACAGTTACCTCTTCCGATATGACGAGAACAAAGAAAGCGTCAAGGTAGACCTCGACAGGGCCTCCGTGGCTAAGGCGTCAACGACCAGTGATTGAAGAAGATGATGACTTCGAAATGCAGCCCCATCAGGCCGAGGAGAAGATGGCCAAAGAACCAGAAGAAGCGGCGGCCGCAAAATCACATACTAGCCAGAAAGGGGATGCGAACACCGGTGAAACGGGACACGAGGAAGCTGCTACTCTGAAAGGGGATACCGAATGGGCTACGATGCCCAAGACAACAGATGTAGAGGATAAAGGGACATCGGTTGCTTCTGCGAAAGGGGATGCGAACACCGGTGAAACGGGGCAAGAGGAAGCTGCGAAAAGGGATGAGGTTGCTCTTGCGACTCCTCTGTCAGAAATGAAAAGGAAGAAAAGAGGGGATGCAAATCCCCTGACGAGCAAACCGTCCGAGAAAAGAGCAAAACAAAGTAAGCCAGTTACGGCTGAGAAAGAAGGCAAAGGATCTACCAAGACTGGAAAACCTCGGAGTGACAAAGCGGAGAGCAAAGAACGGCAAGGTAATTTATGATAACATGTAAAAGAGTAATTGTTATAAGAAGTAGAGTAACTGATACAGAACATTAGAGTAACTGTACGATAGCCTAGAGTAACTAGAGTAAATGCTGGAGTAACTGTGCACGATACCAAGAGTAACTGATACAGAACATTAGAGTAACTGTATGATAGCCTAGAGTAACTAGAGTAAATGCTGGAGTAACTGTGCACGATACCAAGAGTAACTGTACGATAGCCTGGAGTAACTAGAGTAAATGCTGGAGTAACTGTGCACGATACCAAGAGTAACTGTACGATAGCCTGGAGTAACTAGAGTAAATGCTGGAGTAACTGTGCACGATACCAAGAGTAACTACATGATACCAAGAGTAACTGATACAGAACATTAGAGTAACTGTACGATAGCCTAGAGTAACTAGAGTAAATGCTGGAGTAACTGTGCATGATACCAAGAGTAACTGTACGATAGCCTAGAGTAACTAGAGTAAATATTGGAGTAACTGTGCATGATAACTAGAATAACTTCATTCCTATGCAGGAAAAGAAAGTGAAAGGAAAGGGAAGGCCAAAGAAACTAATGATACAAATAAGGCTGCTGACGAGATAGAAGAAGAGGAAATAAGGAGGAAGAAAGAAAAGGAAAAGGAAAAGGCAGCTGAAGGTAATATTGAATGGATTTGTAAACTTATTAAATTACTGTTACTATCATATGACACTTTTCATATGTTTGCAGTGGGGATAAAGAGGCTATACCACAGGTGTTACCTAAAGAGCTACATCACCGCCAGCAAGAGCCTGGTGTATACAAGTAACCAGATAAGAATGATGAGGGCGACGACATTTGCAAACATGATAAATATGCCAAATCTTATGGTTGATGTATGCCTCCTGGAAGATTTGATAGACAGATATGTAGATGATGACATGTTTTTGCTGGCCAGAGGGGTGGAAAGAAGGATGACGGTTGAGGATGTAGGGGTAATTCTAGGTATCCCAAGCAAAGGTATGGACATCATACCTAGGAAAAATTCTGAGATTGTGAAATCAATATGGCAACAATTTGCCAGCGCAACAGGTAAAAAAGGAAATGAAGAGGACACCGGTAAGAGGTTAAGGGAAAAGGATGTCCTGCACAAGGACAACTTAGCAAAGCTTTGGCAACAATTTGCCAATACCGACGATCCATCGGACTACCAGAACATGTGCCGTGCATGGATGTTATACCTGCTGGCAACATTCCTACTCCCAGACACCAGCTATTGCACACCAATCTACATACTGCACTACCTAGACGATGTTACTGAAACGACGCAGATGAATTGGGCAAAGCTGGTGCATGGGAGCATCTTCAGGAATATGAAGATGCTGAAGCAAAATGTCCAGCTGAGGAGGAAAGGGGAGAAAGGGAAAACCACCCTCTACACAACAGGGTGTGTGATGTGCCTATGTGTAAGTGAACGAAATTAACTTCATCTACAAAATTGTTACAATAATGACTATGGGGGGCAGTTACATATGCATTGAATTTTCACTCTGTTTAAATGTAGGTTTGGGCATATGAGATGACAAACATGGCAAAGCCAACGTTCCTTGACGCAAAGCTAAGGATAAAGAAGTGGGCTGCGCCGGTTGAGAAGATGATGGATTTGGGGGCTGTGAACCCTAAGGATGTAAGAATATTTATTATTTGTTAAAAAAACTAATATATAACATAATCCTGAAAGTTTGCATTGTTAAATACTATTTTTGATTTTCTTATGGACAGGTTTGTGAAGGTATAAATATAGACCAGGGGGATAACTGGCAAGCTGCAAGAACAATGAAAGACATGCCCTACTACCTTGCGGATAAAAGGGCGAAAAGTAAACAAAAGCCAGACAAGGCACCAACAAAGCCAGTAATCCAAGAAGGAGTGCCTGCTGATGACTCCAACCTGGCGAGAAGAATACAAATACTCGAGGACGAGCTAAAGATGCAGAAGGAGATATGCACGAAAATTGCTGTTGAAGCATTCGCTGAGCTGCGGAAAGAGAATAAACGGCTAGAAAACAGAATAGCCAAGCTAGAAGAGGAGAATAAAAAACTGAGGAGAAAATTCGGAGATGAAGGTGACAAATCACAGTCACCTGTCGGTGGATTAGACCAATCTGCTGAAAGGTTCTCGTCGGGGAATGTTCAAGAACCCAATAAGGATGTTGCTTCGACGAGCAAAGTATATAATGAGGGTATGGATAAGGACGACAAGCCGATGAAGCGAGGCAGGCTGAGCCTCAAAAGAAGATATGTGCAACAGAATGACTCAGAAGATGAAAATGATGGGAAGAAAAATGATGAGGAGGAGGAGAAGAAAGAAAAATTAGCTGAAGGTTTGGACAAGCAGAAGAATATAATCGATGAAGAAGGGCAAAAGGAGGAGCCCAAAAAAAATTGTCAAAGATAGAACAGAAAATCATAGGCAGCATCGAGAAAAACGTGAAGAAGAGGAGGGAGGAAAAGGTAAGGTTGCATCTCCTTTAAATTATATCAATACTTGAGTAACTGTGTAAATACAGTAGAGTAATTGTGTAATAGAAGTAGAGTAACTGTAGTAATATAAAGAGTAACACTAAGAGTAACTCAGAACGCACTGAGAGTAACTCTGATAGCACCGAGAGTAACTGGTAGAACACTGAGAGTAACTTAGAACGCACTGAGAGTAACTCTGATAGCACCGAGAGTAACTGGTAGAACACTGAGAGTAACTCAGAACGCACTGAGAGTAACTCTGATAGCACCGAGAGTAACTGGTAGAACACTGAGAGTAACTCAAATAGCACTGAGAGTAACTCTGATAGCACCGAGAGTAACTGATAGAACACTGAGAGTAACTCAAATAGCACTGAGAGTAACTCTGATAGCACTGAGAGTAACTGATAGAACACTAATATTGATTCTAACATGAAGTGCTCTTTTGTTGTTGACAGCACAAGTTGTCAAACTTTATTGGTTTTAAGCATTTCAAAACAAAACAATCCAAGGAAATTGTCCACCACTTCATGGACAATATAGAAGAAATGTAAGAGAATTTGTTATTTTGCCAAGTGTACACATATAAAACATCGCTTATTCAATATCCAAAACTAATATGTATAACATCTATACAAATGATTGACAGGTCAAAACAAGAATGGAGATTCAGTGATGACACTTGGTGCACGGGGAAGGACCTCGCCACCCTACTGTACAAAGATCAAATGATACAATCACCAGTAAGAAACTAATAAATAGTAGTGTAACTCTTCGAGAACTTGTCGTTTTTTTTCTAAACAAAGAAATCTTGTGGTTATTTTTTCAGGTTATGGACTGCTTTGTACAGATGCTCAAAACTACCACAAGTAAAAGGAGAAAGAAAGGTCTGTCATGGCACTGCTTGAGCACATATGCTCTGGTAAGAAGAACAAAATTGGTATACAAAATTACATCAAAAATACAAAAATACATATAAAAAACTGAAACTTATAGATGTGAATTTGCATTTGCAGCAGAAGTTGTCGTTTGACGTTGAAAACATAACCTTGGAGCAGATCGACATGCTATCTCCACTATTCAATGTCCCGATGAAGGATTGGGACACAATGGACTCGGTGTTCACCATATTGAACAATGACAACCACTGGCACTTGTACGAGGCAAGTTTCAGCGAAGGAGTACACCGGTCTTATAACTCAATGAGTGGAAATAGTAAGTCAAAAAGGGAATTCCTTAGATGGGTAAGCAATCTATAAAAAGAAACTCTATTTGTAGTGGATTGATATGATTAATGTTTGTTGATAGATGATTAATAAGAGTTGTCAATTTTTAATGCAGGTGGGTATTGTCCATGAATTCTTCAGGGGGGCAGAAAAAGGTGACCAACTGTCACAATGGGGACAGGAGTACCCGCTATGTCCACAACAGGCAGAAGACTCACTTGACTGTGGGATCTTCGTCATGAAGTACCTAGAATGCCTGGTAAATGGAAAACCCATGGACTTCACCTGCAATGACATGCCGGCCATAAGGGCTGATATTTTTCAGAGAATGATGGCGAGGGGGGAGTTGCAACCTGTACAAACACATCAAAAAGATAACAATGACGTCATCAAAGAAGGTCCATCTGAGCAGAACAAGGAAGGAATAGATGAATGTCAAAAGCAACAAGAAGAAGAGAAGACAGAAGCACTAGCTGAAGAGAAGAAAACGGATGAAGAAGCTGTTTCAAGCCTAGATAAATGGCTGGATTTAAGCTGAAAGAGTGAATTATTAATTGAAATGTAAAATTTGAACAGTTTGCTTCTGGAATATTGATGTGTAACCACTATGAGATACATTACTTGTGTGCTGTGAACATCTTATTGCAAATACGAGTATTTCTGGGTATAATATATAACGTTTTGTGCTTTGAATGTTGTGTTCTTGAATGTAAATCTGTTGTGATTTTGTATGCAGATATATACTTTGAGTTAGACTGTTTTGGTTTTGCATATCATAGTTACTCTCAGTGCTAGCATACCTGTATCGAGATATGTCTGCTTCTGAGAGTATCTGTGACAACACTAAGAAATAATTGAGACTCCACTAAGAGTAACTCTGATACGCACTGAGAGTAACTGTGATACGCACTGAGAGTAACTCTGATACGCACTGAGAGTAACTCTGATACGCACTGAGAGTAACTGTGACATCACTAAGGAGTAACTGCGAGGACACTGAGAGTAACTGCGAGGACACTGAGAGTAACTGTGACAGCACTGAGGAGTAACTGAGAGAACACTAAGAGTAACTCTGATACACACTCAGAGTAACTCTGATAGCACCGACAGTAACTGAAAGAACACTCAGAGTAACTGTGACAACACTAAGGAGTAACTGAGAGAACACTAAGAGTAACTCTGATATGCACTCAGAGTAACTCTGATACGCACTCAGAGTAACTCTGATACACACTAATGAGTACTGAAAGAACACTCAGAGTAACTCTGATAGCACCGAGAGTAACTGAAAGAACACACAGAGTAACTGTGACAGCACTGAGGAGTAACTGAGAGAACACTAAGAGTAACTCTGATGCGCACTGAGAGTAACTCTGATACGCACTGAGAGTAACTATGATAACACTGAGAGTAACTGTGACAACACTAAGGAGTAACTGAGAGAACACTAAGAGTAACTCTGATACGCACTGAGAGTAACTCTGATACGCACTGAGAGTAACTATGATAACACTGAGAGTAACTGTGACAGCACTAAGGAGTAATTGAGAGAACACTAAGAGTAACTCTGATACGCACTGAGAGTAACTGCGAGGACACTGAGAGTAACTGCGATAGCACTAATGAGTAACTGTGATAAACAAAAAATTAACTCTAGCGTTCAGGAGTCTGTTGTACACAATTCTTTATTAAAGAAGGAACTAGAAAAGTGAAGAAAAGAGAGCACATAGCTATAAAGATATGTACAAGAGTCTGCTGTACGATGTAAATGCACATACACACAGCATAGTGCACTGCTATGTCGTCAGAACAGAACAATACTGTTGGCATCTTTGCAACGCAACAGGAAAGAGCAGTGCTGTCAATAATTGCAGCACCAACAACACAGACCATTACTCTCACTACTGTCAATAATTGCAGCACCAACAACACAGACTATTACTCTCACTGCTGTTAATAATTGCAGCACCAACAATACAGTGGGGGGCTTTTAGATCTGCAACATCTCCATCATCCACGGCACTCTCTCCTTCCATCTCTTCTTCATCAGCAACTGCTACAGTTTCAAACACAGCGGGGGGGGGGGGGGCTTTCAGATCTGCAACATCTCCATCCTCCACGGCACCATCTCCTTCCATCTCTTCTTCATCAGCAACTTCTACAGTTTCAAACACAGCGGGGGGCTTTCAGATCTGCAACATCTCCATCCTCAACGGCACCATCTCCTTCCATCTCTTCTTCATCAGCAACTTCTACAGTTTCAAACACAGCGGGGGGCTTTCAGATCTACATCATCTCCATCCTCAACGACACCCTCGAGGTCCACTTCTTCATCTGTGACTGTTACGGTTTACATAAGGTACAGTTTTACATTTCTTCAGATCCCCTTTTACATTTATTCATAAGGTACAATTTTTCAGTAGCACCCCCTTTGACCATCTCCTCAGATCCCCTTTAACATTTCTTCACAGCCTACCATGGAGCCATTCATCCAGCCAATCAACTACACCCTTGATGACAAGACAGTGCAATCCATTCTACTTCCTATAGAATGGAACCATCTCCATTTTCAGATCAAACCAGGAAAAACCACCTTCCTAATCGGAAACCAGTCTTTCCAGATAACCCTTATGCAGAATAAAAACGGGTCACTTTCAACTGCTAAGGGCTGGAAAAGGATGATCGCACAGCTCAGTCTTCGCAAAGGTTGGATCATCTACCTCAAGCCAACTGATCACCAGACCATCACAGCATGGATCACAGATCAGTTCTTAGAAACACCAACTGAGCTTATCCCTCTCTTCAGAATGCCTGGCGATGAAGTATACTCTGGATCGGAGAACTCTGCAGATCAGCTCTTCGTTAGGGACATATACCAAGCAGAACCGGGATCAGCTGTAAATCCCATTCAGTTTGCAGAAGACACTGCTTCTTCGTCTGTCCAGCATTCCTTTCACAAGTAGGTGTCGCCAGGGATGGATCCGACCCCCTGAGCTATTTGATTTTTATGTTCAGTTAATGGACCTACTTTATATCTGATCTGGCTGTATTTTTCTGTATTTTTATGTTCAGTTGAAGGACCTTCTTTATATTTGATCTGGTTGTATATTATATAACATTTTATTCTTTGAATGTTGTAATATTGAATGTTTAGCTGTAGTGTTTTTGTCTGATTATATATACTTTCAATTAGCACTAAGAGTTACTGAGAAAACACTAAGAGTAACTCAGATAGAACTGAGAGTAACTCTGGTAGCACCGAGAGTAACTCTGATACGCACTGAGAGTAACTCTGATACGCACTGAGAGTAACTCTGATACGCACTGAGAGTAACTGTGAGGACACTAAGAGTAACTGTGACAACACTAAGGAGTAACTGAAAGAACACTAAAAGTAACTCTGATACGCACTCAGAGTAACTCTGATAGAACCAAGAGTAACTGCGAGGACACTGAGAGTAACTGTGACAGCACTAAGGAGTAACTGATAGAACACTAAGAGTAACTCTGATACGCACTGAGAGTAACTATGATAACACTGAGAGTAACTATGACAGCACTAAGGAGTAACTGAGAGAACACTAAGAGTAACTCTGATATGCACTCAGAGTAACTCTGATACGCACTGAGAGTAACTGTGATAACACTGAGAGTAATTGTGACAACACTAAGGAGTAACTGAGAGAACACTCAGAGTAACTCTGATACGCACTGAGAGTAACTCTGATACGCACTGAGAGTAACTCTGATACGCACTGAGAGTAACTGTGATAATATAAAAAGTAACTCCAGCAACCAGAAAGTAACTCTACCAGTGTATGGCATAGTAGCAAAAATCATGAAAAAAATTGTACTAAACCAAAAATTTATGTATTCCAAAAGAAAAGAGTATTCAATGCACACTAAGATAAAACAAAAAATATTATGCAAAAGAGTAATAACTGATCAAAACAGATTCTTTGAAGCATATTCAAAGTATACATATATCTGGTGGAGTTCAACGCAACACATAAAATACATTACAAAACACAAAAGTAAAAATACATGGATGGTTACAAAATCACTTTCACAAAAACTATAGACAAAAAGAACAACCCATTACATGTTTGAATATCCCTCACTCACACACTAATCAACTACAAACTCAACTAAAAAACGTCCAACATCAACAGACCACACGATCAGCAACAGGGATAATCATTGAATAGCAAACAACAACAACACATAGTCCATAATAGGAATGGACTACTTCTTCATAGGGCAGTTCCTGCTATCATGGTTGACCCCAAACTCTAAGCAATTCTTGCACTGCCTCTCTCTTTTAGACTGTGCAATCTCTACTCCAGATTTAAACCTCACATCAGTCGATCTAGGTCTTCCCTTAGTTTTGCAAATACTAGGTATATGGACCTTGACAGCAGAAGAGGAAGCTGTATTAGAAGCGGTTGCACCAGCGCCTGCACCAGGATCAGGGAGATCCAAATCCAAGAGCTCCTTTTGCAAAGCTAACAGTTTTTCATGGCAAAGATCTACAACATTGTTCCTAAACGCTATGTTGACAATAGAATTGCAGGCAGAAACAAGATGAAGTGTCCTCCCAGTGGATGGGTGCTTAACTGACGCTTTGCCAAATATCAAAGGGTGTTCTCTGTACCCTTTCGTCCACCTCTTCAGAATGTAAGGCTCGGGAAGAGTGCAATAGTCACAGCTCTTCAAATAAGAGAGGATGTGCCTGCAAGGGATGCCTTTGAATTCCAACATGAAGCAACTGCAGGAAACAATGTCACTAGATAACTCTTTCTTCAATATACGGGGAGTTCCAAGTCCACCGACGCGATACACCTCAAAGACACCTTCTGAAGCTTGCTTTACATTATAGACCATACTTTGGTGAACCTCGGACTGGAATATCTTAAATATGGACTTGGTGTATATACCTCTCATCTGCTCCTCTAGGGGCCACAGTGATGACAAAGGGAGGTTACTGTACTCGTCATCAAAATCTTTGAAATTTTCAATCTCTCACACATGAGAGTACGCAGTCTCCAACGAACATACAAGTTCAAATAGAGTCTTCCTACTATTCACATGGCTCCTAATGAACGCATTCAGGCTCTCGCTCCTTTGAGTCGTCCTCATGCCCGCAAAGAAGGAGGACTGCATATAGCACGAAACCCAATCGCAACGCATCGCATACATATCAGAAAGCCAGGTGATGGACAACAAATCATGCTCCTGTATTACAGAATCCCACCTCTCTTCAAAAATGTCGACATCATCCACATTCCAGACACAATCATTCAACAAGCTTATGATCTGGTCCTTGTTAGGAATGCCACCAAGCTTGGAGGGAAGCTTCTGTAGGATGTGCCAGCTGCAGAAGCGATGCTTGCAATTGGGAAAAACAGAGATGATAGCAGCATTCATAGCAGGGTCCTGATCGGTTATGATGGAAACCGGCTCTTTGCCAAAACAAAGTAAGTACTGCTTGAAAACCCAAACAAATGAGTCATACTTCTCATCGACCAGCAGAGAAGATGCAAACAACACTGTCTTGCGATGGTGATCAACTCCACCAAACATTCCAAAAACCATCGAATACTTGTTGGTGCGGTAGGTGGTGTCAAACACAATCGCATCCCCGAACAGCCCACAGTCTTCAACAAAGACGGGATCAGCCCAAAACAGATGAGTAAGGCAACAATTGGTGTCTTTTTGGTAGCTATAGAAGAATTTCGGATCAATGCCTTTGAAACTAGAAAAGCGATCTAAAACCATGTCGACGTCGTATTTGGCCAACTCTTTCCTCTTGCTACTGATGTGTCCATGAGCTTGTCTACTAGTAAATGTCATATTTTCATAGCCACCAGACTCGGATGCTATTAATGCAATTTGTCTCGAAACAAGTATGTTAGCTTGGCTCATGGAAGAAAGGATCTCTTTTTGAGTTTCATCAAGAGATGAGTTACACTTGAGGTAACGGAGATGAGCAACATCAACAAGTTCATGGTTGTGTTCCTCAACAAATGCAGTCACGACCCACATGGATGAGGACTTGTCCAGTGAGAAACGTATCATGGCTTCACAACCACACCTCTTCACAGAACGCCTATGCTTCTTTGACAACTTATCCTGCAAGTTACGCATTTCATCACAAACGGGGCTCAGAAGCCCTCTAGACCTCTTAGAACGACCAATCTTACCCTGCTTATCACAAACCAGATCTTTAGCAACCAGAATCTTACTTCCCCGTTCATATCTATTGTCGTCTTTCCTGATGTTAAACCCACTCATTCCAGCATAACTTGAATAGAAGGATATACCTTCGTCTAGACTTCCAAACTGAAGGCCAACTCTAGGAACTGCAACTGTGGATGAAGAAGAAACACCAATAGAATGAGAAGACTGAGGATTATTATCATCACGGTCGACACTTGCATTAGCAGCATCCGTATCAAGGCTGGGATCCATGACAGTGTGTTGGAGTGACTCTGAAGATCAGAAGAGTAACTCTGTAACACAACAAGAGTAACTCGGTAAGTCAAAAGAGTAACCAATTATAACAAGAGAGTAACTCGGAAAATCAGAAGAGTAAATCTGTAACACAACAAGAGTAACTCAGTAAGGCAAAAGAGTAACCAATTATAACAAGAGAGTAACTCGGAAAATCAGAAGAATAACTCTGTAACACAACAAGAGTAACTCGGTAAGGCAGAAGAGTAACCAATTATAACAAGAGAGTAACTCGGTAAGGCAAAAGCGTAACTCTGTAACACAACAAGAGTAACTCAGTAAGTTAAAAGAGTAACCAATTATAACAATATAGAAACTCGGTAAGGCAAAAGAGTAACCAATCATAAAAAGAGAGTAACTACGCAAAAAATAAAAACATGAATGCCAGTTAGTACTGCAAAAACGACAATGCAGAAACAAAAATTGGGTTTCTTTCCCACACAATATAAAGGGATGAATAAATATTGAAATGATAAGAAAAAAATAAAAAAAGCGAGTATAACTGAATGAATTTACAAAGAGAAATAGAAAATCTACCTGAATGTAGCTTGAAAAAACTGTTGCTCGTACAAATGCAGATAGAACAGTGAATTCTCCCACCACCTCCACTCCCTCAACAACAATTTGCTCCTGAATATGCAGATAGAACAGGGAATTCTCCAACCACACCCACTCCCTCCTCCTCAGCGGCGTGAGCTTCAGAACAGCAGGTCTAAACGATGGAATCAGCTTGGTGAAAATCGATACCGTCACAGGATACACAAACGACAGTGGGAAACACCTTAATCGTCCTGCTCTGCAAGATTGATAAAAGGGGAAACCGTTATCAGAAGTATTTCTCAGGAAATGAATGTAGGTATTTCTGAGGAAGAAATGTAAAATGGAGATTGAAATACGCCAAGGAAGTTGGAATCAGAGGCGGAATTACATATGCAGAGCGTTAAGCGTCTGATAGAGGGTAGATGATCGGCAGATGGGAGGAAGACCGGATGTATCAACCTGGCGGCGGCGCAGACGACCGTGAATGACGTAGATGATCGGCAGATGGGGGGTAGACCGGATGTATCAGCCTGGCGGCAACACAGACGACCGCGGATGATGAAGATGATCGGCAGATGGGGGGCGACCGGAAGAATCAGGCTGACGGCGGCAGACACGATCGCGAATGGGGATAGACCGGCTGTATCAGCCTGGCGGCGGCACAGACGACCACGGATGACGAAGATGATCGGCAGATGGGGGGAGACCGGAAGAATCAGGCTGGCGGCGGCAGAGACGATCACGAATGGGGGTAGATCGGCTGATAGGGGGAGACCGGGCGGCGGTAGAGACGATCCGGTTTCTTTGCTGAACGCGTGCTACAGTAACTTGGAGTTAATTACATACGCCTGCCACCGTTAACATGCTGCCGGGTAACTTAGATAAAAGTACCCGCCGGGTAACAAATAAATAGCCTATATATATATATATGAGGTCAAGAGAAGCATTGTATGTAATTTGTATATTTTATTACTCAAATTATAAATTGACCATTGTGTCCTCCAATAAGGTTGCTTGTACATCTGAATCACATCTTCATTTTGTGATTGCTAGAGTTAGGAGTATGGGGGAATTAAGGTCCAAGGAGGAGCACATGATCGCTCTCACATGTTGATTATAGGAAGGACGTGTGCGATGAAATTGCTGACACCAAGAAGCAATCATTGCTATTTTATGCATGTGAGAGTCAAGAGAAGTTCTCTATTTATTCGTTTCTTCTCTTTTTATTGATCTTATATTTCTTCTTCCTTAACACTATATTTGACATGACAATACTCAAAATATGATTAAAATATATCTTTTTTTCTTTCTGCTTATCTTAGTCCCGACTTGATTATTTATCAACTCCAACATTGTCTTAGTATTTTTATCTTGTCTAGACAAAGTCATGTGAGGCATCACATTTATAGCCTTCGAAGTAATGTTTGATGTTCTCGAGCCTGTGCAATGCATGTGTATATGCCTAATTATAGTGGAAAAAGTGAACATTAATATTTATACCCTGACATGAATGTAGAAAATTGGTTTGCAAACTCTCATTTCTCTTTTTCATGTCCATTAAGAATGCCACGTTCAAAGCAGGAAATTGAAAACATGGTGAGCATTGAGATGAGAAGAAATCAAACATATATGGTATAACAGATGAAAGACCTATGTACTTCGACTTACTTTTGCACGCTGATACAAGTAAGGACACATAAAAATAAAAGGAATGATCTCCGAGTTAATGGGAGATAGTGTATTTTCATCGTTAAGTGTTTAAAATCCTTACTAGCTCAGACTATAAGACTATAAGTGGTTCTCTAGAAATACAAATCTTTTTCAACCAGATTCCATAGAGGTCACAAAGCTAAAAACCAACATGTTACATTTGAAAGGTAATTAGACTTAGACTGTAGATCTTTATCAATCAAAACAAAACTTAAAATGGTTCTCTAGAAATACAAATCTTTTTCAACCAGATTGCATAGAGGTCGGAAAACTAAAAACCAACATGTTACATTTGAAAGGTAATTAGACTTAGATTGTGGATCTTTATCAATCAAAACAAAACTTAAAATAATTACACAACCTTGATCTCGTTTAAGAGAACAATGTTAATTTATCACTTTAGGGTCTAACCCATAGAGAGAGATTCATACTCAACTATTATCAAATTATCTAGGCATTTCAAATAACATAATGCATTATAATTATATTGTAATCAAAATAAAATTAACAAAAAGGGATGTAACATACTAGATCTCGGACCCTACCCTGGAAGTTGACATTTTAGACTTAGCCAAACATGGTTGAAGGTTAGATGATAAATAGATTTTTAGTATGATCCTAATGAGCTAATACATGAATTTATCACCCTAATGTAGCCTAATATTTTCACATTACACTTAGGTTAATAATGGATATATAAAATATGCCACATAACTCATTTTGGTGGTAATACAAAGATAAGGAACTTAATTGGGTGAATAATTTCGATAATGGGTTGTTAATGGGCCATATGACATATATCATAAAAAAGTCTCAAAATTGGAAACAAACTTCAAATTCATAATCTACATATCAAAATTAGCCTACATGTCAAACTTCATCTAATTTGGACTATCTTGAATATTAGGATAAGTTTAGGATAGAGAAAATGAGTAAAAGGCATAAGTAATGAATAATGCGATTATATAACTTCAAAATATGGAAATAATGGCAAATTCATATTCAACACATCAAAGATAACTTGTTAATGAAGTTTAGTCCAATTTTGATGTGGTTTGTGTAAGTTATGCAATTTTAGTGCATTCTGGACTTTTCTACAATTTATCCAATTGGGAGGTTTTCTTTGCAAATTTTCACATACATTATAATATTTATATATTCCCTTACCATTCTCGAGTTTTTGAACCATAGAGTGCCTAGTTGCACCTTGGTTTGAAGGTGTTTCTTTCCAAGGGCATTTTAGGGATTACTCTCTTTATAAATGAGCTTATCTTTAGAAGCTATCAACCAATGGGGTTATTTATTTGGTTGGTGGTCGGTTGGGATGGCCTATACACTACAAGAAAAATATGATTTAACTACATTTATTCTAACTACATATATTATATTTGTACCTAAAAACTATTTTCTTTACAAATATAAAAATATAAATAAAACAATTGTAGCTGATACTAATAGCTACATATTAACTACGTACATACTCATTAATCAAACTATTCCCTCCTCTCTCATCAAGTCATCCCTCTCTCAAATACTCAACCTGTTTGAAAAATTCAACTTTTTACACGCGCTACTTCCTATCCTCCCCGAACCATTCCAATTGCTTATTTGACACGATTAGTACTCTATCGCCTCCCCCAAATCACACACAGTGCCATACTATACTCGCCGCCCTCCTCCGACCATGTCCTCTCTAATAGCTCTGCAACAAAAAGAAAACACCACGTCACCGCGATTTCTTCCTCTCACCCTCTTCCCCTTTCCTCACATCTCTCGACTTGGCCTTGCAAACTTCAGATAGGGGGTCATAGAATGACAGAGCTTGCGAGGCATGCTCGTATTAATCATCCAAGTGGTCTTTTATAGTCAAATATAACATTTTACATTTTCTTTCCCCACTATATTTGTGAGGCATACAGTCTCCTTCTGTATTGCTAAGTACAAAAGTCTGCTCCTCGGTATGTTACTTCCTTAACATATGCTTTCAGGGTTGTCTTCTCTATCAGGCATTTTTTCCTTACTTCCCTACAAATAATAGCTTGATTTATTTTCTTCTACTAGTTCTTTTGGTTAGTTCATTTGTTCTCATTGTTACAACTTCTATCAATTTTTATAGTACCAGATCTTTACATACCAGAGCCCTCTTTGCGACTGTCAAATGATTTAGAAAGTAAGATTCTAGTAATGGTCTTTAGGATCCTAATCTGGTAATCATGATTACCTATAATCCAAAAGCATCCTAAGGTACCAGACATTTAAGGATCGGATGATAGGGGTATTCACAACACTTGAATATGTTTCCCACTTGAAAAATTGTAACACAATCACCTGCAGCTATAGATTGTAAAAGCAAGCCCCCTAATGGTGACATTTGCCAACTAATGCAGTAAGATGAATGGAATTCCATTCTACAGATCTGAACGCCCATTTTACAACTCGGTTCTTGCCTTGTATAATTAGCTGAGGATTATTCTATTATTTTTATTTACATGCTAAACTTTGTCCTATTTTATAATTGTCCTACACATACACAACATTTATTTTATAACTTTTACGTACATGCAAGACTTTGTCATGTTTTACAATTGTCCAGTACATGCATATCATTTATTTTATCGATGTTGTCCTCTATATAATACATCTTATGTCATTCCTTTGTGATTCCCTTCATTTTACAAGTCACTGGAAACACTTATTAAGCAGATTGCAGCTGGGAAGAACATACAATGTGCTATCAGTCTTATTGTACCAGATCTGATCGGTGCAATGGTTGACTTTTGAGACTGAGCTTGGAGTCTTTTTCTATTTTTGTTTAATATTTATACCATGAAAATTGATAACTTTTATAAGATAGGATCTAAATGTTCTATTAGAATATCTCCCTAAATCTATATGTCATTACCTGAACCGTAGATTTTTTTCAATAACCCACCCTTTTTTCTTCCTACTTCTATGGAACATTATGATATGTTGCAGGTTGGTTGTTGCTACAATAGAAGAAAGGTAGTAGTAAACCTATTTTTGAGATGATTTTTTTAATTTAGTGAGTTACACATAGGGTGGACACTTTTTCTAATGCTTGGGGTGTAAAGGACAATGGTCCTCTACTAGATCCTTTACTATCCACTCATTTTGATTTGTATTGTTGTGTTGGAGTTTGGTGTCTGAGACATTTTATTACTAGAAAACTATTAGAATTCTCACTTATGTTATCTCTAGTAACGATGCTCTATAAGCATTATTTTTTTCTCTTCTAACAAGGTTTAACAGTGGATGAATTGCAGATCTTTGGTTTGGCATGTTGGTTGGGTCACTTGGTGGCTAGGCTACAAGTATATAGAATTATGAACCCAAGAAAGTTAGTGTTTTTCTATATGACCTGACCATCCTAATCTCATAGTGTCTAGGTGAGCTTTATATTAGAAGTCTAAGTCAAAAAATTTACAAAGAGTTGGGGAGGTACATAGTGGTCTAGGCCCTAGGTAATAGTTTTTCCTTTTCTACTAGCACCTACCACAATTCTCATACATGTATCATTTTTTCAACCCTTGTCTGTAATTCTAGAAGAAGTGGTTGTACCCTTTTAAGGTTCTTATATCATGTCTCCAAATGTCAAATGAGATAGATTAAATTTAGAGTAGAGGAAACTATATATTACGTAACAACCATGCTTGTATCTTCTACTAAGAACAGACTTGGGACCCAGCTAGGCACATGTTGATTTCTAGAGAAAGGGTCATTGTTAATTGTAGCTATTGGTATTTTTGTTTTGACATCTGAGTTTAATTTTATGGATTTTAGATGTTAGTACTAATTGACCAGTTTCATTTTCTTTTTCTTTTTCATAAGGATTATCATTTTGTTTAAATATCTTAGTACAGGAGGAGTCCAATATCATATGTTGCTTCTATTATGTTTATGATAACTCAACTCCTAGATTAAAACATACTAGACCCCTAGAGGGAAGAAGAAATAACCATGTTTGCTTCATTTATATGGAAACATGTATATAAGTTCTACGTCATTATCTTCTTATTTCCTTGAACTCCTCCAATTGATGTGTTTTCAGTTTTTCCAGATGTCTTTTCTATTTATAATTGATTAGCTATTACTTCATATTATTATGCAAATATTCAACCTTTGGTTCTGAAACAGGTATGACAACAACTCTACCAGATCCACTAGTTTCAAGGTTTCCACATCCATATGTTTCATCTTTACTTTTACGGCCTCTTTGACATCTAAAACTCTAAGTAGATATTAGCTTAATATGGTTTATTAATTTCTTATTATCTTCCAAATGTTATCTTTTCTCTCATGAACTACAATATACATCCCCAAATCCTTGCACAATGAGTAGCTTTTCAATTGTTATCTTAACCCTATGTAGTTATAGGAAATATGTTCCAGTTCTTCAGAATTAGTACAAGTGACGACCCTCATTGGTGTTGGTTTCATCACCATGATCACCCCTACCACTATTAGAATAGCTAGGCCTCTTGATTGGGCTTATAAGATTCACATTCATCATGTCCTTCTCATCACCATGCACATTATTCCTTTTTCCATGATATCCATTTCTGACAATCCTAGAAACAACCTTTTGTTGGGTTCTCATTATGATTATAGTTGTAGTCATAATTGTGTATCTCATTTAGAGGCTTACAATGCAAAGCTCCCAAGTCTCAAGTTTTTGGATCAATTGCAAGGTAAATTCAATTGGATCTCATTTAGAGGCTTATAATCCTGGTAACAGACCCTCCTTACAAAAATTAGAGAATACTTGTGTCAGATTCATGAAGTGCATGGGGTGGAGACTAGGAGAAACCTATAACATTGACGCCTAATGGAGGAAGCCCCCAGATTCCATTGGAGCTTGATCCTCAACCAAACAGACATACAAAATTCTATAAGAGGACTCTACACATACATGGAAGAGACAGTGGAATGGGACCAAAGATAAACTAATGGTGGCAATCACTATCAAAACCTAGTGGACAAAGCCCCAACAAAAACAAGATCAGTTTGGGGCAGAGCCTAACCAACAACCAAAGGGCAGAGCTACTATAAAAAAAACTATGGTGTGGGAGCAAGGCCATAATGGTAGAAGAGATGGTAGGGGCCTTAGGTGTAGCATTGAGTATCATAGTGAATAGATAGTGTTATCCATGTAAATAATGTTTACTCATGTTCAATAATTTTCATTTTTACCCGTGTTTAGTTATTTTTAGTTTCTCATCATACTTTTTTATGTGGGAAAGATCTAAGGTGCTCATGATGAACACCTACATGCCTAAGTGGCCATAGTTTTTTCTTTCATAACAATACTTTCCATTCTATGCTTGTATTCTTTATTATTATAGATCCCTTACAAAATCATATTTTAGGGTTATATAGATAGGAATATGCTACCCTTTAATGGTGGATTCTCTAAATCAGCCCCAACATTACCTTGGAAATATATTTTATTCCAGGCACAAACCAATGAAAATATGAAGATTGAGTATTAAAGGAACACAACCCTGAAGATAGATGAATTTTTCATCTAACATGGATAACAATATTTATACAGAATATTTTTTCATTGAGAGGACCATAATATATGTAAATAGTAAAGAACCCATTACCATGACTCAAAGTGTGAATAAGTCAAGATGACGGCTAAGGATACCCCCTTAAGATGCATATGTAGCTACCTACACACAGATAAAAGCCTTAGCAAGTATGGTTTTTACCATCACCAGTGAGTTATGAACAAAATATACATCAATAGGAACATAAATCCAATTATGATTTCTTATTACATTCATAACCAAACCGTTGCCAACTTTTCAAATGATCACCTGATCATTTCTATTTTTCTAAAAGGATCCATGGGGAAGGGAGATAGATATGGGAGTATAAAATAATTTCTATATTTAGGAATTAGAGAAACGTAACGAGTCAATGATGAGCCAAGGTGTATGGTTAATAGTTCAAGACTACTAAAAACTAACAAACTGGTTGTATATATTCTCTACAGACTCAATAGAACCATCTATTCTAAGATGCATGTTCATAACAATCAGTATCTCTTTTAGAATAAAGTGTGGCCAAGGAAAATAATTTTTGTAGTGTCTTCAATGAGGACTCACTTTATATATTCACATATTTTGAATAACCAAAATTGTAATTTGCCATTTCCTTATATCGTGTGATAAGGAAATGTACATGTAGTTACAAGATGGTGCATGTATTGGAATTAGGCATTACCTGTTACAACTGCCTAATCATAGCTGACAGCTTGTATGTATGTCCAATAAGAGACCCTTGTTTTCATGTAAACACATAGGATGTAACCTTTTTGCTCGACTGAAGTCTATTCTTGAAGCATTTTGCAAGATTGGTAGTGATTTCACTTTTCTGATGCAACACAATATGATTGTAGAGCTAAAAAGTAACTTGAGCATCTTTGTAATTGATCCATATCTTTCCCATCAACCATTATATCAACACATCTAGTTTTTGTAAAGGACAATTATATTGAAACCTACATACTTGTAGGTAGTTGACAAAGCCACTCTCCTCTTACCCCTTTTCTTCACTAACATAGTGCCCAGAGTCCTGACTCCACACTATCTATTTTGGAAATTAGAAATTTATGGGAAAAACTTAGTAATGATTTAAACTCAGCTTATTATATTATATCACTCTATGAATTAAATGTTCTTCGTCAATGGATGACCTAATGTTCTTAGTCAATGGCAAACATCTTTTCACAAGTCCTGATTTCTTTTTGCATTTCCCCTCTCTTATCTGAATTTTTCGTATTGGCATGGGCTATGAATTACAAGAAAAATCAAACAGGCATCCTGATCATGCATGTCTTTATCTTAGAATTTGAAAGAGTATGTTGCCATATTATAAGTGTAATGTTATCTCTCACAGTTTCCATCAATAATCGTCTTGAAGATAAATATATTTGCAGTTAGAATAATAAACCCATGTTTAGATATCTATTGCTAGGTTCGTTGTTATCACCTTTTCCCATATTACAAATAATGTTTTGGTCTAACATTATAGCTTCTTTTTTAATGAGCATATACTATGTATTTTTATCAAGTAATTCAAGTACCAAGCATTTTCAAAATAATGAAATCTTTGGCTTCTCAAGGAAGGAATATGTTGGGTAACCAAAAGCTGATTACGAACGATATTGTAGATATATTTATTCTTAACTGGTGCTCTTGTAAGGTATTTCTTAAATTCCATCCACCTTCCTTATTTTACCATTTTACCGACTTTATTGCCACTATTTTTATGTTTGCTTATATCTTTTTGGACATTTCCCTACTGTAGAACTTCTTGAACTTATTGAAGCCTTAAGAAAAGCTAATCATGTTTGTTTGAGGACAAATGTCTAAAATGCATTATGTCTATGAGCCTCACTGAGTTAGACTAATAACTACAATTGGTAGAAAATAGAGGTGTATGATGAATTGTTGTAATGTCTTGATTTAGGCCCAAGAGAAATTTCTTATCTTCAAAAATCTAATTTTAATGTGTAGGTAATGACTTACAAATGTCGCCTCATGTTTTTGGAAGCATGTTGTTCCTATTAATATACTATGAACAATGTTTATTCATTTACGTTGAAGTTGAGATATCCTACTATGAAAAAGTAGTCACTACCTTGGATCAGCTCTATAGTCGGGTCTAAATTTTGTTTTTTTTGAGTATTTGTTGGTGACTTTACATAGAATATTAGATCAATATAATTTTAATGTATTGTTCCTTCCTAACTTGATAGCTTCTGTAGTATGTATTGCCTAGTGCCAGACCTCCTGGCTAGGTGTTGCTGCTTGAATGAGTAGCTATGCTAGGAGATTTTAGAAACTGTTTGAGTGGAAGGATGTATGCACATAGATAAGAATTTAATAGATAAGAGGATCTTACAATTACTGGAGCATAGAAGGGTAGAACATATGGTTTATTGTGATAAATATGTTTGTCCTCGTATATATTGTTAATACACCTAGAATACAACATGTCTAGGATAACATCTTTGTATTGAAATAGCATTTTGTAGAATTCAGATTTCTCCTGGTGAATAGGCATCTCGTAAGATGGGACTTCCATGTAGATGATGGTTATTTGCCAGGTTCTAGAATAGAATCAGTAGATTCTTGGTTTTTAGACAGTAGATTTTCTCTCTAAAATATCTACATTGTGGTGCCTTTTAAATGTTCTTTAATGGCCTATGATGATTCCATATCTCGTATGGCTTATGTATGGGTATGGTTCATAGTCTATATGAGGTTTGAACCTACAAATGGTTTCTTTGTTTTCTAATGATAGAGTAATATCATGAGCTATTTCAGGTACAATATGAAAGGTTTTGAGCATGCATAAAATGTGCTATGCTAACATGTAAACTTTTTGTTTAAACATGACGTCAAGGTGATGATTTGAACTAGTTTGAAATTACCTTATCAATTAATTTTATATACACCACCTTAAAAGGTAAACATGTAGGAAAATATCTATATACATGAAAGTAAAATATAAACTAAGAATTTCAACTTGCTGGCTTGTGTTACATGCTACATTGTAGGTTTCCAATTCATTGTTGTTGTTCCTTTACTCTTGCAATGTTGATGTGAACTTCATTATGGTGAATATAGTATGGCTGCTTGATGAGTGGGAGCACCTAATGCACATTCTTGGTAGTATAATAGATCATCATGTGCATATGAATATAGATAGAAAAGCAATGGTCTTTCACTATAGTGGCCACTTAGTCAAAATTCAGTAACAATATGGTAAACCACCCTGAAAAATTTAGAGGTATTTATTTAAAAGTTTAAAAGACTTTCCTACTATCTTTGCATATTTGTTCCCCAATGTTTACCCTAGAAGTTGGGTATCAAAACTTGTTCCTACTTGAGTACTTGTAATCAGGGGAGCATTGAGAGAGATATTTGTACCTACTACTCAGTTGTTAACCTCTTCTTGCCCTTTTCATTTATTTGTGTGACATGTGTATTATTTTCATCTGTACACATGTTCTTACCTATTAACTTTAGTTGTTTATATTGTTATATTTCAAATTTGTTTATTCTATGACCTTTCATATTCTAGGATATTTGAATCATGGGGTAGACCTTTTGTATTATCTTTAGTTTCATTTATGTCAACAACTTGGACACTTGGTTCCAGTGAAGTGTTCAACATAGTAGTCTTAATAAATCTATGTTAATGAGCTCTTTAACATGTTAGTCTATCTTATTTCTCATAGATTTTTTGGATAATGTGTAGTAATTTCTCTTAATTACTTCTTCAATTTTTCATGCTTATTGTTCCATGTTGCTTCATGAATTTCACCATTGATTAGTATTTTATAAATTCAAACAATATATATAACTGATTATATATTATTAATACTTTGATGGCAATGTGTGTCCTCACTAGTCATAAGCTATATTGTATCAAAGACGTCTATTTGGCTTCTGAACTGATTATACAATCCATCATGGTGAGTTCATTTCATTGATTTGCATCAGTAGGGCCACGTGAAGTTTCAATTTCCCATTATAAGTCTTCCTTTATTCTCTAGGTTACATCTTTGGCAAAAGAACATGTTAATAAACATGCACCTAAGGTTTTCAACATTTAAGACACCCAAACAGGTTAGTAAATTTATTATCATGTTTATATTGGACTATTTTGTTCAAAAATATTTGGGGGCACAAACAAGGTGCAATTTTTTGGGTGTATTGGGGGCCTTAGTAGCAAAATGGTGGTATGAAATTGGTAATAGAAAAGGTAGAATCCATACTTAGGATCCTAACTACCCTGTCTCAGAGCTCCTTGCTGATGGGGTTCTCGGGGTTGAATCTTGAGGACCTTCTTCCCCTATTTAACCTCATATAGGACTGCTTGTTTGAATTAAATAGAGTCTACGACTGCATGATCCTCTCCATGTTATATCTCCATCCATACTTGGAGGTCACCACTGTGAAAGTCAACTAGTCACACAGTTGTTGATCTTAACACTATCGATATGTTAGCACTCTAGTGATACTTGAATGTAACCATCACACTATTTAGTTTGTTGTTGATCTTATAACTGTTGACATTCTAGTGGGCATTCCTTCTCCACTAGATGAGATATATGAAGGACTCATTAAAGTCCTTGTTTTTTAACTCCTTATTGAGCTACATGTCTTCTCTGGACACGACCTATAATTTCTTGTTCTAGTAATCCATCTGGAATTTCATTGGGTACTCATCCAGTGGGTAAGTAAAATATGTCCTCATAGCCATTTTTGGTAGTTATTTCAAGGAAGGGATACTTCTCTAACTAGTCTTTATTGGTCCTCTTGATGTAGAGAAGGTTTTTCTCAATATGTCTTCATCCTAGAGATGTGATGATCCAAACAATCTAGCTTACCCTTAGACCTGGGACTAGAATTTTAGAAGGGTTACATCGAGAAAGGTTGTAAAGATTGTGGAAACTCCAGATATCCTCAAATATAAACATTACCAATTTTTGTAATGGAAAAATATTACATTACCTTAGCAAGAGAGTAATAAAACTTTCCTGTGCAGTAACCCATTTGTAGTTTAGAACCATGTGGCCTTAATTTAATTGATTAATTCTCTCAGTGATGTTGTTGTTATTTATGTTATTATTATATACTAATTAAGAAATCCTTTATATGCATTACAGGTGATTGTTGATGATGTTGGTGATAACTTAGGTGATATTGTTGGCATGAGTTCTGATTTGTTTGCTTTTGATGTAGATAACATAGCTTGTGTTAACTGAATTATGGAATGTAATTATTCTTTTGAGATAAGTGCATTTCAGTACATGAATCCCAACCATAGATATATTGATTCAATTATGTATGAAAACTCACATCTACATATATTTTTTTAGATAAGGGCTTGCTTGGTGAAAGCACATGATTCAGTCAAATCATGGATGAATTTGGCTTTGGAGAAATTAGAACCACTTTAAGATTCAGTCGGATATGAATGATTTGCAGTAGGTGAAGAAGGATCAGGGGTATGTTCTTGTCTCATGTTATGTTTGTTATAGGAATGCAAATCTAGTCTATACTTTATGAAGAGGAAGTTGTAGTGAGTATCATGCATTCCAATTATCTATATGAAATAATTAATTTTAAAGTTCATTTACTACCCTCTTTGTTCAATGTTCTACTTCCATTTCTATATGGTCATGTTTCATCTATTTGTAACACAAGATGTTGCACCTTTGATAAAAGATAGAGCTTAGTAATATTCAGAAAAATGATTAGATAACCAGAAATGTTGTCTTTAAACAAGATGAAAGTTGAAGAAAAAATGTTCATGTTGGAAGCCTTTTTACTAAATTTGGTAATGTTGGCATCCAAATATTATAGCATGGTACAAACAACTGTCTGTTAATCCAACAGTTAAGACACAATTGAAAAATTCTAACTGTACTCATTCTCATGTTGGTTGACATAGACTATCGGGACAAATAATCTTCATCATGTAGCACTTCACTGTTAATTACTGCTACGTGTACATGAGGTGGAACTCTGGAGATAGACAATTCTCCACATCGTTGCATCACACATTTACGATGCAACTTTTCATCCAGATCAAATATGCTCTGCAAATTAAATATAATTTCTATTAACTAGTATCCTAAAAATTAGTAATCTACACAAATAGAATTACAAATAATAATAACTCACACATAGTTCCTTCCATATGTGGTCTTTCTTCCCCTTAGGAACTTTATGCCATGATTCTAGCACTTCCCTAGTCAAGTGGACAACAAGATGTACCATGATATCAAAGAACGAAGGAGGAAAATACATCTCAATTTGACATAGGGTAACAACCACTTCTCTTTGCAATTTATCGAGAGTATCAGGGTCAATAACTTTGCTACACAGACTGTTGAAAAAGAAACAAAGTCTGGTGATTGCAAACCATACATGCTTCAACAATATAGATCGAATTGCCACGAGCAATATTTGTTGCATTAGAGTGTGACAATCATGAGATTTAAGACCTATCAACTTTAGATCTTTCATTGATACCAATGTACAGATGTTGGATGAGTAACCCTGTGGCACCTTAACATTTACCAAGCATTCACAAAAAGCTTTCGTCTCCTTTCTAGACAACGTGTAACAAGTGGGAGGTAAGTATGTTCTATGATCGCTACTAACTACTTCTGTTAATTCTGTCCTTATTCCCATTTCACGTAGGTCCATTCTGGATTTTATCCCATCTTTAGTCTTACCTGGTATATTCAACAGAGTATCGATGACGCTATCACATACATTTTTCTCAACGTGCATGACATCGATACAATGCCTGGCTGTCAAAGAACTCTAATAAGGAAGATCCCAAAATATTGACTTCTTCTTGAATAAAGACTTGTCACTCCGTGTGGCCATCGTACATTGTGATCTCTTACCAAATTCATTGGAAATGTCTTTTACTCTATCATAAACATCCTCCCCTGATATAGGTTTAGGTGCACTATGTTCCTCATTTCGTCCATTGAATGCTTTGTGCAACCTACGATACAGATGAGATTTTGGAAGAAACCTTCGATGACCAAGATATGCAGTCTTGCCTCCATGTTTTGATCACTATTTCTCTAACTCTACACTAATAATTTTTGTTTGTATTCTCTTTAAAAAATAAATTTAGGCAGAAGGAAGCCACACAACAATGGAACTACCTGGACCCCAAAGACTGGGAGGTGTTTGTTACCCAAAGAAAAATAGATGAATTCAAGGTATTAAGTGCCACTCCCAATTTAATTAATATACGTTTTGATGCATTCACCAATTCAAGATTAACCTTTAGTGTTACTAACCAAATCAATGTGCTAACTAACTAGGCTATCAGCGATGCTCAACGAGAAAGACGTGCACTGAATATGCACGACCACACAATTGGTCTAAGAGGATATGCAGGTGTTCACCAAAGAGTACAGGCTGAGTCTGCTCAGCCTACTGCTACTCAGGAGACTGCAGATTCCTCTATTACTACTACTCTCGCACCTCTGCCTCGCCATGCTATGTGGATAGCTGGGATTCAAAACAAGAAGGGAGACATACCTAAGCCCGCAACTGCTGAGGCAACTGTAAAAATGGTAAAAATCAACTCTTAGAGCAATCGATCGATATTAATTATTGTTATATTTACTTACTAATTTTTGTTGATGGTGATTAGCGAGAGCTGCACAAGTAGAGGAAGGAAGGCAAGTTCATCCGCGAGGGCACAAGGGATGAACTGACAGTTGCTCTGGGTAACCCAGAGCATCTTGGATGTGTTAGGGGTGCAGGCACTGGTGTGGGCATCAAAGCGTTCTTTGGGCCATCCCAGCATAAACCTGTCCCAAAAGTGGGACTTTCACAAGTAGAGGTAACCTATTCTTTTTTTAAGAATGTTATTCTGAAAGGGAATTCAATAATCAGAAGCTAGCATTTTTGTTATCCATGTATAGGTAGATTGGTTAATTGTGAAGAGAATCCAATAAGCAATGGCGAAGTGGCAGACATCTCAGCCTACCACTCAGACATTACCTGTGGCAGACCACTCTTCTCCTACTGTAGAAGTAGTTGGGAGTAATCATGTAGACCCACAACCTAGCACGTCTGTTGTAAGTATTTTTATGACATAGTAGCTAGTCTTTTCAAGATGATATGTTTATGTATATATGTATATAACATTCTTTACGTAAACTTGTAGGGGTTGAAGCCATGCCATCTAAAAAGTCAAGAATATGTCGTTGCAGAGGCGTCGACTTACCCACCCCTTCTTGGGGAAATGTTTCATGAGACTCCAGTCCCAGATGGTGCGGTTCGTGTGAGCCCGATAAGTGTTATCCCCAAATGGAGGGATCTTACATTGCCATATGCCCACCCAGATACAGAAACGCTTGGTGAGGCAGAAGGCGGAGTGATATTGTGGCCCAAAGAGGATGTCGTCTATACTAATATTGTATGGTAAATTTACATTACGTTAATTTGTTAGTGTGTATGTATATATGAGTCAATTGATCTGAAATTATATATACAGGTCAAAAGGAAGACACCCACTACATCTCGACCTGTACCTCCCACCTCTTGAAGTACCAAGATGGCTTCTAAGGGACCTACATGCCTCATTAGGTCCTAATTGTAGGGGGATGGAAGATTTGATAGGCGAACATGATCCAAATTGCCATATACATGTTACTATTCCGAAGGAAGATGCATGTCAAGCATACGATAACAAGCTAATTATAGAAGATATTTTAGAGATGTTTTATTATGCTTGGCTGAATACATCTATGACATAGCTATGGATATGGTGAGATCTTATTTATACATCCATAAACCTTGTTTTATAAACGGTGTTCTAGTTTCTTATATATTAATACATATGTAATACATGTTTTGCAACCACTTACACATGATATGTATATATTTTTCATTTCTCCATGTGGGATTTTTCGTTCCATCTCTGATTAGTCTTGTTGGTAAAAACCCTAGGGCAGTTACTTCATACTGCTGTGATGTTTTTAAATATTTTGGTAAAAATAAGAAGACGGTGATAATAGCTCCATTCAATGTCGGGTAAGTTTATTTTGCTTATAATTTGGACTTAAGAAAATTATATTTTTATTATGACTTTGAGTTATTAATTTTTAACTTTCTTACCTCTAGTGGTAGGCATTGGGAGTTACTAGTTATTTTCCCCGAGACGTTCACTGTCTATTATCTAGATCCTGTGGGGAAGGAATTGAGTATATATGGACACCCAATGAAAAGGCCATTATTCCTGTGAGAAATATATCATATTTTTATATCCGTTAACATCTATTATTACATTACTATTTAATTATGCAATTTAATGTGTTACATTAACATGTAGGGCTTTAGAAGAGTTCAAAAAAGATGGAGGAAAAGTCCAAAAGAAAAAGAACCAGTTACTAACTTGGAAGAATGTGAAAGTAATTTCCCGACTCCAATATATATATTATTTATGTGAACTGTGCTTATTTGTATTTTTGAATATTTTTTATGTTTCAATTTATAATGTGCTGCACAAGACAACGGATGGGCATGTGGATAATATGTGATGCGATTTATGAGCCTAATTATCCAACATGCCGCAATGGAAATCGATACCATACATCAGGTATTATATGTAGTCTCTTTAGATAATATGAAATATATCAATCTTATTATATATTATTACTTATATATATACATCATTCTCTTTGTAAGTGTTTAAAAGTGACTTCACTAAAGGTGAAAGGCTATTAGATGTACATACTCCCTATACGATGGATGAGTTAAATGATGTAAGAGAACAATGGGCAGAAGCCCTACAAGTAGTGGGAATTTTTAAATATAATTGGGATACTCATGTAGATAATGACAATGATGAATAAAGGAATGATATTTATAAACTTTGTTCTCATAATTATTTTTGTGTGAATGTGAATGAATTTTTCTGAATTGTCATATGTGTGAATGTCAATATCACATGAATGTTTCTACATATGTCTGAATGTGAAAAGAGATGAAATGAATGAAATTGCAGGTTGCTACTGGTTTCTACATGTGTCTGAATGTGAAAAGAGATGAAATGAATGAAACTGTAGGTTGCTACTGGTTTCTACATGTGTCTGAATGTGAAAAGATGAAATGAATGAAATTGCAGTTTGCTACTGGTTTCTACATGTGCCTGAATGTGAAAAGAGATGAAATGAATGAAACTATAGGTTGCTACTGGTTTCTACATCTGTGTGATGAAAAATAATATGATTTAAATGTTCTTATACATGTGTATGAATCACATATATATAATATTGTCCATCTTGTTAATTTTGTAGGTTTGTGGCCTGTAGTTGGCTGATATCAATGGATGTCGTAAACCTACAGTTCAGAATTGTTGAACTGCAGGTTTTGCATCCTGCTGACCAGCCATACAGCAGGCTTGCAAACTGATAAGAAAACAAAAATCATAACCTAGGTGTCAGTTATTTATATAAAACCGACAACAAATACATACGACGTCAGTTTTTAGAACAACACTGATGCCTATTGCACCCTGTGTTACATTGATATAGTGTCAGTTGTCACTAAAAATAGACGCCTATTGTGTGGTGGTAAGGGTTATGGCGTCGGTTGTTAGTATAAAACCGACATCTTTAATAGTAATATAGTGTCGGTTGTCCCTTAAAATCGACGCCGATTGTGCCCTTGCTGGCGCATTTTATTGGTGGCGGGAAGGGGTAATGGCATCGGTTTGTAGTTAACAACTGACATCTTTAACATCTATATAGTGTCGGTTTTCTTTAATAACAGACGCCTATAGTTTCCTTGCTGGCGCATTTTTGGTGGCGGGATGGGCGATGGTGTCGGTTATGGAACCGACGCCGAAGCGGTTGACCTTTAGCGGCGCCCACTTGGGTGTCTCTTGGAAACTGATGCTAAAGGCCTTAATTATCCAACGCCAAAGGCCTATTTTGTAGTAGTGAATTTGTTCTCATTTTGGTGTCATATCAGAGTTCGAGTGGTTCCCTTGTTGCTCGCATTTTTTTGGTGAGATAGGACACAAAGGTCCTTGTCCCTCTATGTTTGGGTCTCAGCTTCGTCGGAGTTCAAAGGTTCCTTCTTACGCATTCTATCATGTTGCCTTCCCTGATGATGCCTCATAGAATAGGAGTTCATGCCTCTAGGCCCCTTCCGAATCCCTGGCTCAGGAGGGAGAACAAACTTGGTCACAAAATGACTGTGGTTCCCCGTCCTGCTTAATTGAATGATTATTCTCACAAGGGTGTTTTGGGGTTTTCATACATTTTTTTTATTGACTATTGGTCTGCCCCAGCGATACCCCTTTTCTTGCTTGGCCGGACCTGATTGGGCCATCTAGATATGGGTCCCATGCCTACTGGATAATTTTAAACTACATGTATTTATGATGATTTTTGATTGGTTGGTTATTAAGAAATTCATAGTAAATCAATGGCTTATCAAAATAATTAGTAAAAATAGGGTTGGAAATGTTTTTCAATGAGGAACTCGATTTTTAGGTTTTTAAACCCTAATTATATAGTATCTAACCATGTTTTCCTAGAAGACTTAAATAAGGGTTTAGGAAGTACTAATGATGATAATTAATTGAAATCACGTAATTTCAAGAACATAGGATTCGATCAAGATCAAGGATACTAAGTTAGGATCTACCTTGCTCTAGGTAAGAGATCCATGCCACTATGCCTAAGTACATTGCATGAATGGCATATTAAGTATGATTTAAGATTATGCTTTGAATTTCAAGTTGATGAATGAAATTAAGATAATGATGATGTTTTAGATCATATTATTGCATGTTGTTTTCTATAATCATAAATTTCTATGCTTATCAGTAATGCTCATTAGTTTGATGCTACGATCAAGTAATGGTTAATAAATTGAGGAAAGAGTCATGTAACTCATGTAATGTTAATTTCAATATTAAGAGGGAGAAATCCCATGATGATTAAGATAATTACTTAAGTTGTGAATTGTTCATCTCTATGTTATTCTGTCTTAATGGAATTGATTAGCACTTTGGTGAAACTAAGATGAGCCTTAACCGGCCTGATGAGAACTTTGGTGTAATTGTTGGCTGAGGACAATTTACATTGATGGCAAAATAAGAATAATGATGTTAATGTTTAAGTTAAGAGAGTTAAGTAACTTATTATATGTTTCTCTCAATGATGGACCTTTATGGTCATTATGGGCTTCCTAGAAATGATGGGCTTTCCGAGCATGATGTGCCCCATGTGAGCAGTTATATAGAGAATGTGAAAGTAATGTTCTTAGTTCAGTGATGTAATGAAAGCTAAAGTGTAATGAGAATTCTTAATGTTAACTCATGTTAATCTTATTTTAGTTCGAGTATATATGCTTATTTTCAGTTCTTATAACATGCATAGTGCCGCTTACTTATGTTTTTGCTTTGTTTTGCATGGTCGTGGGACAAGATGTACCTAGATCAAGGAGCAAGAGGTAATTGAAGCAAGCCCTTCAACTATAGCTGACATCAAGGAGACTTTAGCTTGGTGGGGTTCCATCTACCACTCCATAGATTATCTAGTCAAGTTTATTCCATGTTTTAGATTTGCTTATACTGCATGTATTAGGATTGAGATCAAGATGAGATAATTTATGTTTTCCCTTTCATAGAACAATGTATGAATCTATATTTTGAGTTAATGCATGGTGTTTCATTTATCTTATTGCTATTGAATATCATATTTTCTAGTGTTCCTCCGAGCCAAGTGGCCCATGTTATGGACAACATAGGGTTTGCTTTCACTGTCATGTATGTTCTTAGAGGGACATTACGATATGGTATCTGAGGAATGAGTAGAAGGCCACAAAGCTAAAGATTCACATGTTCTAACCCTATGTACACCTTGTTTTTCTATATGGCTCCTAAGAAGTCTGACAAAGGAAATAGATAGGGAAGATTGTGCTAGATGTTCTAGTGAGGGAAGTGGACCAAGAAGGAACCCTAAAGAAACTTTGGAGGACTTAGTCAAACTGCTCACCAATGTCCTAGGACAAGGACAACATCAACCCAGACACCATGAGCTGACCTTAGTGGACTTCTTGAAGATCAAGCCTGACTCATTTGTGGGAGAAGGAGAGGATGACGTCGTCACCAAGTGAGATGAATGAATTATGAGAATGGAGCATTAATTTGGTGACCTGGACTGCCCTCAATAGTCTAGGGTTCACTTTGCAACCCACATGCTGAAGGGAGAAGCCCGTACATGGTGGGAAAACTTCCTCAACTCAAGAGAGGCTGATGCACCTGCAATCACATGGGAAGGAATTGTTGAAGCCTTCCAGGAGCACTATGAGTATGAAGCCATGGTAGAGAAGGAGCTAGTGTTTGCCAATCTAGCCCAGGTCGGTGACATGACGGTGGCCTAGTATACCACGAAGTTTAGGATCCTACAAAAGTTTGGTTATAATTATGATGAGTGAAGCAGGACAAAGAAGTTCATTCGAGGACTCAAGCCCAACCTAAGATTTTCCCTATTAGGAAGAGGCCACAAAACCCTTCAGGCTGCGTTAGATGCCACCCTAGAGCTAGAAGACCACCACGGAAGGTCTTACAAGAAGGATCGTCCTCAGAAGAACAAGCAACATCAACATCAACCTCCCAACAACAAGAGGAAGGCTCTTGAGGTTGAAGCCCCTATTGCCCAAGAGAAAACATAACGCCTGACTTGTAAGAGGTTTCTTGGTGGGCCGTGCAGGTTTGGTATTGGATTATGCTATTATTGTTGAGAGCCTAGACACATAAACCCATATTGCCCTAAGATACAGAGGAAGGAAGCCAAGAACTAGAAGCCAGCTCCAAGGAGATAGGCGAGAACCTTTGCAATGAACATGGAGGAGGACAATGAACAAGCTATGGTTTAAAATCGTCACCTTTAGATTATGACTTTATCCTTAGACCATACATGTGTATACTCATGAGTTTTTCAATAATATGTTATGACTTTATGAGAATAGGGACAATCCTAAGGTGGGTAATGGTCTAAGAAAATTTTTGAGGATGAAATTTATTTAAGATGGGTAGAATTGTAACATTCTGAAATCTTAAACCTATCAATGATCCTAAATTCAAAACCCTAATTTTGCAAATTAAAGATTTTATCTATTAAATAGAACGTAATGTGACCTTTAGGTCCCAAATATAATGAAATATTCTCTTAACCTCAAATTTTGGCTCAACGAACTCATTGTAGAAAGGATGATTATGTTAATCTTACCTTTTAATAATGTATGCATTAAAATAGTGACCTATATGAGTTTGATGAACAAAAGCTAATGAAAACCTAAACCTAATTGGATAGGGAGACTTGAGACGTTCTAATTAGCTTGAGGTTGATATTTGAAGTCAATAGGGCTTCATTTGAACCTTCGAAGAAATTTAGGAAGTTAGCATATGGCTTTAATTAAATATTAATCATATATATAATAGTTTAACCTAAGATCCCACATTATTTGATTTTCATGCCTATGATTTCATTGATTCCACTTAAAGTGAGGTGTCACGCATGCCTATTTTAAGTTGAGTCGCACCCAACCATTGGATGTCTCAATGGACGGCTCTGGACACGGCTCCTACCTTGAGTAGGAGACCGAAAATAGGCAACCAGGTCGTGTATTCCTTCTCCAACCCGGATCGTCCCTAACAATGCCCCATTTCCTAAGATCTCTTCACCAATGAGTCTGTGATAGTCATGCAATCTTATCCATCCCAACTTCTTTAGGAATTTGTGCCCTATCCATGAAACACCCAACTGGGCATTGATTCTCGTCGCTTCCCCAAATTCACAGAGCTTTCTGTTGACTTTTGAACCTATAAATAAGGGTCCAGAAATAATCATCAAGCCCCATAGATTCAACCTCTCCTTCCAATTTGATCTCACGTGCCCTAGGCCAGCGCCGCCTAGTCAAATTTCATTTTTGGTGACCTAGGCTTCGCCCAACCCTCATCAATGTCTCTAGACAAATTCACCACCTCGTAAGCATCCTTGACACATGTTCTCCCTTTTACAACAACCAATTTGATTTGTGCTCTCCCTAGACGTCGGGTCCTATAGCATCACCTTATGGTCATCGCCGACAAACTTTTCCATGGTCTTCCAACACCTTTTGCACCATGAAAACAATGGATTAGTCTTAGTTATGACCTGTCGAACACTCTGTGAGTTTCATATATCAATTTCATTCTCATTTTGGTGTCATATTAGAGTTCGAGTGGTTCCCCTGTTGCTCGCATTTTTTTAGTGAGATAGGACATAAAGGTCCTTGTCCCTCTATGTTTGGGTCCTCAGCTTCGTCGGAGTTCAAAGATTCCTTCTTACACATTTTTTCATGTTGCCTTACCTAATGATGCCTCACAGAACTGGAGTTCATGCCTCCAGGCCCCTTCCTGAGCCATGGCTCGTGAGGGAGAAGATACCCAGTCAGGAAATGATCGTGGTGCCGCCCGCTTAATTGAGTGATTATTCTCGCATTGGTGTTTTGAGGTTTTGGTCTATTTTTTTATTGAATCTTGGTCTGTCCCAGTGAGGCCCCTTTTCTTGTTAGGACGGTCCAGATTGGTCCAGCAAGATATGGGTCCCATGCCTACTGGATAATTTTAAACTATGTGTATTTATGCTGATTTTTTATTGGTTGGTTATTAAGAAATCCATAGTAAATAAACGACTTATCAGAAAAATTAGTAAAAATATGTTTTTGAAAGGTTTTCCAATGAGGAACACGATTTGCAAGTTTTCAAACCCTAATTCGAGAGTGTCTGACCATGTTTCCCTATAAGACTCAAATTAGAGTTTAAGATGTACTAATGATGATAATTAATTGAAATCATGTAATTTCAAGAACATAGGATTTGATCAAGATTAGAGATACTAAGTTAGGATCTATCTTGCTCAAGGTAAGTGGGTCATGCCACTATGCATAAGTATATTGGATGAATTTCATGTTAAGTAAGATTTAAGATTATGCTTTGAATTTCAAGTTGATGAATGAAATTAAGATAATGATGATGCTTCAGATCATATTTTTGCATGTTGTTTTCTATAATCATAAAGTTCTATGCTTGTCATTGATGCTCATTAGTTTAATGCTATGATCATGTAACGATTAAGAAATTGAAGAAAGAGTCATGTAACTCATGTAATTTTAATTTCAAGTTTGAGAGGGAGAAATCCCATGATAATTAGCATAATGTACTTAACTTCTGAATTGTTCTTCTTTATGTTTTTTTGGCTTTATGGCATTGATGATCACTTTGGTGCAAGTAAGATGAGCCTTAACCGACCTGATGAGCAATTTGGTGCAGTTATTGGATGAGGACAACTTCAATTGATGGCAAGATAAAAATAATGATGTTAATGTTTAAGTTTAGAGGATTAAGTAACTTATTATTTGTTTCTCACAATAATGGACCTTTATGGTCATTATGGGCTTCCTAGCAATGATGGAATTTTTGAGCATGATGTGACCCACGTGGAAGTTATATAGAGAATGAATATAGTAATGTTCTATTCAGTGATGTAATAAAAGCTAAAGTGTAATAATAATTCTTAATGTTAACTCATGTTAAGATTATTTCAGTTCAAGTATAAATGCTTATTTTTAGTTCTTATAACATGCATAGTGCCACTTACTTACGTTGTTTCTTTATTTCGTATGATTGTGGGATGATATATCCCTAGATTAAGGAGCAAGAGGGAATTGAAGCGAGTCCTTCAACTGTAGCTGACATCAAGGAGACTTTGTCTTGGTGGGGTTCCATCTACCACTCTATAGATTCTCTAGTCTAGTTTATTCCATGTTTTAGATTTGCTTAGACTGCATGTATTAGGCTTGATATCAAGATGAGACAATTTATGTTTTCCCTTTCATAGAACAATGTATGAATCTATATTTTGAGTTAATGCATGGTATTTCATTTATCTTATTGCTATTGTATATCATGTTTTATAATGTTCCTCCAAAACAAGTGACCCATGTTATGGAAAACATAGGGTTTGCTTCCATTGTCATGTATGTGTTTGGAGGGGTGTTACAGTATGTGTGTCTCCTAGACCCTTTAGTAAGTCAGACTTAATTTTCTTAAACTTCCTCCAGCCAATAAATGTTGTGGAAACCTTCATAGAACTCTCATTTTCCCATGGGGAAGTACAACCAACCAGAAAAATGGTCTTAGACAATAGTGAGATTGAATAGAAACTTTCTCTAGAAGTTTAGTTGACCATATATGTATGATTGGTAGTTATAACTAATCTAATAGAACTAAGGTTCACATCATATGTAGCAACCTATACTAGATAATATGTAGCAACATGTACTGGATAATATGTTGATGGAATAGGTTGGTCAATTAGCTAGACCCTCTAGTCGATATGTTGGACTTCCTAGTCAGTTGATTGGCTTCATTGTTCAATCAATTGGTCATGGCTCATGCAGTTGATTGGACTCCTCTAGTCGATAGGTCGGGCCTCCAGTTGATTAGTTGGTTCCTCCTATCATTGGCCTCCTTGGTCCTCTAGTCAACTTGACTCTCAGTCAATTGATTCATTTAGTACAAAAAGTCATGTAACAATAAATCATAAATAAAAACTATCATATTCCATATTACATTATAAAAGAGAAAATTTTGAGTTACATTCAAGGGGACTATAGGAAGAAGAATATGAATCTACATTTGTAAAGGAAGGGAGAGGCTTGGTACACAAACTGAGTAACAACAGGAAATAAATCAAACAACCATACACACCGTCCAAGGGGTTTTATCCAGAACCACACATACATCCACCATCAATACATTTTTAGGAAGACATATATACATTGTATATATATATATATATGTCAGATCGTATGTGGTATTTAATCAAATATACACATTAATCATTTTAATATTTGTAGTGTCTGAAATAAAATAAATTCTATCACATCAATTTGAATCCTTGGTACGCCGTAAATTGATATGTATCTGATACCACAACTTGGGAATAGGGATGGCAGAGAAGGAAGTGAAAACAATTTTTTGTCCCTATTCCTTTACCATAGAAGTGTGTCAACAAAAATTTATCTAGGAAAGAAGGTAGAGAGATATACCTAGTCCTTGAGAAAGTCCAAACTATCCTTATTGCAGTGTGCTTCTTTTGCAAGACGCACCTAGATGGTTGTCAGTGGCGATCACCTGGTGTACCATGACAGATGAAAGTTGATGATTTTCTCCTAGTGGGTGGAAAAGGCATCCATGCCTCTATGTAGTCCACACAGACCATTGGGAACTCCATGTTGCATACCAGAATCAACAATAAGGATTTGTCCCTTTGAATGTCAACCTGCTAGGGTTGATTCGATCTCCTATGTTATCTTTCCCTTGTCATCCCTCCTTTTTATGGGTGGACTTGCCCAGGTTCTCACATTATCACAACTGTGAGAGGACAATAATTGTCATAGCTTATTGGTGTGCCTTCTGAAAGCCTATACTACCTCCCTATTTATAGGAAGCAGTAGTTAGGGTTTCCATATTATCTGAAAGTTAAAGAGATGGAATTTCATGAATTTTTTGGAAGTTGTGAACGTTGAACCAATTAGTTCACTAATGAACCAGTCGGATCACATGTGAAACAATCATTCAACACTTGAACTGGTCTGTTCACTTGCTTTCCTATTCTCAAACATATTGTATTTCAATGCAACCATTAATGCACAACATGATGTCAACATTAGTCCTTGATCCAATTTTATTGATCATTGAACTGGGCTATTCATAAGTTGAATCAGTCATTTCAGTCCTTGAACCAGTTGATTCAATAACTGAACTGGTCAGTTCATGTGCTAGTTCAGGCAATGTTCATCCAATGTTGTTCAAATTGACTTGACACTTGAATCGATCGGTTTAACACTTGAACTAGTCAGTTCACAATCCAACAAGCTAATTTATAATCATTTTTTAAAAAAATTGAATGGCTAAACTTCTTAGTTATCAAGTTAAACATCATTCATGAATAAAATCCCTTTCTATGTGCATCCTATGTGTGTGACCCTACAGGTAAGAAGTTATGCTGGTAGTGAATGTCCATAACTAATTTATGACATCACAAGAAATGAGTGGTATCTAGAAACACATCATTGCTACCCAAGTAATTAGAAAGTTGGAGAATGACTTCAACCTAAAAAATTTTATCAGTGTTACCGTGATCATATATTTCTTTTGTGTAACAACCTCAACTTTTCAGCAACCCCCAATTAAGGAAGGCCAAAAAGTTGAGATCCATTACCTAAAATGTTTTCAAGGATCCAGATTCTAACAAATAATAAATCATATCAAATAATTTCCATTAATGCAGATATATTGTTTACAATATGTTCCTCTAGAACTAATGTAACTCTCTATGATAAGAACTTTACATATGAGAACTATATTAGAAGGAGTATCCATCTAATCCATATTACAAGTTAACTCTAACGTCTTCAAGTAAATTCAGTTGATTATCATGTCCATGATATCTTGAGATAGTCTTATCTAGCATGTACATAAAACACCATGAAACAAAAGCACGAATCAGTATAACAAGTTATATTGTGTATGTGGGGTGAATGCAAAGGTGTGCAAGTAAACTAACAACATATATTCTATCAGATACTTGCAAACAATAATTATCATGTTCTTCACAGAATTTTTCTTTATGTGATACTCATAGTGGCGCTATAATTGGACAAAACTAAATAAACATCCAATATTTCAGTTGTTTAAACCTCAAGAAATACTCAGAAAAAAATTGGCAAACTAATGAGGATAATCATAAGCATAACCATGTACCTTGATGGTAAGCCATGTAGATTATGCAATCATACTTCAAGCATATTATCCAATCAATTGAGCTAACCAAGCAATCAACTTAATCTGCTTGTATGTAAATTGTAATGTGTCACCATCTCATTAAATAGTTAAACCTACTCGGTCCTATTCTAGGGATTAAGTTTTCTTGACATTGAGTGATCATTAAGGTAAGGTTTGATATTCCAATTCCTATGTTCATTGATCTAATGACTCAAGAACCCAGATTCATGTTAAGTGTAACCATGATTATCAAATCTACCATATTATTGCATCATGAACACTTAGATTAGATTAACTTCAATAATAACATGGAAAGTTGGGATATTTAATTCTAATTCTTCACATACATGATTATTCTCATTAAAACCCCTAAGTATTATTAACATGGTCATAATTATCTTAGATCATCATTATCTTCATAATTATCAGACTATAACATGATTTAAGAGCATTTAGTGTATTCAATTATGCCAAGGTAAAAATATAGGGTTTGTATGCTTTAAACTCCACTTAATCACATATTAACCCTACTATCTGAATAGGAATAACAATTAGAAGTCAAATATATTTTCTTTGGATTCCTTTTGCTTTTTTGATCAAATTGATATATAATATCATTATATTCAGAGTTAGGGTCTAATTACTACAATTTTTTGCAAACTAAGCATGTATATTCCACTGGGGAGATGACAAGTAAGAAGAAGAACCTATTTTAATTGTGGAAGATGCCACGATTAGGATATAGGGTGAATTACCTCCTTGTCCTTGCATTCCATACATGCATCCAGGGGTTTCAGGATCATTAGTCCTTGAGTCTTCTCCTACCCTATGAGGAAACACAACCTGTGCCCCGGGGGTTCAGCAGTGTACCCCAACTTGGCCAAGCACTGAGTAATGGAGGGTGGTGGGTATCTCCACTTCCTGCTTACTGACAATCGTGACAAAGATTGCAGGGCTAGGTTTCAAACCTGTAGGTCTCGTAGAAGGTGGAGAGTCATCCACAATCTTGCTCACTATCTAGGGAGTCTTCTACGACCTTTGTCTATAGGTTATCAGTATAGTCGATCATAACCAGTAGTCATTGTGAACTGGAGGTATATGGGAAGACTGACTGTCGTGGAGGTTCTCTAGGTGCCTCAGGGTGTCGCATCCTATAGTGAAGGCTCGGGTATCATGTAGAATAGGAAGTTTTGTATGGAGGCAAGTGTTGAAGAAGCTCCATATTAGTATTCCTCTAGGGACCAGAAAAACACTTCTTTCCCATTATCCTACTGGACTATCCTTGTAGGTACAAGATGGATCCCTGAGTGTCTATAGAATAGACAACTGGGACCGAGTGACATATCTGGGATCCTTATGATTATCTTGTGATCCCAATATTGGTCCTAGGTTTACCTCATGGTTAGGTGTAGGAAGACAGTCGAGAAAGGAGATGAACGCAGAGAAGATTTGTTGGGAGAGGTTGGTCGACAATGCACAAGTCCATTACATTGCAACTCATATATATACATCCTCCCACACCTTTTTTTGTTTCTTTTTCCCTGCTCTTTCCCTTAGCATACAAGAAAAAAATGTCAATGGGCAAGCCATCTCATTTAGGAGGCATTAAAAGCATCCTCCTTTTATATAAAAACTCTTGGCTTTTATTTTATAATCCAAAAGTCACAAAAAGAATCCCCCTCTTTCTTATTTAGACTTGTATTTGGAAACTAAAAGCCAATAAGGAAAATTGCACATTGGATAATTTTACCATTAAACTCTTACAAAAATTCTTATGACTTGAAGTCTAGATTATTTTTTCTCTTTCTCTTTTATATGTTCCTTAAATTAATGATAGTAACTCATTAGTATTTTCCCCACCTATATCCACATTGTGAGGTTTTATTGGGATATATTTCATACACCAAAACTTGCTCCTTTTAAATATTTATTTTAAACAATACCATTATTCCATGGTGTATCCTTTTCCTCCCAATTTCTAGAATACTTTTCTTTTCCTTATTATTTTTGAGTAGACAAAGGTTAAAAATAGATAGAGTTATTTAGTGCCTCAACATTGGCCTTCTCAAACATCCTTCATGGCCTTCTCCAACATCCTTCCTACAAGACATCTACAGTACGTTCGACACTATTTTCCCATTGATACTTCTGCTCACCTTGGGCTTTAGCAGATGTCAAGGGCAGAAGAGAACGTGGCTATGTAGCGCGGTCAGCGCGGAAAACTAACCGTGCCCGTATTTAGTGCAGTTGATTTTCACAGATTTTATACATCACAGAAAAAAAGTGTGCGGTTCATTTTCTCAAGCCGGGTTGGTATTACACCGTACCAAACACAAGGAATTGGAACTAACCGTGTACTTGCAACCCGTGTTTTAGTTTTCTGCCCAACCAAATTAGGCCTAAGATTGGTACCTGAATTCAATTCATGGTACATCTGCATCCCTAGTATCTACAAGATATCATCTCTTAGTGCTTACATTTCATCTTGATTTCAATTTCAATTGGTGATATCTTTTCACCTAGGTTTTCAATCTATTGTTTATTTATCCTCACATAAGGGTGAGGTAACACCTCCAACCCTAGGCCATGTCACTAAGTTCAACTTAAGGTATTTATTGTCGTATGATAATTTTAATCATAACATGTGTCTACCCAATCTCTCTCACTCATAATAAGATGAAATAAGTGTTTGGTTGTAGCTCTAAAACAAAGCTCATCTCATTCCAAGAGCAGAGTGGTGTATCCACACTTTACCTATCAATTTCACATTTTAAGTTGAGTCATTCTCAACATGACTTTAAACCATGCTACCTTTTTAATTCAACATCTTTCTTAAATTTCATGAAGTCAAGTGTCTTTTTCACTCTTGAGTTTGTACACAACTCCTTTCACTATTACATCACTTCTTGTATCTTTTACATTTACACTTCATATATTATGAGCCTCAGCCACTTCCTTAAGGTCTCTAGGGGTACATGTGCTTTTTGGAGTGATCCCATCCTCATGCATCTAGGGAGTGACACTCACTTTCACCCATTCGGCCTCATGAACATCATGTGTTTGGCCAATATCCTATGACGTGGGACTCAGGCAAACATAGTTGTTACCTCCTGGCCAGATGGTCTTGTGCATTCAGGGAACAATCAACTCCTAATCTCATCGCTCCTATGTACCTTTAATACTACCTACTTGACCGTAGAATTGACTTAGGGCTTTACCCTTCCCAATGGTTTACCGAAAGCACATTATTTTCATATGTCATTCTTTAAAACGGATTTCCTCCATATCTCATGATGATCATTTTTCACTTTATGTCCCCTCATTGGACTCATGGTAACTTTCTCTTACGGGTTCAATCGCAAATGTCAGCCACTTCCATAGTGAATTTTCCTCATGTCCCTCAGAGATTACATACTTGGGTTCAAAGAATCATACTCAATATATGTGCTTTCATATTTTATATCCTTAGTTCTCCACCCTTCACGTGACAGTTAAGGTTACCTCTATTTTTTAATTGATTTATCATTTAACCCTTCTAGGTAAAGTCCTAACCTAGGGTGCCTTCTTGTCTCACTGTAGGAGGTTAGACTTTCTTAGCCACAATCTAACCACACAGGTTTTGGGTCTTGCCTCCTCCTTAGGTCCTTTTTCCCACTCTTGGGTTGACCCACTCTAGGTTGAGACACCAACCCTAAAAGTTTAATATTTTTGAACATGCATTATTTTTATTATAACTGCTCAACCTTTGGTTGCTCAACCTCTGGGATACCCTCTCATAGAATTTTGTCCCTGTAGTGGACTTGGGACACCCTCCCCTCTGGGGGCTTGGTTCCTCACTGGCCTTCCCCATCTTGGGCTTGACCTTTCGTGACCTTCCCTATCTGGGGATTGGTTGTCTACACTGCAAACTCAGGCCACCTTCCCTATTTGGAGCTTGGTTCTATGTTGGTCTCCCCATCCATGGGCTTGAACTTTCTTTACCTTACCCTGTATGGGCTTGGTATTATGTCACTATTCCCCTCCACGAGCTTGACTTGTGTGATCTTCCCCTCCTAGTACTTGATCATCCATGACCCTCCCCTCCAGGGGCTTGACCTTGTGTGATATTCCCCTCCAGGGGCTTCATCGTTCATGACCCTCCCCTTTAGGGGCTTGATATTTTTTGACCCTACCCTCTAGGTCTTGATCATAGTCATACTTCTTTTCTATATTCAAACTTCCAGAGATAGACTGGGGGGTTCAAGCATGTTATTTTCATATTTATATACTTCTTATATAACCATTGGTTACTTTTGTTTCTCAAAACTTTTCCAATTAATGCCTTGTTCCACAAGCACATATGCATGGAAGACTGAGTCACCTAACTCATTTACTTATATTTTTCTTATTCCTTTTCAAGGTCCATATGGGTAGTGTTCAATATCACTACACTACACTCATTCTTCATAATTAGGGTTTTGGGTTCGGGTTAGAGACCATACCCTACCTCTTAGAGTTTTTATGTCCCTTGACCCCCTAGGGTTCTTCTACACCAACCCTAGCCCATCTACTGTTTAAACTTGTAACTCATAAACCATTTTTCTTTACCTTATCATTATTTCCACAACGCATGTACACTATTACTTCCACATTTACATGTACATTATTATTTCCATATTATATATACATTCCTATTTCCATATTGCATGTACATTACTATGTCCATATTACATGTACATTAATTGGTGGAGGATGCATTAATTCTAGTTCTTCTCAAAACCTTAACTTTAAGATGAGAAGGGAAGTTCCTTTTAGGGTTTATTAAGCACAGAGGATGAGAAGTGGATGAATCAAGATGACAAGAGAACTTAAAGGTATTTTACTTGGAGAAAAACCATCTGACTTTGGCCAGGCAGGATGCACAGATCGGGAGTCCTTGTAATACAACTAGCGGTGTGGAGGAAACTTTTTCTAGTCCCCAGTTGTGGTCCCTTCTAGACACCATTATCTTTAGAAAATACCCTAATAATTCCTTCATATTTCTACAAATTACTTGAAATTATAAACTATTTTTTATTATTTGAAAAATCTGGTGCTCTGGTACAAAATATAATGACCTCACTTTTTAGTGACTCTCAGTTAAGGACAAAACAATGAGAGCCATTACATGAAAGTTTCCCAAGGATCCAGATTTTAACAAGCAATAAATAATAGCAAATAATTTCCATTAACTCAAATATATTTTTTATAGATGCTTCCCCAGAACTTACATAACTTTCTATCATTAGAATTTAAGTTATGAGAACTATATGAGAAGAAGTATCTATTTAATCCTCCATACAATTTAAATTTAATGTATTCAATTATATTCAGTTGATTATCATGTTCCTCATGTCTTGAGATCATCTTATCTAGCATGTATCTAAAATGTTGTTAAACAAAAGCACAGATCAGTATAATAAGTTATATTAAGTATGTGGGGTGCATGCAAAGGTGTGCAAGTAAACTAACAACATATATTCCAGCAAATACTTGCAAATAATAACTATCATTTTCTTCATATAAACTTTCTTTATTTGATACTCATAGTGGCATTATAATTGAATAGAACTAAATAAACCTCCAACAATTTAATAGTTTCAACCTCAAGAAACACTCAGAAAACACTGGAAAACTAATTTGGGTAGTCATATGTGTAACCATGAACCTTGATGGTGAGCCATGCATATCATGCAATCATACTTCAAGTATATTATCTAATTAAGAAAGAAAACCAAGCAATTAGCTTCAATATACATGTATATAAATCGTAATGTATCACCATCTCATTAAATAGATTAAACCTTAATCAGTCTTATTCTAGGGCTTAGGTTTTCTTGACATCGAGTCATCATTAGGGTTATGTTTGATATTCCAATTCCTATGTTCATTTATCTAATGACTCAAGAACCCAGATTCATGTTAAGTGTAATCATGGTTATCAAATCAACCATATTATATCATCATGAGCACTTAGATCAGATTAACTTTAATGATAGTATGGAAAGTTAGGATCTTTAACCCTAATTCTTCGCATACATGATTATTCTCATTAAAAATCCTAAGTATTGTCAACATGGTTATGATGATCATGGATCATTAGTATCTTCAACATTATCAAACTATAACATGATTTAAGAGCATTTAATGTTTTCAATTATGCCAAGGTACAATCTAGGGTTTGTATGCTTTAAACATCACTTAGTCACATATTAACCATACTTTTGGAATAGGAATCACAATGAGGCATAAATTATATTTTATTTGCGTTCCGCTCATTTTCTGATCAAATTGGTATATAACATCATTATCTTCCAAGATAGGGTCTAATTAGATAAAAAAATCACAAACTGAGCATGTATATGCCAATGGGGAGTTGACACATAAGAAAAAGAACCAATTTTAACTAGGAAAGGCACCTGGATAAGGATTTAAGGTGAATTGCATCCTTACCCTCATTTTCCATATGTGCATCCAGGGATCTCAGGATCATTTGATCTTAGAAATCCTCCTTGATGTACTTGTTATTCCATTAGTTAGAATTCAATTGATTCTGGTGAATCAAAAATGAACGTAGATGTAATTAATTTGGCCACTCCTCACATTTTTAATATTTGTATTGATGTCATTCTTCAAGTGGTTGATTGTGTTTCCCTTTAGAATAGATGATCATGTCTAAGAATTATAGATTGTTTTAGGTATTCTAGAAGCCACTAGAATTCATAATGATGAGGGAAAATTTTCAAATGATGGATATAATGTTTGTTTATCCCTATGATTCATCATCATCAACCTCCTGAATAAGGCAAGGTATCATCATGGGATGATGGTTTTGGTTGCATATGAATAAATCATTAGATGTGGTGATAGTTTAGGGGGGAAATGGGTGAGAATCATTGCACTCATGGATTAGCTACCAACTATACAACACCCTGAATCAGAGCTCTTCATTATGGCATATTTTTGGGGTCTTTGTACTCATATTTTGGGAAACTAATAGACGAGTTGGACTTGGTTTGTCAAGTTATCGGGGTGTAGGTCAGGGTAGAGTTGTCCACCATTGGGACTTCCATCTTGTGAAGTGTTGGAGGTAGTAGGATGCACCTTTGAACCCAAGGCCATTCTACTTTTTATGTTGATGAATTTGAATTATCTATGATCTATCCTAACATATAGGTCCTAGACCTCAACCTGGGTGTATTTCTATGTCCCATAAACTTTAAGAGAACTACGTCAGATTGTATCGTAAGTGGCAAGGTCTGCGTCTTCATGGAAGCATGTACTTGATGGTTGTGATAAGGAGCATATTGGATATGATTTGGAGGTCATCTTCTGTTGCACATGCTAAGGTTTTGATTGTAACAACTACATGGAAAATAATAATCATGTGACCCCTCATGTATATGATTTTTTGATGGGAGATGATGGAACCATTTTGTTTTAATGGATCCATGGTCTTCTGAGGAGAAAATTGAAATATGGATTAAGCTCAACCACTAATCTATTAAGAATGTTTGTGGACTGATCTAGAGCTTGACATTATCCCACTTGTAGCATCTTTAATTTTGTAAGTGAAGGTGGTGACTGTCTTTATACTTAGTTGGATATCAGTGGGGTCCCTCCCCATATTAATAAGTATCTTGAGGGGGCATGCTTTAAGTCATTCATCATTTTATATGAAACATGAGGGGACTTTGAGACCTCTATGTATAATTTTAATGAAAAACAACATGTTATATTCCCCTCCTTCTGGTATCTCTTCCCCAAAGAATGAAATTATGTGGGGTTGATGAGCCTGATAATGGAAATGAGTGTTTTTGTCTTAATATATTTGGATGCATAGGATCCTTCAAGAGTCTTCATAACAACCCCTAGTGTGCTGTCAAGTTTTGCACCATCACTAAAAGTAACACCTCCCTTCAGAGTCACTTGGAAATTGGATGACATTTGCACTGTCAAAACTTATCTGTGTTCATATCTTAGGAGTAGGAGGCTCTTTCTATAGATTGATTATGGGAATGATCATCCACATGGTCATTTATACATAGGTTCTTCATAACCATCAATAGGGACCCCTTTGTAGAAAGTATTCATCATCTTACCTTTATCTAGGATTGAAGGAGTGTGATAACCTAGATTTTTTCTCAGAAAAATTAGTAGAACAATATGAAACCATAATATCAGGCTTTTGATGGTTAAATATCTTAAATATCATGTAAGATGTGTAATACTTGTTTAATGGATAATAAATAGCAAATGATGACATAAAATTATGGGAAAATGTTAGTAAATCTATAATCATGTTTATAATGCATATGATGTCAGATATGGTCATATTGATGCATGAAAGCATATAATTTGATTAATATAGCTATTTAGGGCTAATAACCCTAAATAAAATGCAATAAATACGTACATGCTCAATAAATGATGAAATTTTCAAAATACGTTCATATCAATAACTGGAAGATAATATATATCAATCTGAGATCAGTTATATACATGAAATTCATGTTATATGAAGAGCACCCTTAATACATGTGATGTAACCCTAATATGGTTAATGAAAGTGACATAATGTTAAATATGTTCACATAATAATGTGACACATGAGTATATCCAGATGATGAACTATAATCTAGAACATGACATCAGTAAGATAAATATAAGGAAAGAATACAAGTAATCACGAGGATATCTTAATGAGATAGGCAAACCCTAAAATGGATATAAATAGGGTTAATGATGATGAGAACCTGATGATAGCATATGATCTTGTCTTGATCAGGTTATGACCAGATTATCTAGATGATCATGGATATGTGAGGAATATCTGAACTCAGGTACGTGGGTTCTATTTAAGTATATGACTATGGTTTTCTTTCTTGAAATCATGATATGTATTTATGCTCTCTTCTATTTGCAAATATTTGATGTAGTAGCACTATATAGTACTTGATGTTTTATCACTTATAAACATAAATGATAAGTAGATGTTTTGTAGTTATTTAAGGTGTTCATTATCCCCCTTACGAGGGAATGGATTAATGTTGGCTAGTACACCTCCCTAGAGCACACGGTGTACAAGGAGTTTCCCTAGATTACTTCGTACATGGGGATGGGCCCAATATTTATGTTTTGGTACTAGTCCACCTTGATAATGCAATTCATCTAGGAAAATGACTTAAATTGGCATATTTCGCTTAAAAAAGAAGTGTTTTCTATGATTTTCTTTCCTTCTGCAAATCTTTTTCAAAATTATGAAAGCCATAAATATATGTATCTTTCTGCCCATGTACACAACACCTTGTGTGTTGATTTGTTGTTTCACGTATGTTTTAGGTTCAAAGCTAGCATGGGATAAAAGATGTGAAGTGAGAAATGTTTAGGTTGTACCTTTTGTGTATATCCTAGTTAGCATACATGTTTAGACTTGTAAAATTCTCTTTCAATATGCAATTGTAATTCATGTTGTAATATAAATGTGTTAAATGTTGAGAATGTTATGGTGAATGTCTATTGTTGTACGTTCATGTATGTGTATTATGCTTCTGCATCGCTCTCTGATATGATTGGATGATGTTTTCGAATTATGACATCTCATTCCTAATAGGGTTTGGAGAAATAACAATCTGGGGACGTCACAGATGGTATCAAAGCATGAACAATTGCTACACCTAACAATTTCTCACCATGAAACATAAAACTAAACTTCAACTTTCACTTAAAACCCTAGAAACTTAGTAAGTTGTTCTATAGGAATAAGGTTTGACTTAGCCTCTAAGTTAGAACCTAGATGTTCGAGAACTAGGTTTAGACAAGTGTGAGAAACCCTTTCCATATAGAGCTCATATGTATTGGGTAGCTACACTAGTCTACACCATGTTCTCACCATTTCACTAGGTGACATGACACTACACTATCTACTGTGTGTGGGACACTCGATTTTTCTGATTTGGTTTTGTTTTCCAATCGGCTCGAGCCTCGATAGATTTCTCTGACATCTTCTTTCTCGGAGAAAAACTATATAATATTTTATTAAATATATGTAAATATGAAAATGTGTCCCTCACACAGGAGAGTAGTTAGTGTTTGTGCAACCTAAGTGAAAGGGAGTGACATCAGTCTAGAAGAGAGAATAGATCTAGATTAGATGTCTAGAGCCTCATATGGTTATGTGATACATAGATAGACAAAAGAAAGATGAAGGAAATAAGCATATAGAATATTATCTAACTTTAATCCATGATGGTATAAGTTTCCTTATTATGATTTGAGTTGTAGATGAGATGAATCCACTCTTAGAGGATCTATGCTAAGTCGTGATGATGAAAGTACATTCCCTTTTCCTACTTAAGATAAGCTAAGTTAAGATAGAGATGAGTGTGCATGAGCCTCAAGCTCTTATACAAGGAGGATGTCTAGTGGTAGGATGAGATATGCGGTGAACTCTAGAGAGAGTAAGACCCACAAGGAGAAGGTCATTGGACCTAGCCTCCAATATATGAGATATGTCTAAACAAAATGTCCTACACTAGATTACTCTAGAGTGTTGAGTTGAGTCCTTATGCATGATTCAAATCTATATGTGAGAACTGGGTAAAAGAAAAGGATGGGTAGATGACCCATATGATAAAGTCAATCCTTTGGCTGAGTTAGGTCCTAGCTGGAGTGACATATTTTGTAAGTCCCATCATGAGTTGCAAGTGAGGTAATATTTGAACCCTAGTTATGAGAGTATGATGCTCTGTGCAAAAGATATTCAACATACATGTTCTCCCTTCTTCTTCTCCTTTTTAATATAGGATGATAGAAACCTCACTTGAGATATATAGATGATTTATATATGAGGAGTCACTGATATAAGCTTGACCTATTCTATATTTTCCCCCTATATCATACATGTAGTACCCAAGATTGAAATCATTATAAGTTTGACAATAAAATATTCTCTTTCCCTTCATATGAAACATGAAAGATATGATGATGAGATCATGGGATAAACTTAGTATATTCTCTTTTTCCCTTCACATAATACATGCAAGACATAAAAAGTTGAACTCATGAACTTGATATAAAGATATTTGTTTTGGTCATAAGATATATGACCAGAAATATAGTTCGTAACTTTGATCCTTCTCAATGTATGCTTCTATTTTGAGTATGAATATCACACCATAGGGTAAAACCCTAATGGTCAAGCATGTTACGTAAGCCCTTCTTATGTAGAAAAAAAATCCTAATATCACGGATGAAGATAAATCTCCTCTAGTGTTGAAATCAATGTAAGATGTTGATCATAAAACATATTAATGATGTTAGATTTGAACGATCTGAATATCATGGCCTATAAATGAATTCCTCTTGAACTTTAAAAGTATGAACAAAACATGTACCCTTAGGGGTGATGTAATCCTAAGATATCATAATGTCATGTTATGGCTAAGACATTAAGTGATGCTTCCACATATATGAGGTGGGGTGGACACACCCAAGCAACTCTAAGACCCTAAGCTGACAACTTAGAGTGCATGCAACTATGGTGATCTTAGAACCTATACAATGATGATGTATATGAAGTTGAACTCCTAAATAGCCTCTTAAGGATGAGATTAGTTGAATTTCGAGGACAAAATTCCAAATAAGGTGGGGTGAATGTGATAACCTAGATTTTGAGTTTTAATAACTAATATATTATTTGAGAGACAAGAATTCTATGTAGAGGACAAATACCAAATTGAGGAATTAGTAATACAATCATGGATCCCTTCACCCAAACTGGGTGATCAGAGATACCATAGAGGACTATGATGCCTAATTGAATTCAATTGTGAATGAATACCCTTACTTATGGATTAAGTCCTCATGAGACCAATCATTCATTTAGTGATCCAGTGAGTAGTGAACTAATTACTTTTGAGGAATTGGGTACTTAGTATGATTAATTGCACCTAAAAGGTATACAAATGTATCTATAAGGTTGTTTTAAGAAGTTATGTACGTGACCAAATAATTGATTTGTGTCTCAAACCTTGATAGAAGAGCCATTTGGAGATTGTTCGCCTATGTCTAAAATTCCAAGTCGTTTAGAGATTGCTACAAAAAGATATAGTCAATTGAAACTGAGGAGACTAATGATTATAATGATGTTGAGCTTTGATAAAATGAACGAATAGGGGACTAAGTAGAAGATTATGGTTACTGAATATATTAATCCATGCCCGTGAAATCAAAGTCATGCTGGTTTATTATGTTTTTGCGTGGGCGTGGCTCGAAGCCTAGCTTGGTGGCATGATCTAAGACCTCAACCAGTTGGATCGGACAGCTGGTTCTCATATGCAACCTCCGACAGAAATGGAGCCAAGCCTGACCGAGCCACTGCCTTAGAACCAGCATAAGATAAACCTTAAATGCTGGAATAGATCCACAATACTCAGAACTACCTAGCGACTCCTCATAGTAATGCCAACGTGGTGAGAGTAGATAGTTTCATCTCTCCACTGTCGCACACAACAACAACTAGGTGGACAAGGAAGAAGCCCCGACTGGGGGCGCACGCAGCAGAGTTGCGAGGGAGGAAGAGAGGTAGACGCTACTTCCTGCCTAAGAAATAGACAAGGAGATGGAAGTGGCGACCAAGTACTCCACTGGGCCAAGCGGCGCCAGTGCTGAGATCTGTTATGAATGCGGCAGGTGCAATGTTGCAGCCTTGGGGATAGCTTCATGCGCTATGGGAGTGATGCTCACGAACAGACGCACGAAGGCATCGAGCGGGGAGGCAGTTGTCCAGCGGCGTGAAGTAGAGGTTGAGGAGGAGGATCTCGTGCCAACTGCTCACCAGAGCAAACCCAGCCACGAAGGAGCTTGAGAGCACGAAGGACTGCAGTGGCGATGGAGCGGATGAGATCCTCACCGGAGGAGAACCTGATAGAGGCAACCCTCATGAGCAGAGTCCCACTGTGACTGTGGAAGATTGGCACACGACTCGGAGGAGGTCTTCCTTTAGCGGCGGCATCGTGAGGCAGATGGGACTCACAACGGTGGTGGCCAGGCGACAGGACTCGTGAGCCCAAGAGAACGGGCTCTCGCGTACGCCTAATCGTGAGAGAGATCACGAGAGAAAACACATAACGGGAAAGAAAGAGGACCAGGTCAGACCAAGCTGAACCGGGTTCAAAACTTATGAACCAGCCAAATCCCTTGAACCGGACCAGCCTAGTTGAACCAAGGAAAACCCAATAGAACCTAGATCAGCGCAGACCAGGGAAGAAGGAGCTACACCTCTCATATGCCACGTGCCGACATGTGATTGGCCAGAAAAGGTAATAATTCAGTAAATGCTCAGATCTTCATTAAATCACAGTAATTAGCTCGATTATCAAAAAAATGCAAACAAGGTATTGTTTTTCTCAAAAAAATTAGTAGAACAATATGAAACCATAATATCAGGATTTTAATGGTTAAATATCTACAATATCATGTAAGATGTGTAATACTTGTTTGATGGATAATAAATAGCAAATGATGACATAAAATTATGGGAAAATGTCAGTAAGTCTATAATCATGTTTATAATGCATATGATGTCAGATATGGTGATATTGATGCATCAAAGCATATAATTTGATTAATATGGCTATTTAGGGCTAATAACCCTAAATAAAATGCAATAAATACGTACATGCTCAAGAAATGATGAAATTTATAGAATACATTCATATCAACAACTGGAAGATAATATATATAAATCTGAGATCAGTTATATACACGAAATTCATGTTATATGAAGAGCACCCTTAATACATGTGATGTAACCCTAATTTGGTTAATGAAAGTGACATAATGTTAAATATGTTCACATAATAATGTGACACATGAGTATATCCAGTTGATGAACTATAATCTAGAACATGACATCAGTAAGATAAATATAAGGTAAGAATACAAGTAATCATGAGGATAACATAATGAGATAGGCAAACCCTAAAATGGATATAAATAGGGTTAATGATGATGAGCACCTGATGATAGCATATCTTGTCTTGATCAGGTTATGACCAGATTATCTAGATGACCATGGATATGTTAGGAATATCTGAACTCAGGTACGTGGGTTCTATTTAAGTATATGACTATGGTTTTCTTGCTTGAAATCATGATATGTATGTATGCTCTCTTCTATTTGCAAATATTGGATGTAGTAGCACTATATAGTACTCGATGTTTTCTCACTTATAAACATAAATGATAAGTAGATGTTTTGTAGTTATTTAAGGTGTTCATTATCCCCCTTACGTGGGAATGGATTAATGTTGGCTAGTACACCTCCCTAGAGCACACGGTGTATGAGGAGTTTTCCTAGAGTACTTGGTACACGGGGATGGGCCCAATATTTATGTTTTGGTACTAGTCCACCTTGATAATGCAATTCATCTAGGTAAATGACTTAAATTGGCATATTTCTCTTAATAAAGAAGTGTTTTCTATGATTTTCTTTCCTTCTGCAAATCTTTTTTAAAATTATGAAAGCCATAAATGTATGTATCTTTCTACCCATGTACACAACACCTTGTGTGTTGATTTGTTGTTTCACGTATGTTTTAGGTTCAAAGCTAGCATGGGATAAAAGACGTGAAGTGAGCAATGTTCAGGTTGTACCTTTTGTGTATATCCTAGTTAGCATACATGTTCAGACTTGTAAAATTCTCTTTTAATATACAATTGTAATTCATGTTGTAATATAAATGTGATAAATGCTAAGAATGTTATGGTGAATGTCTATTATTGTACGTTCATGTATGCGTATTATGCTTCCGCATTTCTCTCTGATATGATTGGATGATGTTTTCAGATTCTGACATCTCATTCCCAATAGGGTTTGGAGAAATCAAAATCTGGGGACGTCACAAGGAGCCTCAACAAAAGTGAGTTGTGACATGATCTATGTCAGTGTAGGGAAGTGGATCGACATGATCTTTTCTATTTCTTTATCTCAAATACAATCACTTGTTTTGTTTCCTTAGGTTAATTAGTTGTGTTATGATGATTGATGTAGAAATGGATGACGTTGGTGGTGGATTAGATATCAAAACTAGTCAAAGATTTTGATGCAGTCGTGCCCCCTAGTATGATGATTGATCTCTACAGTACATTAGGAATCAATGGGTTTAGCTCTGTGTAGTGGTAATACTATCAATGCTTTGGCACCAAATATTGGACAAGGTTCTGAGGACATATAGAACATCAAATGGGATCAATAACTATAGCTATGGATTCCACATCATTGTATGATGATGGTGTGTTTTTTTGAGTGGATGTCTCAACTTATCTTTTCTTGATCAGGTAATCTAGGGAGTGTTTAAGAGTCCTACATGAATCACTTTTGTGCCTATTATTATTTTGATTTTTGTAATGGGCATTGGTTCTATATCCCTTTTGCAACGGTTTTACATAATTCCTTGTGGTGGGGAACTTTAGGGGACATTGAATATTTGGCTGAATGATTTTGAGAAAATATCCTATTGGAGTGCACTTCCTCTTAGGCTTTATAGGATCTTATGCAAAATCTTATATTGCTCATGCCTCTCCTTCTAGAGTTGGATGGCTATAGTGGCTTGATGCACTGGTGATGGAGGTGGTGCATATCTATAGAGATTGTTAGGTTGATTTGATATTTTTATGGCATGTATTGTGGTTAATTTGGAAGTATTGTGTATTAGGATGCACTTTTTTGCATCTTTGGTTGCAATTGTGGTATCACAAAGACAATAATATATTGATGTTGTTGATCTTAGATGTAGTTGTTGTGGTGGTTGACTTATGTTGTTGATTGTTGTTGTCATTGGAATCGGTGATATCCTCAGAGCAGAATCATCATTCCATTTGTTGTCTTTCTCTATACATAGTGACTTTTGATTTTTCATTTAAGATTGTGCTACATGTTGGAAATTGAGGTCGACATTTTGATACATGCCATCCTTAATGGAATTTTAAATCCAAACTCTAGGTTGGATCAATTTGGAAAATGTGTTAAATTGTTGCAAAGAGATGAATCAAGTGAGTGGGGACGAGGCTGAACTTATCAACATATCAAGTGCTTCTTTGTATGTTGATTTTAATTCCAACTCTGCTTCCTATTATTTGATCTCCATACATACTCTAAGAAGCTTTCATTCATGTTTTTGTATACTGCCTCCACATCTTCCTTACTCAAGACTTCCTTAAGATTCCATGAATATTAATAGATAAACGTTTCAGATATAGACGTCCAAGTATCAAGGGATGTCAAGACTTTTTTCTATACCATGCTAGGGTGGGTTATCATAAAATTTGAGGAAAGCATCTTGTAGTTGCATCATATCTGAGAATCATTTTATGTGAGTGAGAAGGTCACCTTTTCTTGAGTACTTATGGGATTTGAACATGTAAAATTTGTGTTTAATCATTGCCTAAGGGATGTTAAAACCTTCACCAAAAGGATTGGTCATCTATCATCCCTTCTAACTTTTTGAGCTTGTAGAGAATATCTAGCATGATGGGGTTAGTTGTAAAGATGTGTTGAGCATGGTTCTTTTCACTTTTAACGGTCATTAAAGTAACTGGTAGTTGATTGTTGGTGGTGGCATTATATTTATTAGTGGTGGGAAATTGTATGGTCCTTCCATGTATGGATATTGTATCGCGTATGAGATGGCCAATAAAAACATGATTATGGGAGTTGACTCCACTTGTGTTTCCATGATGAACATGGTTAGAATTGTTGGAGGAGCTGCCTCATTTTTTGTTTACATTCTTCTTTAGCTTCTATAAGGTCCTCAATCATGTTCTCTTCTTCATTTCCTCCAATATAATGACAGTGGGATTCTTGTCTCATGTGATGTCTACATTGAAGCATTGTGTGGGCTTGTATGTGGAAGATACTAGTGTGGCCCTAGTTGGAAAGGAAATGTATTATGTAGATATGGGCATGAGTTTTTAGGAAACACATGGTGTGACAATCTCCCAAAGGACATCCAAGGGATGATGACCCTAGCTAATATGCACTTGTTTGATAGTTAAAATTTAATGGCTTCATGAATGCAAAGTTGAACACTTGTGTGGGTGTAGCCAGAGGCAGTTCCTCTAGTGCACTTGTAGGTAGTTGTGGTGTTTGAGGGGTACCTTTTGGGGTCTCATATCAAATGGTATTATCAATTTCATCAAATACGGGTCATCCCTTGAAAACATTTAGTCTTGTTTCTGATGGATCTTTACCCGACCATTTTCATCAAGTATCTATAGGACCAAATGTAGCTTGGAATTGTGGTATGATGCATGAAGACTTGTAAGTCAGATAGATACAATTCCACATAAGGTTTAGTTCGAAAAAATAATAATATAATGCTTTTGGGACAATCTATTAGTGCATAGTTATTTTATGAGTATTACATTAATCTATTTTTCATAAGAGTGTTAAAATGATACTCTCGGTCCCCACTAGTCGTCTATTTGATTCCATCATGTAAGAAAAAGTTATTCATGCATCAAGGTATAGGATAGATATAGGGTACCTACCCCAGGCTAAAATATGGTGGTAGGAATTTCCAACTTGTCATTATATCTTCCCAGTAGCACCATGAGGGTGGTTAGCATGGTTCATCTGTATCCCTTTATTGTGGGTCAGTGGGGTGACCATTCATGGAAAGGGTAAGGTTGGGCATGATATGGTACTAAGGTTAAGGTATCCTATTTTGGACCATGGATTGTATGTAGTTAACCATTTTCCCCAAGGGAGTTTTCAAACCATTGAAGTAAGTGTATCCCTACCAAAGCTCTGAGTCATACACTTAGCAAGGGGCATCATTCTAGCTCTTACTCAGTTCATGATTAGTCTCCTCAATAACTCATACTCTGATCAGTAAAAGGAGGAAGCGAGGTGGGTTGGGTAAAAAATAAAATAGGGGCGTCTCTATTAGTAGTCTTAGGCCAAGACCAATGTGGTATAATATATGATGATAGTCTAAGATATTCAGAATCAACCCGGTAGTAGGTATTCCAATTTTAGGTCATGGTCTAGAACAATAAAATATGAAAGTAAAGGGTATGATCCAGTTTTAGGTCATGGTCTAGGATCATCTTTGAGTAGGCAACGATAGATGAACCATCATTCTATGGACTGATATCTCATTCAAATGGGAGATCATTTTTAACGAATAGAGATAGTATGTCATACCATGATGTGGTAGTTAGCCTCAATGTGGTTTGCAATGTACATTTTTAAGTCACATCTAAGTTTAACGAATGAGTTGCCTTACGGCATATACCTAAGGCCATGTTTGAAGGGATCAAATCTAATTGAAAAGTAATTCAAGAAGGGAGCCTTTGTGAGAATCGAGTGTAGGACTAACACAAGTGTATGTATTATTGGGCTAAGGCATGTGGTTTGCAATGCACAAAGTATATTGTGGTTTTTTTATGAATTCACATAGCTCGTGGGTAAAGTTGGAATTGATTTTGAGAGGATGAAGGTCTAGAAATTTATCCTTCAAGAAGACTCAATTTCTTTTTAGTATTTTTTATAATTTGATAGCATTCTAGTGTCTTTGATTGAGGGTAAAATTTGAAAGATGTCCATGAAAAGGGTTTCCTAAAATGTTGAATAAATTTTGGAATCCTTTCAGTATGTAACAAGGGTTTAGATAAGAGTTGCAAAATTAGACAGTGATAGCAATATGGGGCAACATTTTGGTGAGGATCCAACCTAATGATCTTTGGAAGGGTATTCAAAAGTATGAGATACTTTGAGAGTAAATTTAAACAGTGTTCCATCACAAAGTAGGCCACCCAAAAGATGTTAATTAGTGTCCAAAGTAATCAAAATGTAAGGGTAAATTTTGAATGCCCAATGTGGTGATATATGATGTGTATTTTTTGGTATATTTTTTGGATTTTTTTGAAGATCATTAAATTTATGTTTGGCATGAACATGAATATCTTAGCAAGAAATTAACAATAAATGCAAGACAATTCACAAGGAACAATCTCAAGAATGAAAGAAAACAACAATCTTAAAATGCTAAATGGGGAACAACCAATTGTATAATATTAAATTGATGCCCCTTTAGCCTATGAGTTTAGGTTTATTTTACATCCTAGTTCAAGCATAACTTGTATCGATGTGGTTTGTCCTTAAGTTTTCTATGATGTGATTTTGTTTGTATTATGGTAACCTGGTTTCAGTTGATTTGGGTATTGCTTCTGCCTCATGACTATGATGGTCATAATTAGTTGTTAGTGTACGAGAGGGGGTGTACTCAAGGCCTTTATATGTCTAATACTACACTGTACTAGTACCTTTACTATCACTCAAGTTACTCATCCTAAGATCTAACATGATTTTTAATACACATTCTTAGATGCATCAGTTTGTATGAGTGTGAAGTGAAAGTTTGCAGATATTATGTCTTTCAAAGCAATATCCATATAAGAAGATATGATAACTATATAGCTAGAAGGAAACCCCAAATAGACATGCAATCTTTCCCACTATCCCAGGGAAAATCAATGATATAAGCAAGGATTCATGGATATGGAATGAAATAAAGTATCTTTCTCATAGTGGAACATCTCTCTTTCTAATAAAAATGGATTGGAAACAAAAGGTAAACCATAGAAGAAGAAAAGACAAAATAGAAGTGTATAAGAAACCCTTGAAAGGAAATGGAAATCTCATATGGGGTAAGAAAAATGGAAACATATAGGAAATCTAATCAGAAACCAAATAAAACATAAAATACTTGAGATATAGAACAAGCATATTCTAATGTCCACAACTCCCCATAGAAGTTGTCAGACTATTTTAAATGTATTGAAAAAATATATAAAGAGATAATCATGATATTTAAGGTAAAAAATAAAGAAAAAAAAGCATAGAAAGTTAGAGTCAACATCTTATTTTGTGACAAATCAAGATAATTGTAGATGTATGTTTAAATCAGTGGGAAAACTTTTGGAAAATAACTCCACACACAGGAGGATAAGACAAAGGAGCGTGGTTATGAGACTAAGATCAAAAATCCTATCACAATTGAAACGTTGAGTAGGTGAAAAGTGTGTTAGGCACTCCAACATCACCCAGTAATCAGTATTGGAATTGGAAACGTAGGTAGGTAAACAGAGTTTGGCTTGGGTTTGATTATGAAATTAAAACATGAAAAATAGCAAAAAGTATGCTAGGATGTTTTAGTATTTGAGAACTTAACAATACTATTAATTTTATAGTAAATAAGATAAATTTTAGTCATTATATAGAAAGTGGATAGATCTTTATTTTTGACTGAATGACTAAAAATAGGTTGTCAGCAATGATGCTCTGATCTTGCTTGAGGATAATAAAGAAGATAAGTCAAGGGAGTTTATTATTGCTCAAAATATCTACTTTATGTAGTCATTCATGAAACATTTTGTGTACTAGATCATGTATACATCCCTTGAACTTCAAGGGACGGGGTCAAATACCTTAAAGTGAAGAGGCAGTATTTGGGAGGAAGAAACAACTAGATGAAAATGAAGAACTAAAAGCAGGACATCCAATTATATTAAAGACTATTTAGTAATAGGAAATAGAGGAATTTTTATATTCTCTCTTTACATGGAGTTTCTTAGTTCTTATTCTCCTTACAATATCTTTATGATTCTATCTTCTGCATTATATTTTTTGTACTTATGTCTAAGTGCAAGTAGATATCGACTTAAACCTATGTGTAATCCTATGGAATGTATTTCCCATTTTACTTAACTCTTCATGTATTTAACATTTTGTTTCCTTACATTTAGTGATAGTTTGGATGCCTCACCATCATATCTTATATTATATATCCTGAACAATAACTTGATAGGGTAAATTTGAATCCAAACCAAGTAAATGTGAGATTCTCTCAAATAAGAAAGTAGAGGGCAAATTGTTGGTAGGATTTCTTGCGTAAGGGTTTGTTATGTATTAGACCATCATGAGAGCGTATCTTATTTTTCTAAAAAGACATTTTTCTTCTAAACTTGAAACGGAAATTGGAAGCAATTGAATTCATTCTTAATATATCAATGATGAAGGGTTATATATTGTTACTAGTTAATGCATGTGCTAAGCATGTGCTATTTATATATTCTTTGTCTACACTACAAATCTATAATTATGAAAAACTTATTCAAAGCTCTTGATTCAAAGATTATAAAAGGACTGCTATAGTAATATATAATTTCACACCCAACTACAAGAAACTCATAAAATTATCATAACAATACTAATTGAAATATCATCTTCTATAAAACTTACTTGGATCGGTTTCTTAGAGTTTCTTTTAATTACAACCATCTTGACATTCATAGTATATCATTATAATGAAAACTTTTTACTCTTCTTTTTTGGTATTTGTTTGTCACTACACTTTTGCGCATTATATTCTCAACATCAAGTTGATGTATATCATAGTTTGTAATTTACCCATTGTATCATATTTTTTTTTGAGGGCAAATGGATCGATTCATTACTTGTAAGCCATACGACATCTACAATTTGAGTCAAAAATACAGCAAGAGAAAACAAAGATCAAGTTAACATCACTGCAACTCATATCGGAACATATTGTAACATAGGTAGGCAAATTAAATTATGTTTTTGTGCATGCTCGTTGTTATCAATTGAATTCTTGCAAAAAGTTTGTATATGTGCATAGCTATACATAGAAGTCTATTTTAATAATTAAAGGAGTACTATGATAGAAAGTTGCAATATTTTTTATAATTGTGTGTGGAAGACAACATAAACACACATGCATGGCCTAAAAATTGTGTGCTAAAACAAAATGTTTACGCATTGAAAATCAAAAATATAGAATAAAAAACTATTGTGTTCAATGTTCTAGTTTCCTATAGATGGTGCATCAAATTCATTATCCTATGGATAATGATTATATTGTTTTTTACATTGTAACATGTTTATACTCACTATGTGAAACTGTTATTGTAAATTAAAGCACAATATATTATATAAAGAACAAGTTGTATTATGATAAATATGTTAAATTAATTTAAAAAGAAAAAAATACAAAAAATCTTTACATGTAAATATATTATAAGGAATTTTGTCCATGATGTACTAAATTGAACTTTCTGCATTTGTAACTAACACAAAAGTGAAATGATTCTTGTATATTATGTACTCAAATGGAAAATTAATATGGATATTCACTCATATTGTTATTTTGGAGAACACAGAAAATCTCAAGATCTAGAGTACATTATTCTGAAGACATAAGGATAATATTATCATTAAAATCATCATTCCCATCATCAACATCACCATCATCATTTTCCTTTTCATCTTCATTATCTAAGCCTCAATTACACACACACACACACACACACACACACACACACACACACATATATATATATATATATATATATATATATATATATATATATATATATATATATTCAAAATCTTTCTTGATAACCATTTTTCTAAAATTATTTTATGCCTACTTCTTCTTGTAATAGTGTACATCTCCATAACATTGTTTAAAATGTATGCAATTGCCAATCTCTATTGCACATGTCCATCCATCTTAATCCATTCTCAGATAGTTATCCTAGATACTCACCACTCAAACTTGGTTGCATATATAGTCATTTTTGAAGTTATATTCTTGTCATTTCAAATGCCAATCTTAGCATATGCATTTTAACTATATTTATCTCATTAAGACCTTATTTTTTCACCGTTGAACATTACTCCCATATAATATGGTTGAGGTATAGATGTTTAATCGTATGAACTGATTATTGCACTCATTTACTACTCCATTTGTATCCACCAATTCAATAATTATGGTGTGATCTTGTAAACTCAATATCATGACTCTATTATCCCTCTATCAATCTTCATCCCATTAGATTATGTTACATTTAAGCAAATCCCAATTTCGGTATCCAATGATTTTGAAGTTTAATTAGTTAACATGATATCATCAAAAATTCACATTTGCCCATGAGTATCACCACAAACATATTTTTTCAACTCGTGCCTGAGAAGAGCTAATAGGCATGGACTTAAGGATAGTCTTGTATGTACCTTGAATCTGATAGGAACTCCTAATGTTTCTACTCTAGGGATCCTATCATTTGTATTTGAGCTATCATACATCTCTTCAACTAATCCAATGTATTTGAAAGGCATACCCTTCTTGTAAAAATCTAAAGCAATACTCTAATCACTACTTCAAATGCCTTTCTAAATGAAATAAACTTGATGTATATTGCCTTAATTTTCACCATATATCTCTATAAAGAACCATATAATAAACATAGTGTCCTCTTGGATCCTTCAAGTATGTAACCATGAAAATAATCCAATATCTACATCAATCAATCATAGTCTCTATTCAATAATCCTCTTCCAAAACTTCATATTGTGACTTGTCAATTTGATACATTGGCTTGGAAGGGTTCATTTGGATATCTCCATGTTCTTAGAGATGAGAACACGTAATTTCTTATCCACACTTATGTATATTTGTTTGTCTTCATATTACAAAATGATCAAACATACAATTCATTTGTCCGCCATACTCTTCCATATAAAAATAATGATACACCTGGTCCACTTTTCGTGTTATATTTTCTAAAGTATAATCTTCCTTTGATTTTATACTTTTCATGTGTAGTGATATTCTTATTGTTTTGATCACATGAGTTTTTTCAATTTTAAGTATCTCTGTTGAGAATCTAGTGAAAGTGTATCTGCATTTTTTATATCATCTTCATTTTTTAGCTTCTCTGCGATCTATATTCATCATGCATCTTATATGACCTATGTCTCTTCATTTTATTTCTCTTGTATGAACCATTATGTATGTATGTTACTGTTTTGTCAAGTAACCAAGTTCTTATATCAATTTGAGGTAACAAGATGGGCTAATCTATTAGGAGTGATGAATTTGTACTTGGCAAATTATATACCAAATACAATAATACATTACAAATAAATAAGAGTTTATATGTATTTAACAATATCAATTAAGGAGTCAGACCTTGAGGTTTTTTGATGAATTACCATGTCTTAAATCTGATATGAGAGTGTATTTAGCATGCTATGTGTTTACTGCACATGTTCGTACCCACATGTTAATTCTGTTGCATATCAAATTTATTGCATTACTCATTTATCAAACCTTTAGGTGGTATAACATATTTATCATTTTGATAACCTAGAAGTTAATCTAATCAAAAGCATTCATTACTCCATTGAAACTAATGACCGCAAACAAAAATTTTGAAACTTGTCTATATTAATTAATATTTGAAAAAAATACACACATGCATACCTAGGGGTGCTAGTATTTTGACTTCTAATTAATTAATAAATGATAATCTATATCTTATAAGAAAGGATACAAGTATAATACCACATAATCATACCGGATGGTTAGAAAACTAATTATACTTTCTTTGTTTGGATTTGTATATTATGATCTATATAAGTACATGAATATTACAATCAACAAGTCTAGAAAATAAAAATCATTTATTTCAAGAAGCCAATAAGTCCATAAGAATGAAGCTCTCAAATTTTTGTCTATTTTGAATACATGAAATAAATAAGGAAAAGACTAAGTCTACCACTCGTTCCAGCTCAAGCAAAAAACTGAAATACATGTGCCATAAGAAAGTAGTTTATAATTATATATGTGTACTTTACTAAAGAAGAAAGCTGTGAGAAAACATAATATATGAATTTGAATAAAACATAATTTCTGTAACACCATATACTTTTTCTTACACTAACTCAGGAACGTAGAATTGACAACCATGTTGTTGGAAGAGAAAAAATCTCTAGTAAGAAAGTCATACAAAGATGTATTCAAACATTGTTTGAAATAAATCCTTCTTTCTTAAAGATGTCTACTATATTTTGGTCAACAAAGAAGGGGTAAAGCACACCAACCAATTGTCATTCAACACTAATATATCAAGTATAATATTATAAAAAAATAATATATATTTTTGTATGTTTGTGAACTTATTGTTCACCATTAAGGAAGTTATTTATTAATAAGTACCTTTAAATGAAACTATATGTGGTTAAGGAGTTGTAATAGTTTTTATATTATTTTTACACAATATAAGAAAAAATAAGGTTCATTGATGTATCATTGACATATTTGACATCGGCATTTTCCTTTAACTATATAGTATACTTGCACAAACATATTTGTGGCTTGTATATTTTACTGAATTATGTTGGTTGTGACGAGTTGGTATTGTTACAATATTTCAATATTTGTCTATTACATTTTCCATTTTTTTAGTTTCATTCAACTATTTGCATTCTCAACATGTAGTCTGGCCTATGTAAAAATTTCTTGTCGTCGCGGTCATAGTCCTCCCATGTATTTAGAAAAAGGCATTTACAATTTTCTTATATATAAGTAAATGAGCCATATGTCATCATATGAAACTGTCTTCATTTTATGATATTTCAATAATGATAAATACACTAATTTCAAACATGAACTCAATCAAATATTTTATTATATGTTGTCATTTTCGTATTGAAAATTAGAGAAATGGAATATAGAAGTTTACCTTATTGAAAATTGGCAAGAATATGTTATATTATAAGACTTGCTACTTGTCACTTGATATTAACTATGTTTGAGTTAAAAATAAAACCTAATGTTAACTCCATTACACTACTAAGAACCTTTTTACTTAATTAACAAAATTTATTACTATTTATGGTTTCTACATTTTAACATTAATTGATATGTTTGGATTGATGGAAATAATGAAGTAAACATGTAACAAAGTCAAGAGAGCATCTATAATAGAATAACGTGTACTAGTTACATTGGCCTAACATTTATGTGAAATTGTAATCGTAAAAGTTGATGTTCTAGACTTGCATGATTATTATCACTATCTATGTAATGCAATTAAGATTGACATTTGACACATAATCTAGATTTTCTAATCAAAACATGACGTAATAACACACCTCATTTTAAGTAGGTAGAGACAAGTATGGTATGCACAAAATATATTATACTTAATACAAAGATGTCTGTATCAGTTTTCCTTTAACTAAAATTAACTTTGGTATAATCTAAATTTTTCACGTGCGCTAAGAATATTCTTTTCTCTAGCCAAATAAACTTTATTGTCATTTTTAGAATATCAGTACAGTATTATGATTTATATTGTACGTGTTAGCTTAGATATACGGGTTAGTTTGGGTTATATATGGATCATTGAAAACATTATTGGCCATATGGAACACAAATAAAATATATCAAGTCAAAAAGAGATGTGGTATGTAGGCACTTTTTTAATTAAATAAGTTTAGAAATATTATGTTAATCATCTAATCTAATAATGTTATATTAAAAAGAGATATAGTATTGTAATAATATCTTTTTCTGGAAAAAAAATCACTATAAAGAGGGTGGCCAACTATCACAGTACTGTAAAGGAGAGCTTTTTAGTCGTTGCCATAAAGTTTCCTTCCAAGTGCTCTAACTTAGTATTAGATCGCAACCTACGGTGAAAAGCAAACCAGACTTTCAAGTTGAACCGACTGATGAATACAATATTGTGATATACCGACCCCCTTTTTATAGGATGCTTCTGATAGAAAACTTTGTAGGATCCAATAAAATTGTGGTATAGTGCACATGTGGCGTTTCTCTCTCCTTGTTATTGTTATGGGGTGAGATTTTGAATAGAAGTTAGAAGGAGATAATGCAATGGGATTGGCTTTCCTAACTATACTACTATAAAAAGAGTGAGTTTGATGTTGCACTCTCCTTGATTCACTCTCTTCTTTCCTTTTTTTCAAGGAATTTTGCTCCTACAAATATTTATTCTCACACTCTCCTATTAACTTTTATTATCTTTAGTTCTGTATTTTTCTCTCCATTCCACGAAAACGGTTCCTTGATTCTCTCCTTTCAAATAACCAACACAAATATTGTTACGACCCCACCTTCCGGTAACCCCCAATTAAGGGAGACCGAGAGGTCGAAGCCACACCCATAACTTCCGGATCAAAGGTTCGGCAATTAACCAAGAACATTTATTAAATTTTAACAGACTAAACTGTAAAACTGTAAGAAAATAAACTTTTGCATACCTTTTGAAAACTTGAATCTCTAATCTTCTATCCACATATGAATTCTACTCTAACTAATCCTCCTTGTATTTTAATTCATGTATTTCACAATATGAAGATTTACTATTTGTCCTTTTGGCTTTGTACCTAAAACGCCGACAAACAAAACGTCGGTCAGCATAAAGCTGGTATGTGGGGGAAACAATAACCGTACAACTATGATAACAATGTATTGTAGCCAATTACCATTTAACAAACAATTTTACGTTTTAAATATAACTGCGCGATCCATGCATTCCCTATCCTCTGTGATGTCCCTACAGTGGACCTGGATGCTACTTTCCTTATAGTAGATCCCCATTAAACCCCTCATGGTCCCACCTATAGGTGAACCAGTTTATAGGGTTGAGTCACATGGCACTACTCGTAAGTAGCCCACTCCTTAAATAATGGCATGCTAAAGGGTCTCATGGCACTACACTTGGTAGCCCAGTTTCTAACCCACGATAACCTAGACCTTACTCTAGGTTACCCCTTTTTAGCCTTTACAAGCCACAGAGGTAGATTCGGATCTAAGCCAATTATATATATATATATATGTATATATATGTATATATATATTCATAGTGATAATCATAGTCACTTTATAGTTGCATGAAATAAAAGGCATCCAACAATTATTTTCAAGCAACCAATAAAAACATTCAGAAATCACCGTGAAACTAAAGTAATTATTCATAAGCATAACCACATACCTATTCAGTAGATTTCTCAAGCTAATATCAATTCCAACCAAGAAAACTATCCAAGCAAGTAGTTCAACCACACAATCAAGAATCCTAAAAAACACATGTACTCTATTTACTACACACTTTATCAAGATTCTTTCTATTCAACTTGAAATTGCTTCCTAAGGTTTCCGTATCTATTTTAGGGTTTCATTTGCAACTAGGGGTTCACTTCATCTTTTATTATTCTAAACCCTAATTTTATAACATTACTCATAAACCCTAATTATCTCATCTATTCTTCAATATTAAGGTTATCTTATCAACATATAACCCTATTCTCAGATTAAGAGTACCATTAACCATCAATTAATTTCATTAAGCTTCTTTTACATTAAAGCTACTATTTTTATCCTTTTAATCCATGACAAGATCATTATACACCTCTATCATCAATTCAAAGTTCATTAGGGTCTAATTAACATATGAACTTGTTTTACCATCACTTCTACCTTTTATTCATGAGAAAACCCTAATTACTATATTTAGGGTATTTATCCAGAAATAAGGAATTTTGTACTCAAAATAACTTAGAACCATCATTTAACAACATATTTTCACATTTTTCAAATTAAATATGATCTTTCTTTTACCCTAAATTAGGATTTTCTAAATGCTTAATCATTCTCATATGGGGTAAAAACCCTAAATCATGCAATTTCACATCTAGATCAGGTTTGAATCTAACATTATCATTCAATAGGTTATTAACACTTAAATCAACGCATCAAGCATACTAGATTCAACCTTTAATCACACATAGGGTTTTTAACCTAACTTTAATGCACTTTTCATCAACTTATTGTACTTTTGCAATTAGGAATGGAATCAATCTTTAATAACATTTTTATTGGATTCCTCTCGTTCTCATGATCAAAATATATACATTATTCGTATTTATCTGAGCTACAGTTTATTAGATATGATTTTTGTAAATATCACTTACCAGAGCCAATCAGAAGTCGCCAAGTCACCTCATGCATGCAACGCTCACGTGATTTGGAAACATAATCCAATGATGAAACTTCCCCCACTTAAGTTGACCGGCCTTCATACCCCCGGAGGGTATAACCGTCCAATGGTCAGCATGTTGCCTTCAACCTCTTGACGTTAGACCTGGCTGCCGCCTGTAGCCCTAGGCGTGGCTTGAGCTCCCCGATCTGGACCCGAAGGCCATGACCGATCCTTCCCTAGCCTCCGCCATACTCCGGCGCACACAAGGCGCCTACGATCTGTGGCCAAGCTAGCCGGTTACCCGCGTGCAAGGTCAGTAAGGTGTGGCTGCTCTTGCAGCAGTGCGGCTACTGCTGCACACAGCCAACGAGGAGGAAAGACTACCGAGCTTTTCCCCTGAGTTTGTGGGAGCAGCACGGCCCTATTGTAGCCTCTCCACGGCCCCTCAGCTCCAGGGATAGGGTTATATCTCCATCGTTAGGGTTTCAAACAAAAGGAGAAGAAGGAGGGAGAAGAGTGCTTAGGATTCTCCTGGACTTGCCCCTATGTCTTACCCCTTATATGGGGGAGTGCAGCAACGCCCTGGGGTGCTTGCCCACGAAGCAACCAATCCCTCTTCCAATAGGAATTCAATTCCTTCATTAGGAAGCATATTTCTCTCTCTCTTTCCTAATTCTTTTGATAATCTTTATTCGTTAGGTATTAGAATTCGAAAATCTCTTCTTTTATCTTCTTAGTACTTGCCCTTTATTCTAATGGCACGAAATTCTATTTTCATTTAATAGAAAATACTTCTTTTTTAGCAATACCACATAATCATTCATTAATTGTATATTCACATTATCTTCTTATTTTCTGTTATGAGTATTTTCTCTTTACTCTTTCTTCATTGGGACTCCTTGGATCCCAAGAAACTCAAATAATTCAAAATTCCTTTTTAAGGAATACTCATTATCCTTCTAAATGCATCAATATGCATTATTTCACATTAAAATATCTCTTTTTGAGGATTTCTATTTATTTCTCTTTTATTTTCCTCATTAGTATTTCTTTTATCATTAGGAATCCTTGGGATATAAAAATCCACCAAGGATAACTCCATTATACTTCTTTTCACTCATTTTCCACATGTTATCATTATTTTCAATCTCTTTCTTAACAAAGAAATATTTAATTGATCTTTTCTTTTCTTATTACATTCTCTATGCAACTTTGGGCTCCTTGGAACCCAAGAGGAACGAAATCCCTCTTTGGATTTGCCTTCTAGAGGTTTCCACATTTTTTTCTCAAATATTCAATTATTCATTTACTAATTGAATTTTCTTGTTATTTGAGCCCAATAGCCAATAAAGCCCACCACACAATCATCAAGGCTATTGTAAACAAAATCCATTTATTCAAAACAAATCATATCTTTATTTGTTCAAAAATCTTTAATATGAGAAATTACATTTCTCGACAAATGAACCCAAAAATTGAGGTTGTAACAAATATCTTTTACCGTATAGACTCTTTCACGGACGAGTCCTCTCCCCGCACATTTCCAACAAATTTTATATGTCACGTGCATGTGCACGTGTGCATTCACTAATTTATAGAATAAGTATAAGACTCCATCCTATACTACCGCCAACCCTTTTATTCCGGTACACCGGCATAGCATTGATCCCTTGTCGTCAAGGCCTGTATGAATTCCTTTCTTGCATCAATTGTTAACAAAGGCTTATCACACCATTGGCCGGATTGGTTGGGCCAGATGAGCTTCCTATTAGAATTTATCTCAAACGTATATTAGAATTTATCTCAAACGTATAGTAGAATTTATCTCAAACGTATAAGGTTCACAGCGAAGTCTATCAGCAATATTATCATCTTACAAAGGAGAACTCATCTCAAGCCAATGATGATGAAATTTTGAAGCCATAATCGCAGGACCAGTCAGGCAGTGGAAGATCATGGAGGCAGCTTGAATATGCAGTGACTCAACTAACACACCAGAATAGGCTTGGCTGCTAACAAGGTTGTTGCACCTGTACCCGTCAGTTAACACACCACGATGAACCTGGCTGCTAATCAGGTTGTTGCACATGCACCCTCCCCGGCAGCTATAGAGCTATTCATGTATTCAATTGCTTCGATCAACGAGTTGCACTTTGTCACTCTGGTTGTATGTCGTCTGCTCTAATCCTACCCACCCGCAACGACATGATATAGAAGTTGAAGCTATCTTGATCAAGAATATTGTCAGTACCGCCTTCAACGCCAGATTTATCAAACATGTTGCGGTGTAGCAATTATGCACTGCTAGTGGGTACGTACAGTACAACCTTAGATACACGATTTGATAATTCTTCCCCTGCCCCTAGGATGCTATTAGAAACGTACTTCCCCTGCATGTGTTAGCATTACGAACATCGATAGTCAATGAGAGTACTTCGGGTCTGGAGAGCAGCGGGTCTAGCACTTCCGCAACAAGGCTTTGGTGAAGTTGCAAGAAATTTTCCCGTTGCTTCAAGGTACTGTGAGTGATACCGTAGATTTGCGTTGTCTTACACTTCTTCAAACGTCTTCTTGTTGTTGATGTGGTGGATTATAGGTCGTTGTTTGTGCCCCAGCCCTCCTCCTTTAAGGAGAGACCAGACTCGTTGTTGTCGTCAGATATGTTGCCTTTTTCAATGGATGCGCGAGAGAGAAAAATGCAAGGATTAGTGGGGGCTCTGTGGGCTGTTGTTTTCCACTTTTCCGTGTCCATCATGGGTGGAGAGCTCATGTTTATATAAGAGAGGCGCTCCCCAAACAATCCACTCCGTCCTCAAAATTGCCTTCTTGATTTACATGATACCCAACCACTTTCCCCATATCCCGATGACTTGGTTCACATAGGGTCACATTGTTATTATCTAGGGGAGTCAATTTTGGCTTTTGACCATATCCCAACATCTCTCACTTGGTCAAAGAACCAAATAGCATTCCTTCCACTATACATGTAAAGTAAACAAATAATTCCTCCCACAATTCATGTGAAGTAACTCATTTCAATGCATTTATGCACCTTTTTCTTTTTCCTATTACATAGGCCCTCACTGATTATGAGACCTATGAATGATTCCCTAATCCCATCAAGCTAACATGCTTGACAAAGAATTCCGCTGAAATTCCTTTTTTAATGAATCAACAATCATATTGCTTGTAGGGATATTAGTGACTTCTATTTTATCCTTTTATACAATGTCACGTATATAATGATATTATACTTCAATGAGCCTTCCTTTAGAACTATTTGCACCATTATTAATCAAACATATTGTTGCTTGATTATCACAATACTTTTTTTATTGATCCATCTATTAAATTAAGATTCAAATCAATCAAAAATCTTCTAATCCATACCGCATGGGTAGTGGCTTAGCTTCAAGCAACATACTCAGCTTCATGTGTGTATCCAACCACACATCTTTATTTTGTACTTTCCCATGATATGGATGCACCACTAAAAATGAATAAGTGTTCCGATGTAGACTTTCCATCATCTTTATCACCCCCAAAGTTTGCATCGAAGTAACATAATATCTCAAGCGATTCTACTTGAAATATTAGTTTGTGGTGCAGTGTAACTTTTACATATTTCATAATTCTTTTGACAGCTTCCCAATGCATTGGACTAGGATTACTTTGATATCTACTCACTAGTCCAACTGAAAATACTAGGTCCAGTCTTGTACACAACATGGCATACATTAAACTTCTGACCGCCTGAGCATATGGCATTTGTAGAGGTTATTGTCCCTTGTCAGGACATTGTTCCTTGCACAACCGTTTCCCATACACATATGGTGTAGGTGGCGGATTACAACTTTGCATTCCAAACCTCTTTAAAATTGTATGCAAGTACTTTCCTTAATTTATACTAAGTATTCTAGACTTCCGATTCCTAAGAATCTGAATTCCAAGTACATAGGTTGCTTCACCCATGTCCTTCGTCTCAAATTTTCTACTAAGTTCAATTTTGATGTTGTTTATCATGTATATATCATTTTCAGCAAGCAAAATGTCATCCACATACAAAGATAGTATTATAAACTTGCTCTCACTTTTTAATACATAAACATAACTATCTATTTTGTTCGAGACAAATCCCAATTGAACCATTAAATCATGAAATTTGAGATACCATTGTCTAGAATACTGTTTTAAATCATACATTGACTTATTTAACTTGCATACTTTATGTTCATTTCCTTCAACCTGAAAACCCTCAGGTTGATTCATATAAATGTCTTCCTTTAATTTCCCATTTAGGAAAGTAGTTTTTACATCCATTTGATGGAATTCTAAGTCAAGATATGCAACAATTGCCAAAAATCATTCGTATTGATGCAAATTTGGCAACTAGAGAATATGTTTCCTGGAAATCAATTCTAAATTTTTGTGTAAACTCCTTGGCAACTAATCGGGCCTTAAATTTATCAATAGATCCATCAGCTCAGAGCTTTTTCTTAAATACCCATTTGCATCCAATGGCCTTTCTATTTCTAGGTAAATCACACAATTCTCTCACATTATTCTTTTTCATGGAATCAATTTATTCCTTCATGGCTTCATACCGTGATTCTTTTTCATGTGTATTTTATGATTCCTTATATGTCATGGGATCTATGTGATTTTCCTCTTCCATGTCTAATAATAAACATGAAGGCTCACATGACTATAAATGATAGTCACGCATCTATGCCAGTGAGGATCTTTGTCTTTTATTGCCAATATTGGGTTAATTTTCTACTTCAATTTCCACATGTATATTCTCATTTTCCATGTTTTCATTTTACATATTTTCATTTTCCATATTTTGTTGATGTTCCAAATCATTGATTACTTCATTTTCTTGAGTATCATTAAAATAATCATCACTTATTATTTGTAAGGTTCCATCTCTTTGTTTTGAGATTCTTTTTCCTCAAAGTTTTCTAGGAATGTTGCATCCTTATATTCAATGATTCCTTTTACTTTATGATAAAATATATATCACATTCATTTCTCTGAATATTTGATAAATCTACACTTTAATGTTCTAGGTTCCAACTTACTTCAAAGTTGATTAGGTATTAGGATGTGGGCAATGCACCCCCATTACCTATGACCACTTAGATCTGGCTTCCTCCCGTTCCATATTTCATAAGGTGTAGATATTACTAATTTAGTGGGCATTTTATTCAATATATGATTTGCAGTTTGTAATGCTTCACCCTAAATATTTCTACAGAGATGTGAATGAGATAGCATACATCTCATTGTATTCATTAAGGTTCTATTCTTTCTTTCTGTCACTCCATTTTGTGGTGGTGTATAAGGCATGGTTAGGTGTCTTTTAATTTCATGTTATTGATAATATATTTCAAATTCTTTTGATTTATATTTCCCGCCTCTATCTGTTATTAGAACCTTAATATTTCTTCCAAGTTGCCATTCTATTGCCTTTTTATATCCTTCAAAATATTCTAATGCTTCATATTTTAAATCAATTAGGTAGACATAGGAAAATCTTGAAATAATCATCTATAAATATTATGAAGTATTCCTAATTATTACATGTCTTCACACTTAGTGGTCCACAAATATCTAAATGGATTAGATGTAATAATTTTGTAGATCTATGTCCAACTCCAAAAGGTTTCTTAGTCATTTTTTCAACCAAACAATGTTCACATGGAGTTAAATTATCTTTGTCATATTAGGAAGCAAATTTAATTTTATCATTTGTTTCATTTTATATTTTCCAAGATGACCTAATATATAATGCCATAAATCACATTCAGACAAAGAACACAACGAGTAATCAAAAGAAGCATTGACATTATTCACTTCACTGTCGATTACATGAATGTAGAAAAGATCATGTTTGGTTACAAACTTTCCCATAGCAAGAACCTTCTTGTCTTTCCCTATGGACACCCTCTTAAAATAAAAACGAACTTCTAAGCCATTTTTCATAAATGTAGTAACAGAAATTAAATTACGCTTTATTCCAGGGGCATAGAAAATATCTTCAAGAACCCTGATACTCTCTCCAAGGTCAAGACAATAAGTACCAACACCTTCCACATCAAGGTAGGTGTTGTTACCCATATATATGTGTTGTTCCCATGGGTTGTGTTCCATGAAAGAATTGAAACCATGCTTAGTCTTTGCAATGTGATGAGTCACACCAGAATCAACCCACCATGCATTGAATTCAGTCAAGACTGCATTGTTGTATTTAGTCACGCTAATAAAAACCTTCTTGTTTGCTCCTCCTTGTTCTGGGCCTTTGCCCTTGTTTCCATCCTTGTTTGGACAACTTGATCTAAAGTGACCAAATTGCCCACAAGCATGACAAGAGCCTCTAGGTTTCTTTCCTTGTGCAAGGTTGGATTTGAATTGTGGCTTATTTGGTCTGGTCCTCCTATTTTTCCCTTTTGATGTTCATATTTGGGCTTACGGAGCACGAGATTTGCTTCCTATAGATTCGCTTCTTGGTTCTTACGGCTAGACATGATTTCTTGCTCAGTTCCCAACCGAGCTGGCAATTCAGAAAGCTGAATAGAAGGGGTAGAATACATAGCAGTTGTTACCATATCAAAACTTCCTGGCAAGCTATTAAGAATAGTTGCTATTTCTAGTTTTTTTGGCACTGGAGTTCCTGCAACAACTATAACAATCATATTATTAACATGCTCAATAACGTTTTGCCCCTCTTGCATTTTATAAGAGTTGTACTTTTGTAGGAGAAGCTGAGTATTTGTCTCAGTTGTCTGGTCATATTTTTCCTTCAAAGCAGTCCACAATTTTTGTGAGGAGTCGTATGTCTCAAAAAATTTAATGAGACTGTCCTCCATGAACATAATCATAAAGCTTCTTGCCTTCTTGTCATCAACCTTCCACTTTTCATATATCCTGACTTCCGTCTCAGAAACATTAGTACCAGGTTTCGGAAAAGTATTTTTGATGACGTGTTTATAGATAAGAGTATGTCTCATTGGTGATAAGTTTGCTAGCATCCATTAGAACCTGAATCGTAATTTAAAACGGGTTCGTAAATAAAAAGAAAGGAACCACGGTGATGTGTATGTTTTATTATCTGAGAACAATGTTCATAGTGAGGCAAAAAGAAAACGAGCAGGTTATATGTATAGGCTTTGCTGATAATGGAAGTAGTAAGCAAAAAGTTTATTCTTTTCGTGAGGTTTATCCTTTCCGTGAACAAGATAACTTAAATGTCTATTAAATATAAACAACAACAACACGATTAGCAAGATTATGCGAACAGCAGGTCAAACTATTCAAGACGATACGGTATGATTGACAAGTCTGATCAAAATTTTGTGTACTATTTACTTATTAAAAATAATATGACAGTACGTCTATGGTAAGGACAAGATATTAATCAAGAACAGATACTAGATATTAACGGATCAGAATATGGCAATAGCAGTTTCTTTATAACTGCATTAACAGAAAGGGTACTGATGTATATCAGTCAATGCTGAGTCATAGGACAATTCGGTGCTTATATCACAGACCAAGAATAGAGACGCAAAGAGAGTATAGTAAATAAAGAAACATGCTAGGTGGACACCATTTTGGGACCCGAAATAGAATCTCAAACATTCTTCACCACATGTTGCAAGATATGACAAATAAAATAATGTATTTTTTTTGTTATACATTCTAACATGTGGTGAGAATGTTGTGGTTGCTATTGTATTTCAAAACAAAATTCTTTAGTCTCACATTGCTTGTTTTGGAGACTTCCCTCCTATTCATATATGGTTGCTGGTCCATGTAATATTTGAGGAATAAAATAGGATGTGGGCTCCGCACGCGCATGGTGGGGTAGCCCAAGTAGGTTTGAGCCGGTCCCGGTCCGGAAACTGTTTAATCTGGTGTGTCGGCGCATGTCGCATCCCGCGTGCGGGGGGTGCAAATCCGGTCTCTCGGAGCCTCTTGTGCGGGCGCGGCCCCAGTAAAGTTTTGTCGTTTGCTACACTCGAGTTTATCCACATGTGTTGCATCTCTTGGTGGAGCAGTTGCATCCGTTGATCTATCTCTACGTTTCTATAAAACCAAACGCCCTCCTTTGTTTTCCATACGCACAACCAAAATACCAGACGTTGTCTTTCTGTTCGTTGTTTTGCCACTGCCGCCAACTCCGGTGATCGCTGGAAGAACGATCAAAAACCTTTCGCCTGAGGAGGGATTTGCGGGTGCACGCTTCGCTCCTCTTGTTGTTGTCTCCTGGGAGGGTACCCGTCATGAATTACTACTGCACCGACGTTCGTCGTTGAGTAAGGCAGAAATACTCTTAAGGACAGTGCATTTCTGCACGCCTCAACATTATGGTATTTCTTCTTGTTTACATTTTATCTGTTTATTACCACCATAGCTTATCAATCTTAAGGGTATTTACTATTTCTACGATGGTTAACAACATGGAAGGATTTAAAACTCCTCTCACGCTGATAACGCCGTCTGCGTCAAACAACCAACTTGTTACCGTTTCGACAGTGTCGCAAACTCCTCTTCCTGATGTTTCTAAAATTGAAACATTTGACGGTGTTCATTACAGACGATGGCAAGAAAAGGTTTTCACTGTATTAGAAGTATCGAATGTTGCATTTGCTTTATCCCAACCGAAACTTGAATCTGATTATGTTGAATAGGAAAAGGCAAATCGTATTTGTCGTCATGTTATTCTAAGTACTATTTCTACCAACTGTTTGATGCATACTTCCCTATTAAAATTGCTTTTGAAATATGGGAAAATATAAACAAAATATATTTTAGAAGAGGCTTCTACGCAGAAGTTCACATTTGCAAATTTTCTGGAATTTCGCATGATTGATGACAAAGATATAATCACTCAAATTTATGATTTTCATATTTTAATCGATGATTTGAAAAATGAAAAGATAAATCTTCCTGAATCGTTTATCGTTGGTAGTTTAATTGAAAAACTTTCCAATTCTTGGAAGAATTATAAGAACAATATAAAACATAAATGAAAGATGATGTCTCTAGATGATGTGATCATACACATCTGAGTAGAAGATAAAAATCGTATAAGAGAAAAATCTGATATGAATAAGGAACTACTTTCTTTCGTGAACTTTTTTAACACTTGTGACAAACAAAATAATAAATCTTTTGATCATGTTAAAAATCGTTGGAAGAAGAAAAAGGATAAAAGAAACAACCATAAAAGAAAGGCCGCAAAGACATAGATAAAAATAATGTTTTTTGTTATGTATGTGGCAAACCTGGTCATACTTCTCCTAAATGCAGGCATAGGAAGAAAGAAGCAATCTAGGATTCGAAGGAACCTTCAACTAACCTTGTTACTGAGGATGTGTTTGTAGCATTTGTCAGCATTGACAGCATGGGATCATTCCACCAGAATGATTGGATCATTGACTCGGGGGCTAATTACCACATTAGTGGCAACAGAGATGCCTTCGTGACCTTCACTGAAGTGGGACAGGAGGAACACCGGGTTGTCATGGGCAACACCACTGCTTCTCCTGTGACCGAAAAGGGCAATGTCATGATCAAGATGACTTCTGGAAAAATTCTACTGATCAAAGATGTGTTGTTTGTCCCAGATATTCATGTGAATTTAATTTACGTCTCTCAACTTGTGAAGTTTGGGGTGAAAGTGTCCTTTGAATCAAACAAGGTCATTCTCTCCAAGTCTGGAGACTACATAGGCATGGGATGCTGCTCAAATGTCTTTTTTATGCTGAATGTACCAAACTCTGTTGATAATCAAATAAGTCCTTCTACTTATATCGTTGATTCTTTTGATACATGACACAATAGATTAGGATATGTTAATTTTAAATATTTACAACACATGAAATTTTTAGGTTTACTAAAGGATATTAATGGTGTTGTTAATTTAAATAATAAATGTCAAATATGTGTTGAAACTAAATCTACTAAGAAATTGTGTCCTCAAATTTCACATAGAAATTTTGAATTACTAGATTTAGTACACACCGATCTTGGAGATTTAAAAGGAAATCTATCTAGAGGTGGAAAATATTTTTATATTATTTTTGTAGATGATTTCTCTCGATATACAAAATTATATTTAATATATTCTAAAGATGAAGATTTTGGAATGTTTGTTAAATATAAAACATAAGTAGAGAATCAACTTAACAAGAAAATAAAACGTCTTCGCTCAGATAGGGGTGGTGAATATGATTTTTTTTATTTAATGAATTTTGTGTAAACCATGGTATTATACATGAATATACACCTCCATATTCACCTCAATCAAATGGAATTGATGAACATAAAAATAGAACTCTAAAGGAGATGATGAATTATATTTTAATCAATTCAGGCACACCCAACAACTTGTGGGGGGAAGCGATTTTGTCATCTTGTTTTCTTCAAAATTGCATCCCTAGTAGGAAGATAAATAAGACATCATATGAATTATGGAAAGGATATCCTCCTAATTTGAAATATCTCAAAGTGTGGGGGTGTCTAGCTAAAGTCCTACTAACTGAGCCTAGGAAACAAAAAAATGGGATCTAGAACTCTAGATGGTGTTTTTATAGGTTATGCTCAAAATAGTGTTGCATATAGATTATTGGTTATTAGAAGTAGCAACAATGTTGTAGAACCTAATACTATTGTTGAATCTAAAAATGTTGAATTTTTTTGAGCATATCTTTCCTATGAAAACTCCCCTAGAAAATTTACCTAATCCGTCAAATGAAATTTTAGAGAATATCCCAAGTACATCCAATTCTAATGATATTTTAGAACCCGATGATATAGAACCTAGAAGATCCACTAGGATGAGTAAGGAAAAGAATCTTGGTAATGATTTCTATTCCTTTATAGTGGATAATGACCCTCAATCTTATAATGATGCTATTAGTTCAAATGATTCCTCTTTATGGAAGGAAGCAATTAATAGTGAGATTGAATCTATATTATCTAATCATACATGGGAACTAGTGGAACTTCTACCAAGTATAAAACCCATAGGATGTAAATGGATATTTAAAAGAAAATTGAAAATATATGTCACTTTAGATAAATACAAAGCTCGGTTGGTTTCCAAAGGATATAAATAACAAAAGGATATTGACTATTTTGATACATTTGCTCATGTAACTAGAATCTCTTCAATCAGAATTTTAATTGTTTTGGCATCTATTAAAAAATTAATTATACATCAAATGGATGTTAAAACTACTTTCTTGAATGGATATTTGGATGAAGAAATTTATATGGATCAACCCGAAGGTTATGTAGTTCCAGAAAAAGAACATATGGTATGTAGACTAATCAACTCTCTCTATGGCTTGAAACAAGCACCTAAACAGTGGCATGAGAAATTTGATAAGGTAATTGTATCATATAGATTCCATATAAATGAAGGAGACAAATGTATATATTCTAAAGTCGATAACCAAGGTTGTGTTATTATATGTATATATGTAGATGACATGCTTATTTTTGGCACTAATATTGATATAATAAATAGTACAAAAGGCTTGTTGGCTTCTAACTTTGACATGAAAGATATGGGAGAAGCAGATGTAATTTTAGGAATTAAACTCCTTAAATTTGATGATTACATCATGCTATCCCAAGAACATTATGTTGAGAAAATTCTCAAAAGGTTTTCAATGTTTGATTGTAAACCAGTAAGTACACCTTTTGATTCTAATTGCAATCTTAAGAAAAATAAAAGTACTAGTGTTCAACAAGTCAAATATACTCAAGTAATTGGAAGCCTGATGTACTTAATGAATTGCACTTATCCGGATCTAGCATATGCAGTGGGGAGATTAAGTAGATATACTCAAAATTCTAACAAGGATCATTGGGATGCTCTACATAGGGTTTTAAGATACCTTAAAGGAACAATTAATCATGGATTGATTTTTTGTGGATCTCTAATTGTGCTAGAAGGTTTTTGTGATGCCAATTGGATTTCAGATTCAGATGAATTGAAATCTACAAGTGGCTACATCTTCACTATGGGTAGAGGTGATGTGTCTTGGAAATCCTCCAAGCAAACATGTATAGCTCGTTCCACTATGAAATCTGAGTTTATTGTCTTAGAAAAGGTTGGAACTGAAGCCGAATGGCTGAGACATGTTCTAATGGATCTTCCCATTTGGGAGAAACCTTCTCCACCAATGTTTATACACTGTGATAATCAAGCTTCCACAACAAGAGCTAAAAACAAAGTTTACAATGGGAAGAGTAGGTATATTCGCCAACGTCACAATATTGTGAGGCAGCTTGTATGTGATAGCATAATCTCAATGGATTATGTTAAGTCAGAATTAAACTTGGCCGATCCTCTGACAAAGTCATTAAGTCAACGACTAGTGAGCGATACATTGAGGAGAATGGGATTATGCCCATACCTAAAGTCGAAGTGATGGAAACGCAACCTTAATGAACGGTGATCCCGGGAAGAAGGTTCAATGGGAAAAACTAAGTCACTGGATGACTCAATGTGTTGTAATAAATGTATCTCATTCTTATGATGTACACAACAATTTGCAATGTTTTAGTTGAATATATTTCTTAATGGATTTCATAGCCATTAATGGTGGTGTATATTTTCAATGTATACTTGATGAAAGTCCAACTATATGAGTATGGAGTGAGATCGCTCCTGTTGAGATTCGGGCAGATCTCTAGAGCACTCATGAATTTCCCAGTAGGCGCATGGCCTAAGCTGCCAATCCGTAAGAAAGGTATTTGATTTTATGAATATCATGTGAGTAATGTATCTCTAATTTGACAAGGGAGGAATTGGTTCAAGAACATAGTTCCACCATTCTTCAATAGATTACGTACATCTACTATATGCTTTAGTTCAAAGAACTCAGTTCTATCAAAGCTTATGCATGCTATTTGTTTAAGTTCTTCCAGTGGTGAACTCGATTTTTAGTTTGGTTTTGTTTTGAAATAGTGGTGGATTGTTGTGGGTGCTGCTATATTTCAAAGCAAAAGCCTTTAGTCCCACATGTCTTGCTTTGGAGACTTCCCTCATATTCATATATGGTTGATGGTCCATGTAATATTTGAGGAATAAAATAGGATGTGGGCTTCACATGCGCATGGTGGGGCAGCCCAAGTGGGTTTGGGCCGGTCCGGTCCGGAAACAGTTTAATCGAGCGCGTCGGCGCACGTCGCATCCCACGTGCAGGGGGGTGCAAATCCCGCCTCCTAGAGCCTCTTGTACGGGCGCAGCCCCGGTAAAGTTTTGCCGTTTGCTACACTCGGGTTTATCCATATTAGTCGCATCTCTTGGCGGAGCAGTTGTGTTTGGGACGATGTCTTTTTGGTTGGCAACCGCTGGCCGATGTCTCTTCGGTTGGCAACCACTTGCATCCGTTGATCCATCTCTGCATTTCTATAAAACTAAATACCTTCCTTTATTTTTCGTACGCACAACCAAAACACCAGACGTTGTCTTTCCGTTTGTTGTTTTGCCGCTGCCGCCAACTCCGGTGATCGCTGGAAGAACGATCAAAGACATTTGGCTTGAGGAGGGATTTGTGGGTGCACACTTCGCTCCTCTTATTGTTGTATCCTGGGAGGGTACCCGCCGTGGATTACTGCTGCACCGACATTCATCGTTGAGTAAGGCAGAAATATTCTTAAGAACATTGCATTTATGCACGCCTCAACAGTCTGGTATTTCTTCTTATTTACATTTCGTCTGTTTATTACCACCGTAGCTTATCAGAGAATGTTTAGAATTTCGTTTTGAGTTTCAAAATGGGTGTGCATAGCAAACCTCGGACCACTACTAGCCTTCAAAAGCGAGACAAGACTAAAGATTTATAAAAGTTGACGAAGCAACAAGCACATATCACCACGTTAACAATAAACTGATTAATTAAAAAGGATCTGTGCAAGTAGATGTCCAAAATAATAAAAACACCATGCATGCACGACACAACAGTAAAATATAATTCTATATCAAATAATACAACCGCAATGGACACCCCGATAGATGGACAAAAAGATGGAAAACAAGATAGCAAGGTATTGTGCAGCAGATCAGGACTAACGCGATTTACGATGCCATCTAATGTATTTAATGTTGCAGATGTAACTGCATCAAGAACAAAGGCCTACCAACATGTTGTAAATAAATTGACGAGTAAAAGGATTTACATGTTGGCTGATTCGAATCGACAATAGAATAATAGAGAAGGATGTCTCTTCATTCTGAGAAGAGATAGAAGGGACAAAATTCTTTCGACTAGGCAACGTCACAGTAGTAGTAGTGCGTATAACTATGGCTCTCCACATTAGAGCGTCAAGGCCAGTCCAGACTAGATGACAATAGCACATAAGGCGTAATACCAGCTAGTAGTGTGCAACATTAAGGCATAGGATAAAAAATCAAAATAGCACACTTTAATAAAAATATGTATTGAAATAGCACTATAGCCATCTTATTTTCCATAATAGCCCACTTTTTTGTGAAAGCGTCAAGAAATTGGCGTTTTTCTTGTTCCCGGGGTGTTTTCAGGTAAAAAGTGCCATTATCTTGATGTTTTCAGCCAAAAGCGCCAGCCGATTTGGCGTTTTCACATAAAAGTGCCAGAAAATTGGCGTTTTCACATAAAAGCGTCAAAAAATTGGCGTTTTAACCGAAAGCGCCACAAAGTTGGCGTTTTCATTATAAAGTGGATAGTTTTGAAATCTTCGTGGCCGAGGAGTAATCTTCTGGCAGAGCTTCAATTACACGACAGACATGCTCCTTCCCGGTCAGCTGTTCAGGAAGAACGTCCGCCTCGTGCCAAGCACCCGAATGGGGTCACTGGCGTCGGGGTACTTCGTGATGTACTAACAACGACAATGTGCTTCGGCTCATGATACTGGCCCAACCATGACTTCTGGGTGTGGGAGAACGAGTGGACCAGCTACAACAACAGTCGGCACGCCATGCTCACGACGGAAGGTTCGCTTCCACGGACAACATGACGTTCACGGTCGCGGACTTCAACGTCCCGCGTCAGCTCGTCAGAAGGAGGATGACCCTTGACTCCGACGGCAACCTCCGTGTGTACAGTAGGCTCTTGCTTCAGGGATTCCACAACATGAGTAATGGATCCATCGGTTCGTACATCTCGTGGCAGGCGAGGATCTACGAGATAAGCAAGACGCATGTCCTGTGCGGCAGGAACAATGTCGTCGTCTACAACCTGCACCCTTAGTGCTCATGTCCGGTCGGGTACGAGATGGCCAACCCAGCCAACTGGAAAGACGGATGTAAGCCCATATCCGACCCTTCCGTTCTTTGCAAGAAGGAAGAGAAGCCTCTTCAATATGCACCTATCCGGCACACATATTTCTATGGCTCCAACATCAATTTCACGTCGGGTATCTCCTTGGACGCCTGCAAAGGGATCTGCGATGAGGACTGCTCTTGCCAGGGCTTCGTCTACCGGAGCACGGGGGAAGGCAACTGTTACTCGAACGCTTCTCTCTTCAATGGATACACCGATCCGACTTTCTCCGGTACTGTCTACATCAAGCTTCCCCGAGATTTCAAGATCAACATTTCCAGTTCCCCAACCGACTCCATATATCCTAGTTTGACAATCCACCAACTGGATTGCAGTAGACCCAATGTAGCGGCCACCATTTCCTCTTCCACCTACAACCCCCGTGTCTCTGCCACCAGCGAAAGTGAGGAGAAATGAAAATGCCAACTTTGTGGCGCTTTCTGTTAAAACGCCAATTTTCTGGCGCTTTCACGTGAAAATGCCAAGTCGGCTGGCGCTTTTGGCTGAAAACGTCAAGATAATGGCGCTTTTTACCTGAAAACACCCCGGGAACAAGAAACACGCCAATTTCTTGCCGCTTTCACGAAAAAGTGGGCTATTATGGGAAATAAGATGGCGATAGTGCTATTTCAATACATATTTTTATTAAAGTGTGTTATTTTGGTTTTTTATCCTAAGGCATACGGAGGCAGATTTGACTGGGGAGTCTGATAGCACAACAGGTGTCAGCCGTGTCAGGTCGTAGGTGTCGTCGGAGAGCAGGCTCTAATATCATTGTTGTCTTTTTCTAGGCCTGGCGAGAGATAAAAATGTTAGGGTTATTGGGGCTCAGTGGGTTGTTGCTTTTCACTTTTTAGTCTGTCCATCATGGGTGGAGAGTCCATATTTATATAGGAGAGACACTCCCCAAGCAACCCACTATGCCCCTAAAACTGCTTCCTTGATTTACGTGATACCCAACCACTTCCCACATATTCTGAGGATTGGATTCACATAGGGTCACATTGCTATAATCTAGGGGAGTCAGTTTTGGTCTTTTGACCATATACCAACAAGATAGCTGATGCAGGAGCATGCAAAACATCTATAATTGTCACAGAAATTGAAGATCAACACTATGATTGGAGAAAGATGTTGGTATGCTGGAGAGTGTTTTTGTTGCGTGGATATAAGGAGGTAGCGGCCAGTCTTTCCATCAACATGGATTTATATGATTGAGATATGTATTGGGGGATAACAGAAGTGGTGATGAGTAGGCAGCGGGTCGTTCTGTCAAACTTGAACTCAAAAGATCACGATAGGGTTTTTGAAGGGCAAGAATATGGTTATTGCCATTGTAGAGCTCTAGTAGAGATTGTGAAAAATAAACATGTAAGGGACACATATTTCACATGTGAGGTCAGATTTGAGTTCAATTCGTGTTGGTGCTTAGTATGGTAGGTAGATTTACCATGATTTTTGAGTTCAGTGATTGTGAAAACCTAGACCAAACTCTTTCTCTAGGGCATTTGATGCCTAAATGTACTTGTAAGGAGTGTGTGATCCACTCCCTACTAAAAAAAATTGAAGAATAAAACAACTATTACAAACACACTCAAAGGTATGTTGGAATAGGTGCAAAATTTTCAAACTTCAATAAATGGTATTCAAAACAACCAAAGTGTAGCAGCGGAATAAAAATAATGACTATATTCAATTTTCACAAAAGATTATAAAAGTACATCATAATATCCCATAAGGGTTTACATGTATGATACAACATAAGGATCTAAGTAGAGGGAAATCTAAACCATAACAACTTTGTCTCCAAGATTTAACTCCTTAAGCTAGTCCAAAACATCATGCCTTATCATCCAAGTCCTTGACTTAGGGTTGGAAGCATACCCCAACAAGAAGAGAAAATAGATGACATCAACAAAGGCCGGTATGTGCATACTAAATAGAAAATTGAGCAATGTATGGAATAAAGGACATCAAAGTGTAAAGGCTTCCCATGAAAAAGATAAGGAAAACCCAAGTGGGTATCAAGAGAAATGACTTTCAATAACAAAAGAGATACTTTCCATAATTAAAACAATAAAGTTTTTCCATACTAGCACATGTAAAGAAAGTAGGGCACACACCCCTACAATCATCATCAACCTACATGCATGTGAGATAAGTATAGTCCTAGAACAATATAAACACAAAGGCGGCCAAGTCTCATAAACTTGAAACTTGATAGAGAAAGGAATACTTTCAATCTCCCAAATATATAAAACATGGGCCAAGAATCACACATCTTGCCCTGGGTATGAGGTTCCTTTCCATCCCAAAAGTGTAGGAAATATCACATCTGCTTGGCAGGAAATAACACATCTTTCATAAAAACCAATGCAATTACACTATTCTAGTTCTTTGAATCACATAGCATGTTAAATGTAGAGGCAAGTAGAAAGTATAGTCAGAATATATAAACTAGTCACCACACAAGTGACTAACATATACATCCATCTCATAAGTGGGTAAAAGACATCACATGTCATCTTTTAGAGTTCCATCATGAACAAAGCATAAGATAAGAGTTCAAAAGAATATCCATGATGACATGATCAATATGAAATAAGGTAGTTCACATGAACCATGATTTTTAAAAGAAAATACATTATGTATAGGCTAATGTCCATAGGATAAAGAGAATTAATAAGCATAGGTGAATTGCTCAACATAGAAGAATAGGGGATACATCATACCTCAACTTCCGAGTCAGTCCAAGTCAGTCCTAGATCCAAGACTAGGCCTCCAAAGAACCTCTAGACAGTTATAATAAGTAAGGTTCCCAATCTTAGATAGGTTGGTTTCTCCAACAAAGCTCCTATCTCGAGTAAGAAGCACCTTATCCACTTTAGAGGTGAAAAACCCTAACAAAAAAACATGGAGATGGGGTGTTTATGGGTTCTAGGTGGGGTTTCACCATGGAAGGCCATGGTTCCAACCTGGAGGAAGGTGGAAGTAAGACTAACAACATGAAAATAGGAAAGGAAAGGAGAAAACTTACTAGTTTTGGTCAAAATAACAAAGGAGGAGCTTTAGAAAACCTAAATAGAGCAAATTTGGAACCCTATGAGTCTTCTTCACCAAGGTAGGCACCTTCTTTTACCTTGGGACAACACCTTCGTGGCCAAACAGAATAGGAGTTATGCTCTAAGCTAGAGGAAAGAAAGAAGAGCAAGAGTTTTCGAATTTGGAGTTGGGAAGGGGCAGATATGGCTATATAAAGAAAGAGGTCAAGTATGAGGTGTCTATGAGACTTTCTATGTGTCATGTATAAGGGTGTCCATGGGCATGCAAGACTTTATAGATAACGAAGAAGTCAAGCATAAGGTGTCAATTTAATTTCCATGTGTCCAATGCTAAGGGTGCCTATGGACATACAAACCTTTATGGGTAAGGAAGAAGTCAAGCATGAGGTGTCCATGGATCTTTCCATGTGTCCTTAGCCTAGGGATTTCATGGCCATGCAAGAGGACAGATCATAGAGGCTTCTTGAATATAAAATGTCAGTTTAGGGATGCTTATAGGCCATCCCAACCGACCTCCAACCAAATAAATAACCCCATTAGTTGATAGCTTCTAAAGATAAGCTCATTTATAAAGAGAGTAATCCCTAAAATGCCCTTGGAAAGAAACATCTTAAAACCAAGATGCAACTAGGCACCCTATGGTTCAAAACTCGAGAATGGTAAGGGAATATATAAGGATTATAATTCATATGAAAATTTACAAATAAAACCTCCCAATTTGGTAAATTGCAGAAAAGTCCAAAATGTACCTAAAATTGCATAACTTGCACAAACAACATCCAAATTGGACCAAACTTCATCCACAAGTTATCTTTGATGTGTTGAATATGAATTTGCCATTATTTTCATATTTTTATATTATATAGTCACATTATTCATTACTTATGCCTTTTACTCATTTTCTCTCTCCTAAACTTATCCTTATATTTCAAGGTTGTTCAAATTAGATGGAATTTGACATGTAGACTAATTTTGATATGTAGATTATGAATTTGAAGTTTGTTTCCAATTTCTATACTTATTTTTATGATATATGGCATATGGCCCATTAATAGCCCATTATCTGAATTATTCACGCAATTAAGTTCCTTATCTTCATATTACCACCAAAATGAGTTATGTGGCATATATTATGTATCCATTATTATCCTAAGACTAATGTGAAAAAATTAGGCTACATTAGGATGATAAATTCATGTACTAGCTCATTAGGATCATACTAAACATCTATTTATCATCTAACCTTCAACCTTGTTTGGCTAAGTCCAAAATGTCAACTTCCAGGGTAGGGTCTGAGATCTAGTATGTTACAGCACACCACCCCTTAAAGGGATTTTGTCCTCAAAATCAAAACATCCACATATAAGAAAACAACTTATTCACCACCCCTTAAAGGATTTAACCTACCAATCCAACTAATCCAGAGGTAAAAGGGCAGTCTAACTAAACCATATACAAGATCCATCACGCTTCACTACGCACTCTGATTGCTTACTAAACACCAAACTTCAAAGTCTAAGTTCTAGCGATAACTATCCAAACATGTTGTTCTATGAGTCATAAGGGAACTATATTGGGTATTCATCCTCAAACAAGTCATTACACCTGGGAGACTAGTTCAACATATTAGGGTCCCTAAAGATAAATCATATAAATGTCTAAGGCTACTACTACCTAAAAGCATTCTATTTTGAACAATTCATATCATCTCAGGCCAGGCCAATATCATATGGATTCGGGAGTCCTCGTAAACCAAGATAGTGGTGCGGAGGAAAATCTTGCCAACCCCCAAACCCTGATCCATTCTAGACACCTTTGCTTTCAACTTCATGTCCTAGTAGCTGCCTAAAGGCCAAGCTAAACAACCTCAAGTTACTATCATTACTTATGCATCTTTTACTTGTAAGTATTTTAAGGATCTATTCATCATTATTCTAATGTGAAAACTTTATAATCCTAAATCAACCCTTCATCATGTAGTGATCAACTCAAGGGTAAACATGTCACTTAAAGGTAAGGCAAGGATTCTAACTAGGGAGACAAAATTGAAATAGTCAGATTCCGACTACTATGAGCTCAAATATGATGCTATAAGGAGGGCGGGATCACCCCCTTACTAAAGATTTAAAGAATAAAGCATCCATTCCAAACACACTCAAAGGTATGCTAGAAAATGTGCAAAATTTTCAAACTTCAATAAATGGTATTCAAAACAACCAAAGTGTAGCAGTGGAATAAAAATAATGAGTATATTCAATTTTCACAAAAGATTACAAAAGTACATCATAATATCTCATAAGGGTTTATATGTATGATACAACATAATGCTCTAAGTGGAGGGAAATCTAAAATATAACAACTTTGTCTCCAAGTTTTAACTCTTTAAGCTAGTCCAAAACTTCACATCTTATCATCTAAGTCCTTCACCTAGTGTTGGAAGCATATCCCAGCAGGAAGAGAAAATAGATGACATCAGTAAAGGTTGGTATGTGCATACTAAATAGGAAATTGAGCAATATATGGAATAAAGGACATCAAAGTGTAAAGGCTTCCCATGAAAAGATAAGGACAACCCAAGTGTGTATCAAGAGAAATGACTTTCAATAACAAAAGAGACACTTTCCATAATTAAAACAATAAAGTTGTGCCATACTAGCAAATGTAAAGAAAGTAGGGCACACACCCCTACAATCATCATCAACCTACATGCATGTGAGATAAGCATATCCCTAGAACAATATAAACACAAAGGCGGCCAAGTCTCATAAACTTGAAACTTGATGGAGAACAGAATACTTCCAATCTCCCAAATATATAAAATATGGGCCAAGAATCACACGTCTTGCCCTAGGTATGAGGTTCCTTTTCATCCTAAAAGAGCAAGAAATATCACATCTGCTCAGTAGGAAATAACACATCTGCCATAAAAACTAATGCAATTACACTACTCTAGTGCTATTGAATCACATAGCATGTTAAATTTAGAGGCAAGTAGAAAGTATAGTTAAAATATATAAAGTAGTCACCACATAAGTGACCAACATATACATCCACCTCAGAAGTGGGCAAAAGACATCACATGTAATATTTTAGAGTTACATCATGTACAAAGCATAAGATAAGAGTTCAAAAGAATATCCATGATGACATGATCAATATCAAATAAGGTAGTTCACATGAACCATGGTTTTTGAAATAAAAGACATTATGTATAGGCTAATGTCCATAGGACAAAGAGAATGAATAAGTATAGGTGAATTACTCAACATAGAAGAATAGGGGATACATCATACCTCAACTTCAGAGTCAGTCCTTGATCCAAGCCTAGGCCTCCAAAGAACCTCTAGGGAAGGTGGACATGCCCAATAAGTAAGGTTCCCAAGCTTAGATAGGTTGGTTTCTCCAACAAAGCTCCTATCTCGAGCAAGAAGCACCTTCTCCACTATAAAGGTGAAAAACCCTAACAAAAGAACATGGATATGGGGTGTTTATGGGTTCTAGGTGGGGTTTCACCATGGAAAGCCATGGTTCTGACCTAGAGTAAGGTGGAAGGAAGACTAACAGCATGAAAATAGGGAAGGAAATTAGAAAACTTACTAGTTTTGGTCAAAATAACAAAGGGAGCTTCAAAAACCTTAAATAGAGAAAATTTGGAACCCTAGGAGCCTTCTTCACCAAGGTAGGCACCTTCTTTTACCTTGGGACATCACCTTCATGGACAAATAGAGTAGGAGTTATTCTCTAAGCTAGAGGAAAGAAATAAGAGCAAGAGTTTTCAAAATTAGAGTTGGGAAGGGGTAGATATGGCTATATAAAGAAAGAGGTCAAGTATGAGGTGTCTATGAGACTTTCTATGTGTCATGTATAAGGGTGTCCATGGACATGCAAGACTTATGGATAAGGAAGAAGTCAAGCATGAGGTGTCGATTTACTTTCCATGTGTCCAATTCTAAGTGTGCTTATGGACAAGAAAACCTTTATGGATAAGGAAGAAGTCAAGCATGAGGTGTTCATGGAGCTTTCCATGTGTCCTTAGCCTAGGGATTTCATGGCCATGCAAGAGGACAACTCATAGAGGCTTCTTGAATATCAAATGTCAGTTTAGCGACGCTTATCACTACAAAAAAAATGTCTTTAACTACAAAGAAGAATTGTAACAAAAACCCTATATTTTATAGCTAAAGGCTTTAACTACATATTTCTTTACATATACAAATTGTAGTATATGGTCGTATAGATAAATCCTTTAACTATATTTTTCAAATATGTAGTTAGATAATCCATTTGCTACAAATTCATATGTAACTGGAAGCATAGCTAGATATTGTCCTTATGTATTTAAATGTAAGTGTAATTATAGCTAAATGTATGGCTACATTTTTACATATAGTCAATATTGTAACATCCCTGACCTGGGTTATGAGTTAACCCTAGGTGTTTTGCCTAATTATGTAATTAAGATACTGGTGATTATCTTTTTGCATGTAATTAAGTTCCTGAGGAACATACTTTTCCTTTTCTGTCCCTTTTTAAACAATGTTGAATTGATTGTTTTGTAATACAGGGACCTATGTGCAATTTACCCAGTTAGAAGGGTTAACTTGCAATTTTCACATGTTGAGATGTTCCTTTGATGTTGAGACATAATAAGGATTACTATGGTAAAGTTTGAGGGATTTCCCAAGCTTGAGCACCAAGGTGCAGCTGTGGAAGCAATCCCTGTGCTTGAAACCCTAAATTGGAGTAAAGTGCAATTTACCCAATTTGAGGGGTGCAACTTGTAACTTACACCATTTAAAATATCTTGTAAGACTCTTGTCATCATTTAGAGAAGAAATGATGAAGAATTCACTTCAATTGAATAATCATATAATGAAAAACACCTTTGTGATTGAATAATCAAAGTGTAAGTACTATAGCCCTTTTATGTGTGTGCTTTAGTAATAAGTTGATCTTCTTGCCTTCATTTCTTGACCTTAGAAGAAGGTTGTCCTTAGAAATAATAGGCAGGGGCGAGAAAAGAAGAAAGGGAGGACTTAGATGAGAAAATGAGGAAAACCTATGTACTTATGTTGAAATTTCACCCAAGTATATAAGCCCCTTTTCCTCACTTAGCAAAGGAATGTTTCTTTCGTTTCCTTCACTGTTCCCCCTTGCTCAACCGACTAAGGAGAGCTCTGGAGCTCAGGAGGACGACCAAGGGAGTGCAAGGTAGGTTTGGATCCTTCCTTTTTCTTAAATTCTTGGATGAAACTCGAATTCAAGATCAAATTCATGGCTAGCTCACTTAACTCTATCTTTCTAGCCATCTCTTCTCAACTTTTCTTGGAGGATTCACCTTGGCAGACCTATGGAGCTTCTAGGACGCCATTAAAGGCTTGGAGCTAGAAAGCTTGGAGCTCAAGGAGCAAGCTTTAGGCGGGTTTTATAACTCTAAACCTATGCTTTGTTATATACATCTTTTCTATGCTTTTAGTTGCTAGTTCTTCTTCTTCCCTATCTTCCCTTGCTTCCTTGCAAGAAAATCCGTGAGAAACTGTTGCTGTTCTTGAGGAAGAAGATGAGGGCGTTATTTCCTATGCTTGTCCATGGTTTTACACTTTACCATACGACCTCAACCATGTGCCCATACGGTTTGCAAAACCGTTTGATGGGCAAACGGTTTCAAGGTCGTATGAAGGCATACGGTCTCAAGACCGTATGGCTGCATTGCCCAAGCGTGGACCATATGAGAATCCTGTTCCTAATTATGTAGGTTATTCACCCACAAAATTTGAGAGGTTAACTCCAAAGGAAGCGTGAGATATAGGTAAAACAATTAGCAAATCCAATTGAATTTAGTTCTGATTTTCAATCTGCTTAATTTGCCCTTTTTGGGAAAACGGTCTCTAGACCGTATAAGATGGTTGACTAAGCGTTGACCGTATGAGATTACTGTTCATAATGATGTTAATTAATGACTCACCAAATTTGATGGACTAATTCCAAACGAGTTAAGAGTTGAAGGTTGATTACTAGGGCAAACCCTAATTGAAATCAGTGCTGAAATCACAATGAGCTAATTTGAGATTTTGGGTTGATTAGCCCAAACGGTCTCAAGACCGTTTGGGGAATCATCCAAACGGTCTCAAGACTGTTTGGGGATCACCCAAGACCGTATGGAGGTCTGGGGTCAAGTATAGTTGACCAATTGAAGGTACAAAGATACCAAATTACATTGCAATTAAGTATTGATGTAATGATCAACTCAATAAATCAAACCTTGATGAATTTTCACTAGAGTCCAAAGGATGGATGGGCAAACGGTCTCAAGACCGTTTGGAACTCATCCAAACGACCTAAAGACCGTTTGGTGACAACCCAAGACCGTTTGGAGGTCTAGGGTTAAGGTAATTTGATCGATTGAGGGCTCAATTACAATGGGTTATTGAAATAATCAAATTGCTGATTTGTGACTTAATTAAGGTTCAACCCCTATCAAATCAATCTAGATTTTTATGAATTCTTGGGCAAACGGTCTCAAGACCGTTTGGAGTATATCCAAACCATCCCAAGACCGTTTGGGCCAAGTTTGAGCCCAATTGGAGGTCAATTGATGGGTTCAACTTCGATTTGATTCACATTGTTGAGTGTTGATGGTTGAACGTTTATAGACCTTAATTGAACCATCTCCAACCCTAATTGGATATCACTTGAGGGTCAATTGAGTGACCAATTGGTTAAGGCTAACCCTAATTGTCTCAATTGGTAAGTGGTTAGCAAGCTTGAGACCAATTGATGGCTTCAACATAGGAAAGCCAAATCGAGTTTACCCTTTGAACCACTTTGGAAGTCCATTCGACCTCAAACCGTATGAGGGCATTCGACTTCAAACCGAATGAGGGCTTTCGACTTCAAACCGTATAAGATCATACGACCTCAAACCGTATAAGATCATATGACCTCAAACCGTATAAGATCATACGACCTCAAACCGTATAAGATCATACGACCTCAAACCGTATAAGATCATACGACCTCAAACCGTATAAGATCATACGACCTCAAACCATATAAGGTCATTTGACCTCAAGATCAAATGAGGGCATACGACCTCAAGATCGAGTGAGGGCATATGACCTCAAGGTCGAATGAGAGCATACGACCTCAAGATCGAATGAGGGCATTCAACCTCAAGATCGTATGAAGGTTGAAGGTGTGAAACCCAATTGGAGACTTTTGAAGTTAAGTCTGCCTAATGCCTTGAAGGCTTAAATGGTTTAATAGTTGTTCAACCTAAACCCTAATGATACCAAAAGACATTAAGGGTCAAGTGGTTAGTAAATTAAACCATGATGATGATCAATGTGTAATTTACCATAATACCCTTGAAAGGCTCAATTGAGTGAAACCTTGTTCTAATCAAACCCTAATCACTCAATAGTGGTGATTTGGTCTATGTTAATTAAAGTGGACTTAACCCAACCTGATCTAGATTGGTGTTATCACCATCTACAAGTATGAGGAGAGAGAAAGTATCTTAAGAAAGAGAAAATACCCTTTTATGATGGAAATTCAAGTAAAGTACCTTCAATACACATGAATGTGCATAATTAGGGTATGATCCACCTATGTGAGATCATGGAACCCTAATTATGATAAATGATGAATATTAAACTAATCTGAGAGCATCAATGATGATGTTCCACATACATGATGATGTTATGAGTTCAATTCACCATAATGTGAATAGTAAACCCTAATTCAAGGGTGATGACATGTAATGTGAATAGTAAACCCTAATTCAAGGGTGATGATATGTATTGTGAATAGTAAACCCTAATTCAAGGGTGATGACGTGTGAATAGTAAACCCTAATTCAAGGGTGATGACATGCAATATGAGTAGCAAACTCTAATTGATGAGAATCAGAGAACTTAGCCCTTATGACAAGAGTGAAAAGTATATTCTTGTTTTGAACTACCTTTATCAGTTGAATTAACCATGCAGGTTCTGATATGAAGGTGATCATATCCAGGTATGGATGATGATATTATATTCATTGAAAGCATGTTGTTAGCTTTATGAATAGTAAAATATCTTGATGCCTTGTCAGTGGCATCCTATGTTTTAATGGGCTGAAAGAGCCATGAATACCATCAAGGTCATGCTTTAGAGATGACTTGTGATGAGTATACTGAGAAATGATGATTGATGTGAGTTAGGTTTGTTACATTTAGTATTCTACTTTCATAATTTTTGTGCTACTGTTATTGTTTGAAGAACAATGTATGATGTTAAAAGAATACTGAATGTACCTAACTAATCAAGTGTAATGTAGAAGCCCTGATCATAGATCCATCATTGTCAGAGATCAAATGATGGTGAAATAGGTTTTCCCAAGGGAACTCCTGGATCACATACTGTTGAGTATGTGGGGTATATGGATGTGTAGAACCTTACATCCTAGTGTAGGAATTTGATGTAGATGTATAATCTATCAATCCTTCACTACAAAACTCATACCATATCAGTTGATGGTAAACATGAAACCTCCTGATGATGAGGAAAACATAGATATCCGTATCAGTGAAGATAAACATGAAATCTCCTGATGACGAAGAGAGTACAGAACGCCACTGTAACTCTAAAATAGCGAAGGACCAGATTACTCTGGTGAGCTATAATAGTAGAGACACAAGATGTCCTACAAGTGATCCTCTTACTGACTGAGGAAGGTGAAGGTCATGAGAATCCGGCTCTTTCGATGACCTAGTATGATACTAAGGCACTTAACAGTGATTGGTTGGGGTATGAGTGGTAAACCTCATCTCCACAGGGCATAATAATAAGACTGTTTGAAAAACATAATCTACAAGCGTAGTATACCTATTGAAGGTAACTATGAGCTAATTGATTGATGTTACACTGTATAGTGCATATGTTCTTCATGCTTGATAAATGTTGAACTCTTGTTTACAACTGCATCTGCTATTGAATATTTTGTAAGCTTTTACTGCTTAAGTTATTCTTTGATGTTATAATAAAGATTCTGGCGAAGAGTTATAACTCTCGCTGGGACAATTATGTACAACTGTCTCACTCCGTAGACTTCAACTTTTTAGGTGGACGTCGAGGACGGAGGAATAGGTCTACAGGTGACCAGTACCAGCAGCAGCAGCACCAGGAGCAGCAGTAAATCTCAGGTGGAGATTTAGCCTGCGATGTGGTGTAGTTAGAGTCAGTCCTATGTGTCCTCTGTACCCTCAGGTCTTGGAGTCTTTTGGTTATGAGTTCTTGAGATTTTGTATCTTGTTGTATATAATTACTCAAGAAGTAATTATCATGAGATGTAAACAGTTTATCTCCTTTTATGAATGAAGCTTTATGGATTCAAGCTCTTGTCTCGAAAAGTTTTAATTTCCCGTGATTTTTGTCTTCCGTTGTTAATCGATTCGCTTCCGCTAAGTTTAAATCGTGTTTATATCGTGGTTTGGAGATCAGAGCCCACAATTAGTGGTATCAGAGCTCTAGGTCCGTTGAGTCTACAGAGGCATAGGACTTAGGATGTCGAGTCTATCCTTAGTATCTCTTCCTTATCTAATAGAATCTTCTGCTCCTCAGGAGAAGAAGATACATAAGGATGGTAGAGCCACATGATGAGTACGTGGCAGAGAGTAGTGCTAGTGCACCTCGAGGCAGTGCAAGGGTTCCAGAAATAGAACACCCTACACCTGAGCTACCCCAGTTTGACCCAGCTGACATGGGTAATCTAGCTGTACAGACGATGTTTGGGCAGTTTATGACTGCCATGACACACATAACCGACAGGATGCCCATGCCTGCACCTAGGGCACCTGCCCAACCTGAAGGACAAGGTATCGGTAAGACGTTCGAGCAACTTCGTCGTGTCGGAGCTACCGAGTACTTTGGGACTGCCGACCCCGCAGATGCTGACCTATGGTTAACATAGTTGGAGAAGGCTTTTAGGATTCTTATTATCCCGGAGGCTGAGAAGGTTAGACATGCTGTCTATTTTCTCGAAGGCAGTGCTGGTCACTGGTGGAACATGGAAGAGCAGAAGAGACCTAGAATAGAGTTCTCGTGGGAAGAGTTTCGTCGGGAATTTATCAATAGATATTTTCCAAAGACCTTCCTAGATGAGAAGATCTCTCAGTTTGAGAGATTGAGGCAGGGCATGATGAACATTAGCGAGTATGAAGCTAAGTTCATGGAATTGATGCGGTTCTGTCCGCACATGACTACCACAGATGAGGAAAGAATCAGGAGATTCGAGAAGGGTTTGAATGCTGATATGTCAACCCCTGTGTCTGCCTTAGAAAACCGAGAGAGATTCTCTACCTTCATTGAGTTAGTCTGAAGGATAGAGAGATCTGTGGTTGAGAAGAGACAAACCCAGAAAAGATATCCACAGTTCTAGGGTTCTTCATCTAGGGATTTCAAGAAACCTAGATTCTCTGCACCTAACCCTCCACCACCCAGATCGAGTTCTCAAACTCAATGGTCACCAAGCAGAGGTAGAGGACGGAGTCAACCGCTTCAAGGGACTCACAGTTCTGCATCGATGTCTGTTACTGGACCACCCCGACCACAACAATAGGAGAGGAGATGCTACAACTGTGGTAAGGTGGGACACTTGATGAAGGATTGTCGTTCTAGGCCTGTCAGTGTGACACAGCCTCCGAGACAGAATCAACAAGGATCTTAGAGAATGCAATCTCAAGGAGCAGCTCGAGGACGTGGACAAGCATCTCAAGCTGGATCATCAGCACCACCTCAACACCAGGCGACAACGAGGTTCTATGCTATGAACCCACCAGATGCAGTGGTCAATCCACGGGTAGTGGCAGGTCAGATGGAACTTTTATATCCTGATATGTCTACATCCTGTGTTGTATCTGTTCTGATTGACCCGGGTGCTACGCACTCTTTTATCACTCGGACAGATAGTTTGTTGTTGGAGACTCCGTTGAGTGGGTCTACCGTTTTGCAGAAGGTATGCTCTCCCTGCATCCTCTTCTTTTCTGACCATCGCATTCAAGTGGATCTTATACCACTTGATATGCAAGGATTTGATATAATCCTCGGGATGGATACCTTAGAAAGGTATAGAGTTGTCTTGGATTGTGAGTCCAAGTTGGCTATGTTTGCTGATGAAAGCAACACATGGATCTTTCAAGGTGAAAGAAAGATTCTGCCCACCTGTCTTGTGTCAGCTATGGTTGCTGAGAAGCTGTTGAGGCAAGGATGTTATGCATTCTTGGCCCATGTGGTAGATGTTACCAAGGAAAGTTCCAATCCTGTCGAAGTTCCCATAGTCAGGGAATTCAAGGATGTGTTTCCTGAAGAACTTCCTGGTATACCACCACCTCGGGAGATTGATTTTGAAATCAATCTGATTCCAGATACGAAACCCATAGCCCAGACACCATATAGGATGGCGCCTGCCGAGATGGCAGAACTCAAGAAACAGCTTCAAGAATTACTTGAGAAGGGTTTTATCCGACCGAGTACTTCACCTTGGGGTGCTCCGGTCTTGTTTGTTAAAAAGAAAGATGGGTCAATGCGGTTGTGCATTGACTATAGACAACTCAATAAAGTAACAATAAAGAACAAGTACCCTTTGCTGAGGATTGATGATCTCTTTGACCAGTTGCGTGGTGCAACAGTCTTTTCAAAGATAGACTTGAGGTCTGGATATCATCAACTTCGTATTAAGGATAGTGACATATCCAAGTCTGCCTTTAGGACAAGGCATGGTCACTATGAGTTCACAGTTATGTCGTTTGGACTAACCATTGCACCAACTGCATTCATGGAACTCATGAATAGAGTTTTCTGACCTTTCCTTGATCAGTGTGTCGTCGTCTTCATAGATGACATTCTGATCTATAGTAAGGATGCTCAGCAGCATGAGCAGCATCTTCGCCAAGCTTTGACCTTGCTAAGAGAACACAAGTTGTATGCTAAGTTTAGCAAGTGTGAGTTCTGGCTGCCAGAGGTATCTTTTCTAGGACATGTGATATCTGCCTTGGGAATTCATGTTGACCCTACAAAGGTATAATCTATTCTACAGTGGGAACAACTGAAGACACTGACGGAGATTCGAAGTTTCTTGGGGTTAGCTGGCTATTATCAAAGGTTGATTAAGAACTTTAGTTCTATAGCCTTACCCTTGACCAAGTTAACCCGGAAAGATATTCCTTTTTCTTGGAGTGATAAGTGTCAACAGTCTTTCCAGTTGTTGAAGGAGAGGTTGACAAGTGCACCTGTGCTTGTGCTACCTGAGCAAGGAAAAGGATATGTACTCTTCTGTGATGCCTCCAAGAATGGACTTGGATGTGTGTTGATGCAGGATAAACAAGTGATTTCTTTTGCTTCTCGACAGCTTAAGAAACACGAGGAGAATTATCCGACACACGATCTGGAGTTAGCTGCTGTGGTTCATGCCTTGAAGATCTGGAGGCATTATCTCTACGGAGAGACATTCCAGATTTTCACAGACCACAAGAACCTTAAGTATATCTTCTCTCAGCATGAGCTTAACATGAGGCAACGTCGTTGGATGGAGTTAATCAAGGATTACGACTGTACGATTGATTACCATCCAGGCAAGGCCAATGTTGTTGCAGATGCCTTGAGTAGGAAATCAGCAACATCAACCATGGAAAGAGCACAACTAAACTCTTTAGTATGCTCTAAGAGAGATATGTTTATCTCTTTAAGGCAAGACAATGTACAGTTGAAGGTGTCATTGTTAGCCGGGTTGTTGGCTGAGATGCATATTAAACCTACCCTAAGAGAGCAGATTAAGGAAGCACAGCAAGATGATGTTGCAGTTCAGCAGATCAGATCAGAGTATGGAAATGAGAAGCAAGATGGTTTCCATGACTCGGATGATCATGTAGCTTGTTATCATGAGAGGATGATAGTGCCAGATGTGGATAACTTAAGGAAGTTAGTCCTGGAAGAAGCTAATTCTTCGATGTATGCTATGCATCCAGGGAGCACCAAGATGTATCATAATTTAAAGGAACTGTATTGGTGGCCTGGAATGAAAAAGGATGTTGCAGAGTTTGTTCTGAGGTGTCCTGTGTGTCAGAAAGTTAAAGCTGAACACCAGAAGTCTGCAGGAACAATGCAACCTTTACCCATACCACAGTGGAAGTGGGACCATGTGACCATGGACTTCGTTGTTGGCCTACCCAGGACAAACAAAGGACATGATTCCATTTGGGTAGTTGTAGATAGGTTGACAAAGACAGCACATTTCTTACCTATCAAAACAACCTATTCTGCTGAAAGGTTATCATAGTTGTATGTACAAGAGATAGTGCGTTTGCACGGAGTTCCTATCACAATAGTTTCTGACAGAGGTCCTCAGTTTACAAGTCATTTTTGGGAACAGTTACACAGAGCCTTAGGCACCAAACTAAGGTTTAGTACGGCCTTTCATCCGCAGACTGATGGACAGTCGGAAAGAACTATACAAACCTTAGAAGACCTGTTGAGAGCATGTGTTCTCCATTTTATCAGAAGTTGGGATCTACACCTAAGCTTGATAGAGTTTGCCTATAACAATAGCTATCAACATAGTATTGATATGGCACCTTATGAAGCCTTGTATGGTAGACGTTGTAGATCACCCTTGTGTTGGTTTGAGACTGGTGAGCATCAGTTGTTAGGTCATAATCTTGTACAGCAGACCACAGAGAAGATTAAAGTAATACAACAACAGATTAAGACTGCACAGGATAGGCAGAAATCTTATGCTGACAAACGTCGTAGACCCTTAGAATTCCAGGTTGGAGACAGAGTGTATCTCAAGGTCTCGCCTTGGAAAGGAGTCCTTCGTTTTGGAAGGAAAGGGAAGTTAGCTCCTAGATTTATGGGGCCTTATCCAATCATTGAACAGATTGGACAAGTAGCCTATAAACTAGAGCTGCCACCAGAGTTACAGAGGTTACATCCTGTGTTTCACATTTCTATGCTAAAGAAATGTCACCCCGATACTGAGTCAATTCTACAACCTATGGAGGTAGAATTGAATGATGATATATCTTATGAGGAAGGACCTGTGTCAATCCTTGATAACAGAATTAAAAAGTTAAAGAAGAAAGATATAAGCCTTGTGAAAGTCCTCTGGAACCACCGTGGTGTTGAAGAAGCCACTTGGGAACTAGAGGATGAGATGAGAAGGAAGTATCCTGCCTTTTTCTCTTAATATGTTTTATCGATTTCGGGGACGAAATCCTTGTAAGGGGTAGATAATTTGTAACATCCCTGACCTGGGTTATGAGTTAACCCTAGGTTTTTTGCCTAATTATGTAATTAAGATACTGGTGATTATCTTTTTGCATGTAATTAAGTTCTTGAGGAACATACTTTTCCTTTTCTGTCCCTTTTTAAACAATGTTGAATTGATTGTTTTGTAATACAGGGACCTATGTGCAATTTACCCAGTTAGAAGGGTTAACTTGCAATTTTCACATGTTGAGATGTTCCTTTGATGTTGATACATCATAAGGATGACTATGGTAAAGTTTGAGGGATTTCCCAAGCTTGAGAACCAAGGTGCAGCTGTGGAAGCAATCCCTGTGCTTGAAACCCTAAATTGGAGTAAAGTGCAATTTACCCAATTTGAGGGGTGCAACTTGTAACTTACACCATTTAAAATATCTTGTAAGACTCTTGTCATCATTTAGAGAAGAAATGATGAAGAAGTCACTTCAATTGAATAATCATATAATGAAAAACACCTTTGTGATTAAATAATCAAAGTGTAAGTACTATAGCCCTTTTATGTGTGTGCTTTAGTAATAAGTTGATCTTCTTGCCTTCATTTCTTGACCTTAGAAGAAGGTTGTCCTTAGAAATAAGAGGCAGGGGCGAGCAAAGAAGAAAGGGAGGACTTAGATGAGAAAATGAGGAAAACCTATGTACTTATGTTGAAATTTCACCCAAGTATATAAGCCCCTTTTCCTCACTTAGCAAAGGAATGTTTCTTTCGTTTCCTTCATTGTTCCCCCTTGCTCAACCGACTAAGGAGAGCTCTGGAGCTCAGGAGGACGACCAAGGGAGTGCAAGGTAGGTTTGGATCCTTCCTTTTTCTTAAATTCTTGGATGAAACTCGAATTCAAGGTCAAATTCATGGCTAGCTCACTTAACTCTATCTTTCTAGCCATCTCTTCTCAACTTTTCTTGGAGGATTCACCTTGGCCGACCTATGGAGCTTCTAGGAAGCCATTAAAGGCTTGGAGCTCGAAAGCTTGGATCTCAAGGAGAAAGCTTTAGGTGGGTTTTATAACTCTAAACCTATGCTTTGTTATATACATCTTTTCTATGCTTTTAGTTGCTAGTTCTTCTTCTTCCCTATCTTCCCTTGCTTACTTGCAAGCAAATCCGTGATGAACTGTTTCTGTTCTTGAGGAAGAAGATGAGGGCGTTATTTCCTATGCTTGTCCACGGTTTTCCACTTTACCATACGACCTCAACCATGTGCCCATACGGTTTGCAAAACCGTTTGATGGGCAAATGGTTTCAAGGTCGTATGAAGGCATACGGTCTCAAGACCGTATGGATGTGTTGACCAAGCGTGGACCGTATGCGTATCCTGTTCATAATTATGTAGGTTAATCACCCACAAAATTTGAGAGGTTAACTCCAAAGGAATCGTGAGATATAGGTAAAACAAATAGCAAATTCAATTGAATTTAGTTCTGATTTTCAATCTGCTTAATTTTCCCTTTTTGGGCAAACGGTCTCAAGACCGTATAAGATGGTTGAATAAGCGTTGACCGTATGAGATTACTGTTCATAATGATGTTAATTAATGAATCACCAAATTTTATGGACTAATTCCAAACGAGTTAAGAGTTGAAGGTTGATTACTAGGGCAAACCCTAATTGAAATCAGTGCTGAAATCACAATGAGCTAATTTGATATTTTGGGTTGATTAGCCCAAACGGTCTCAAGACCGTTTGAGGAATCATCCAAATGGTCTCAAGACCGTTTGGGGATCACCCAAGACCGTATGGAGGTCTGGGGTCAAGTATAGTTGACCAATTGAAGGTACAAAGATACCAAATTACATTGCAATTAACTATTGATGTAATGATCAACTCAATAAATCAAACCTTGATGAATTTTCACTATAGTCCAAAGGATGGATCGGCAAACGGTCTCAAGACCATTTGGAACTCATCCAAACGACCTAAAGACCGTTTGGTGACAACCCAAGACCGTTTGGAGGTCTAGGGTTAAGGTAATTTGATCAATTGAGGGCTCAATTACAATGGGTTATTGAAATAATCAAATTGTTGATTTGTGACTTAATTAAGGTTCAACCCCTATCAAATCAATCTAGATTTTTATGAATTCTTGGGAAAACGGTCTCAAGACCGTTTGGAGTATATCCAAACGATCCCAAGACCGTTTGGGCCAAGTTTGAGCCCAATTGGAGGTCAATTGATGGGTTCAACTTCGATTTGATTCACATTGTTGAGTGTTGATGGTTGAATGTTTATAGACCTTAATTGAACCATCTCCAACCCTAATTGGATATCAATTGAGGGTCAATTGAGTGACCAAGTGGTTAAGGCTAACCCTAATTGTCTCAATTGTTAAGTGGTTAGAAAGCTTGAGACCAATTGATGGCTTCAACATAGGAAACCCTAATCGAGTTTACCCTTTGAACCACTTTGGAAGTCCATTCGACCTCAAATCGTATGAGGGCATTCGACTTCAAACCGAATGAGGGCTTTTGACTTCAAACCGTATAAGATCATACGACCTCAAACCGTATAAGATCATACGACCTCAAACCGTATAAGATCATACGACCTCAAACCGTATAAGATCATACGACCTCAAACCGTATAATATTATACGACCTCAAACCGTATAAGATCATATGACCTCAAACTGTATAAGGTCATTCGACCTCAAGATCGAATGAGGGCATACGACCTCAAGATCGAGTGAGGGCATATGACCTCAAGGTCGAATGATAGCATACGACCTCAAGATCGAATGAGGGCATTCGACCTCAAGATCGTATGAAGGTTGAAGGTGTGAAACCCAATTGGAGACTTTTGAAGTTAAGTCTGCCTAATGCCTTGAAGGCTTAAATGGTTTAATAGTTGTTCAACCTAAACCCTAATGATACCAAAAGACATTAAGGGTCAAGTGGTTAGTAAATTAAACCATGATGATGATCAATGTGTAATTTACCATAATACCCTTGAAAGGCTCAATTGAGTGAAACCTTGTTCTAATCAAACCCTAATCACTCAATAGTGGTGATTTGGTCTATGTTAATCAAAGTGGACTTAAACCAACCTGATCTAGATTGGTGTTATCACCATCTACAAGTATGAGGAGAGAGAAAGTATCTTAAGAAAGAGAAAATACCCTTTTATGATGGAAATTCAAGTAAAGTACCTTCAATACACATGAATGTGCATAATTAGGGTATGATCCACCTATGTGAGATCATGGAACCCTAATTATGATAAATGATGAATATTAAACTAATCTGAGAGCATCAATGATGATGTTCCTCATACACGATGATATTATGAGTTCAATTCACCATAATGTGAATAGTAAACCCTAATTCAAGGGTGATGACATGTAATGTGAATAGTAAACCCTAATTCAAGGGTGATGATATGTAATGTGAATAGTAAACCCTAATTCAAGGGTGATGACATGTGAATAGTAAACCCTAATTCAAGGGTGATGACATGCAATATGAGTAGCAAACTCTAATTGATGAGAATCAGAGAACTTAGCCCTTATGACAAGAGTGAAAAGTATATTCTTGTTTTGAACTACCTTTATCAGTTGAATTAACCATGCATGTTCTGATATGAAGGTGGTCATATCCAAGTATGGATGATGATATTATATTCATTGAAAGCATGTTGTTAGCTTTATGAATAGTAAAATATCTTGATGCCTTGTCAGTGGCATCCTATGTTTTAATGGGCTGAAAGAGCCATGAATACCATCAAGGTCATGCTTTAGAGATGACTTGTGATGAGTATACTAAGAAATGATGATTGATGTGAGTTAGGTTTGTTACATTTAGTATTCTACTTTCATAGCTATTGTGCTACTGTTATTGTTTGAAGAACAATGTATGATGTTAAAAGAATACTGAATGTACCTAACTAATCAAGTGTAATGTAGAAGCCCTGATCATAGATCCATTATTGTCAGAGATCAAATGATGGTGAAATAGGTTTTCCCAAGGGAACTCCTGGATCACATACTGTTGAGTATGTGGGGTATATGGATGTGTAGAACCTTACATCCTAGTGTAGGAATTTGATGTAGATGTATAATCCGTCAATCCTTCACTATAAAACTCATACCGTATCAGTGGATGGTAAACAGGAAACCTCCTGATGACGAGGAAAACATAGATATCCGTATCAGTGAAGATAAACATGAAATCTCCTGATGACGAAGAGAGTACAGAACGCCACTGTAACTCTAAAATAGCGAAGGACCAGATTACCCTGGTGAGCTATAATAGTAGAGACACAAGATGTCCTACAAGTGATCCTCTTACTGACTGAGGAAGGTGAAGGTCATGAGAATCCGGCTCTTTCGATGACCTAGTATGATACTAAGGCACTTAACAGTGATTGGTTGGGGTATGAGTGGTAAACCTCATCTCCACAGGGCATAATAATAAGACTGTTTGAAAAACATAATCTACAAGCGTAGTATACCTGTTGAAGGTAACTATGAGCTAATTGATTGATGTTACACTGTATAGTGCATATGTTCTTCATGCTTGATAAATGTTGAACTCTTGTTTACAACTGCATCTGCTATTGAATATTTTGTAAGCTTTTACTGCTTAAGTTATTCTTTGATGTTATAATAAAGCTTCTGGCGGAGAGTTATAACTCTCGCTGGGACAATTATGTACAACTATCTCACCCCGTAGACTTCAACTTTTTAGGTGGACGTCGAGGACGGAGGAACAAGTCTACAGGTGACCAGTACCAGCAGCAGCAGCACCAGGAGCAGCAGTAAATCTCAGGTGGAGATTTAGCCTGCCATGTGGTGTAGTTAGAGTCAGTCCTATGTGTCCTCTGTACCCTCAGGTCTTGGAGTCTTTTGGTTATGAGTTCTTGAGATTTTGTATCTTGTTGTATATAATTACTCAAGAAGTAATTATCATGAGATGTAAACAGTTTATCTCCTTTTATGAATGAAGCTTTATGGATTCAAGCTCTTGTCTTGAAAAGTTTTAATTTCCCGTGATTTTTGTCTTCCGCTGTTAATCGATTCGCTTCCGCTAAGTTTAAACCGTGTTTATATCGTGGTTTGGAGATCAGATCCCACAAATATGTAGCAAAAAGATGAAGTTAATACATTTTATATGTAGTTAATGTGTAGGAAAGGGAATAAGTTACTACACACATATATTTACATATGTAGTTAGATTATACATCTAACTACATATGTAATGCCATTTATTGCACGCATACATATATGTAGTTAGATTATGCATATATTGTGTAATTTCTTAGTACAAAAGCTCTTTCAGTAACAAAATTGTAGTAGTTAGACGAAATTATTCTTGTTATGCTAACAATCTTACTTTCATTTATACTGAAATTTCAAATGCACATGGAGAGGATGTATACCTTTCCCCTATTATACAATGTGTACAAAGAAAAGGATATACATATATTAATGATTCAGTGAGGTCCACACACATCTTGGTAAAAGAGTATGTATCTTTCTCGATCAGTATCCTTATTGTCTTCTCCTTTTGTTCAATGAGTTGATGATAGCTTGGGTTCTTGCTGTTGCACCATCATGAAGAAGACCATGTAGGTCCTCTATAATTTCTAATAAGAAATGCAAACACCATATCAATGTTGAACTTCTTGACAACATAGGATGACTACTTTGTCTTAGATTGTGAGTGCCCAATGATGCACGCTACACCAGAATCATTGGCCTTCAATATCTCCAGCTTCTCATCAGTCCACTCAGAGAACCCTTTACCTGTTGCAAAGCTTGCTCTTGTGATCTGAGTTTGTATTATGGCCTTCTCATCACCACCGCTCAATATCAAGCTACAAGTAAGTGGGTAAGAATAACCTGGGATCTCATCAACATCTGAGACATCATATTAGAATATATCATCCCTATTCCTGGAATATGTACCATCCCAAAGTTGGAACCTAGAGTTAGAACATGATTCATACAGACCTTATTCTCCACGTCAGAGTCATGCTTCTTTAGAGTGTACAAGTTCTACATATACAAGATGGCCATGAATATGACAACAAGGCCAAGTAGGACAGATCCACCTTCTAGAATCTTGGTCAACATTTTTGAGACATGTAGAAGCTCTACATAACCAAAAGGAAATAAGCAAATAATTGTCAATATTGTATTTTTCTTCCAAAGGAACATTGTCACTGGTATCATTAAGCAAGTTGTCAAAAACATGGCCATAGTGATTGCAATACCTATTGGGAAAAGAATGTATTATTTTAGCAGTAGTTTTCATCATTGCATTAAATATAGATAAAGTAGTACTACTAGGAGGGAAGGGATTTTTAGTGTGTTACCATAAGCATGACCAATCACATTGACATTCCTTTGCCCAATGATGATAGACAGGAACAAGCACAACACAATCCATTTGACTTTGGGGATATACACTTGCATATACATCTTCTTCGAGGTGTGTATTATTTTAAGATGAAGGAAGCAATTTACAGCATAGCCTGGCTGCCTAGGGAGAAAGCTACAGAGATTGTAGCCTGACTCCCAACAATAGGGACAATGGAAACAACTATAAGTATTGGCCAAAATATTGTTTATAAAAGGGTGGGGGGACAAGCTTGTTAAGTTTAGTTTATATAGAGGTAGAAAGATGTACAACAACTCATGTTTGCTGCAGTTGCAATGGGTTCAATTACATATAAGAACTAAAAATTATAGTATCAACACATTGAAATGTGATAGTCAGGCTACAAATTTGCAATCTTCAACAATTAGGTATTCTAGTAATGAATGGTTTATACTGTGAAAATGAAACAAGTACTAATTGAACCCATTAAAGAATGGTCTGTATTGTGAAAAAACTAGGATTATGTATCTCCATGAAAATGACATTTTTTGAAAGAGAAAATTTCAAAAATACAGCATACATCCATTTTTCCTAAAGTCCATGGAAGATATAGAATAATATTTGAAAACTACTTCTTCACCTTGTGAGGTTAGAGACCCTTGCATGCTCATAATCATATCCACTACAGTGTTGTATTTGAACTTGATGAAACTAGATGTACCAATGGCAAGACAGAGTTGGCAAGAAATCCATAGAATAGACATCATGATTCTACTGATATTACTAATCTGATTCTTTTCCTAGCTTTATTATCCATTCTACTCTTTAGCCTCTTTTGTTATTGGTCAATTGTTGCAGTGGTTGACAAAGAAAAAAACAACTTGACAGTCATTTTCTATAATCACAAAGGGACTATAGTGACTAAGGCAATAAAAACATTTATTGGGCCTTGGTTTGCATGCAATGTTGAGAGTTGTGTGATCCTTTACTTCTACCATGGAAGTCAAGAACTTACATGGATTCACATGCTTATCATTGGTGATGTGAGCTAATAGTAAATAAAGAGTTGATGAGCCCCTTTTATACAAATAAATCAAAAGGTGGATCAGCTAAAATAGGTGTTTGACCTGTTTGAAATTAAATACACTTACAGAGAGGGCAACAAAGATACTCATAACTTGGCTAAAATGGGGATTGGTAATGAAGAAGGGGATATCTTTGTAACCAACTTTCTGTTAGTTTGTTATAATTGACTTTGCAATGTAGTTCCATAATATATAATAGGCACTTCAGTGAAAGAAAAAATAAATAAAAACCTATATGATGATAGAATTGTGAACCGAGGCACATTTGTATTGTCATACCAGAAATTGGGTAAATCTATTGATGTTTCATAAGATTGATAAATCTATTGGCTTCCAGAATACATGGAATGTATTTTCGTAATCAAAAAAATTATCAGACATGGTGTAGACAAGACAGTGCACACTTTTTCTACTTACATGTACTCTATTACGCATATATAAACCTTAAAGGTAGAACTGCTACATCTACTAATAAATGCTTAACAATATAAATTATAATATGAGTTATCTCAGGCACACATTCACTCATTGTAGAAGCAAAAATGTGATATCAATGCAAACACAAATTTGTTGCTCGTACTTTCTGATTAAAAAGGTTCCTTCATACGAATCCTGACCAACTCAATTAGATGACAAGAAATAAAAGACAATGAACGAGCAGTTGAGCCAACCACCAATGGAGCATGGGTCATTAGGTTGGGCATTCTTAAGTTGATAAAGTCATCTATTCTAGTGTGGAACACATCATAACATGGATATTGAATGCCAATTGGCATAAATAAAATAGAGGAACTAACATACAAGAAAAAATAAAAATTTAAGCATGAATTAGTGTAGAACATTATGCTAGTACTTACATAAGCATCTCCTGTACATACGTCCCCCATTTTACAAGCTTCATGGCCACAACATTATATGGGAGGCCAGAATTTCCCCGTATCATCTCAAAGGCTTTGTTATCGTCTATCTTAAAGCATGATACAATCATGTTCTTGTCATCCAATAGCTTTAGGGCCACCACAAAAGCTTGTACCTAGGCCTCTTAGTAAGAAATCCCTATCAGCCACGTTTTGGAGGTTAACACCAAACTAGTAGTGTTGTTCCTAACTATTCCTATTGTCCATCTTCTAACATCCCCTTCTGGTTTGCAATCTCGTCCCACCATGAAGTTCAATTTTAGGTTCTCAGATATGGTGTTTAATCCACAATTTTAAAGGCTTTGTTGTTGCATTCAGATCCAACTATACAAATAAAGTGTCCTCATGTTTGCCGATCATTTATATCTTTACCTCCAAATCTCTTTTAGCTTATATATCTCCAAATGATCCAAATGTTAACTGAAGGAATCAGACCTAGCAACCAACTCTTGAGAGATCTTCCAGTACCTCAACTCCACATCAGTTGTAGTAAGGAGTTAATGTTGGGACTAGTTTTCTTGCATTGGATGTATCCCTTTGAATGATACATGAGCATTTTTAAAGGTGATGTTCGAAACCGTTATCGACCTGAAGGGAGTATTATTGAGGGTTATGTGGCGAGAGAGGTTATGGATTTTTGCAATGACTTTATGAGTGGTAATGATTCTCTTGTGAATGACAAGAATATTGAGGAGCATTTTGGCAAAGGAATTTTAGCATCACGGGTGAAAGTAATCAGCCGTGAGCAGTTGGATCAAGTCACTTGTATATATTTACACAACATCGATGAAGTGAGTGTTTATATCGAGGAACATACCAATTTCATTAAGAGACAATATCCTCGATCCAATTCAATGTGGCTTGCAAGAGAGCATAACAAGACATTTATTAAGTGGTTTGAAGGTAAAGTCTTACATCATTGAATCAATGTTCTCTTCACATATAGGACACGCTTTAGATCCTTTGACTCTATATCCAGACAACTTCCCATACGCTGGAAAGTCATTCACAGTGCAAACCAACATAGCATGCAAATGAAATGTCTCTCTTCGTGAAGCATCATAGGTCATCACACCTTCACCCTAGATCTTCTTCAAGTCATCAATCATAGGTTCGAGATAAATGTCGATATCATTTCTAGGTTTCTTAGGGCCCGATATCAAAGATGACAACATAACGTACTTATTTTTCATACACAACCAGGGAGGAAGATTGTATATAACAAGCATAACTGGCAAAGTGCTATATTGGCTTCTCAATGTCCCGTACGGATTCATCCCATCTATACAAAGCCCAAGTCTTAGATTCTTGTCTTCTTCACCGAATTCAGGGTACAATAAATCAATCTTCTTCCACTGTGGGGAATCAGACGCATGTCATAGGATCCCATCATTATTTTTCTTAACATCTGCATGCCACCTCAAATTCTTCACATCTATATGATTGGCAAACAAGCGTTGAAATTGTAGTATTATAGGTAGATACCACATCACCTTGGCAGGAGAACCAGTTTTGGACTCCCCAAAGTCATCAATTTATACCTTGACGCACCACATTTCAGACAATCTTTCAAATCCACATAGTCCTTTTGAAATAATATACCATCATTCTGGCATGTGTGTATCTTCTTGGCCTCCATTCCCATTGGACACAACAATTTCTTTAACCGGTATGTTGAGATCAGCAGCTCGTTTCCTTCAGGAAGAATTTCTTTCAACAAAGACAACAATGACGTGAAGCTTTTGTCGCTCCATCGATTGTTAGCTTTCATTTTATACAATCTCAACACAGCGCTAAGCTTCGTAAACTTACAACCTGTGTATAACACTATCTCAGCATCATGCACAATGTTTCTAAACATGGGAGGTGGATCGGTGTACTCTAGCCCACAACTAACCAACATCGCATCAACAATGTCTACTGGAACTGGTTCGTTCACATCTACATCATCGGAGGCAATTTCTTCTTCCACACAAGCACTACTATCGACATGCCAGTGCCATTCTGTATAGCGTTGTACAATCCCGTTGCACATGACATGACTTTTGATTTCATCACCAGTGCTGACTTTGAAGTTGTTACCGCAATGCCTACATGGATAGTAGAATCTATCTCTAGTGTGTTTCCTATGTTCCTCGGCAAATCTAATAAACTGGTCAAGACTAGAAATAAACTCGAGGGTGCAACGATTTGGAATGGACATCCATGATCTATCCATTCTATGATCAAATAGAAAACAAGTATATATTAGAACAAGATTAGGGTCTAGGGTTAAAAGATTAGGGTTTATGGTTTAAAATTTAGGGTTTAAGGTCTTATATATAATTAATGGTTCAAACACCCTAAGTGAGATTAAGTGTTCAAGAACAATCCCAAATTGGGGACTATCCAAGATTTACTCCTAGTGAGTAAATCTTAGACAGGTTTCTTGGCCAAAAAATACATGTGCTGTCATTCTCATATATAATAAATGTGTACCACCTATCCCATTATTGAACACTTAATCTCACTAGTAAGTGTATAATGTGTATCGGGTTTTCAAGAGAATTTCGGCAACATTTCTCCGCTATTCTCCAAGTACATATGTACTTAGAGAACAAATGGGGAAACACTGCCAAAATTTTCTTGAAAACCCAATACACATTATAGACTTACATCCTAAGTGAGATTAGGTGTTCAAAAACAGTCCCAAACCGGGGACTATCCAAGATTTACTCCTAATGAGTAAATCTTGGACGGGTTTCTAGGCCAACAAATACATGTGTTGTCATTCTTATATATAATAAATGTGTACCACCTATCCCATTCTTGAACACCTAATCTCACTAGTAAGTGTATAATGTGTATTGGGTTTTCAAGAAAATTTCGGCAGTATTTCCCCACTGTTCTCCAAGTACATATGTACTTAGAGAACAAACGGGGAAATGCTACCGAAATTTTCTTGAAAACCCAATACACATTATACACTTACATCCTAAGTGAGATTAGGTGTTCAAGAACACTCCCAAACCATGGAATATCCAAGATTTACTCATAATGAGTAAATCTTGGATGGGTTTCTAGGCCAACAAATACATGTGGTGTCATTCTTATATATAATAAATGTGTACCACCTATCCCATTGTTGAACACCTAATCTCACTAGTAAATGTATAATGTGTATTGGGTTTTCAAGAAAATTTTAGCAGTATTTCCCCACTGTTCTCCAAGTACATATGCTACTGAAATTTTCTTGAAAACCCAATACACATTATACACTTACATCCTAAGTGAGATTAGGTGTTCAAGAACAATCCCAAACCGGGGACTATCCAAGATTTACTCCTAATGTGTAAATCTTAGATGGGTTTCTAGGCTAATGAGTACATATCCACTTCATGTATTTGCTCACTTACATTGCATCTCTCACAATTAGAGCATTATTAAATAATAAATCAAGAATTCAATTGTTTCAAACATGCAATAATTCACAATTAGAGCGATAAGATTCACTTTTTACAAACATGCATGGCATAATTTAGGCACAATAGCAGGTGTGGTCATTGACCCAATTCAACATGATAAGAATAATTTTAGAAGAGTAATAATATTTCCCAATTGAGATTATATGAATTGTCCAACAGTTGGAACAAGAGCAAGTATTATAAAACTTGCATCATTATGGGAAAAATTAGTCATAATAATGCCCAATTATAATAATAGAGAGGAGTACATACCTCCAACCTCCAATCCTATTTAAATCAAACAAAATATCATCTAGGTCTGAGAAAAAATTAATATCTCAAAGATTAATATCACCTACACATGAGATTATGTTGGAGTTAATATTATGTCTTCTAAAAAAGACTCCCTTTAAAAAATCCTACTATTTCGATGAGCACACTCATATACATATCCGATCTACTACGGTTTAAGCATTGAATTAGTACATGTATTTGCTCACATCCTACCACCGTCAACATCACAATAAGAAGAAACAATAGAAAAAATAGTGACAAAGGCAGCAAAGATGCTCCTCACCACATCCTGCAGTCAGCCTCTCCCCTAGGTCCTGACAGCTACCTCAACCACCAATCGCCCAGACACTCCCTCAATGAGAGAGGTCGTCAAGTCAGCTCACCACCATGAGGGAGAAGAGGAGGAAGAGGGAACCTCGAGCGGCAGCGGCGACCAGTAGGTGCGAGCAACGAGCAGGCGAGGAGTTCCAGAGAGCAACGACGGTGACCATCAGGTGCAGAGTAGGCGAGGAGCAGGTCCGAGCAGGTGAGGAGCAAGTGCAATGGTGGAGGAGAATGGTGGTAGGGCAGGCACAATGGTGGAGGAGAACGGTGGCACAACGGCGGCAGGGTAGGCACAACGGCACAGGAGAGAACAACGGCAAAGAGAAATTTCCAGAAACCTAACAGGTGGAAGAGTAATCGATCGACATTGAAATAGAGAAAGGGGAAGAGTATGGCTCACGTGGGTTAAGTTAACAATAGGCGTCGGTTAATAAAAAAAGATGACGCTTAAACCAACAGGCGTCGGTTACTACCCTAAAATCGACACCTATGTTTAATGATAGTCATCAGTTCCAACTGGAAAAAATGACGTCTATCTACATATGCCGACAAAAAAAATGTTCTCTATTAATGACCATTATCGTCAGTTTCCGTAGACGAACCGACGCCATAGGGGGGTGAAAGTTTTCATGGGTACAACATGCGAAAACACATCAACGTCAGTTATTTCAAGAAAATTGATGATCAAAATGGGCCCAATTTCTGTCTCACAAAAAACCTTTCACCGTCGTTTGATTTGTTAACAACCGACGTCGTATGTTAAATTTTGGAGGTAATTTTTTTCCCTGGAAAATTTAGATTTGGCGGCCGATTTTAGGTGTCGGTTTCTTATTGACAAACCGACACTACATAAAAAGTGATACCCATTTTTGGCCGCTCTTCACAGATAGATGTCAGTTTGTGTAGTCAACTGACGCTGTATGGTTTAGGTGTCAGTTTCTTATATACAACCGACGCCTGTAAATGTGACGTTATAAGCCATTTCTATAGTAGTAAAATTGATGCGTGAAACTCACAGAGTGTTTGAGAGGTCATAACTAAGACTAGTCCTGAGTTTCATGGTGCGTAAGGTGCTATAAGACCATGGAAAAGGTTGTCGGTGATTACCATAAGGTGAGGTTATAGGGCCCGATTCTTAGGGAGAGTACAAGTCAAACTATTTGTTGTAAAAGGAAGAACATGTGTCAAGGATGCTTACGAGGCAGTAAATTTGTTTGAAAGCATTGTTGAGGGCAGGGCAAAGCCTAGGTCATCAGAAATGAAAGCCGACTAGACGGTATTGGCCTAGGGAATGGAAGATCGAATTGGAAGGAGAGGTTGAATCTATGGGGCTCGATGATCATTTCTGGACCCTTATTTATAGCTTCAAAAGTTGATGAAAATCTATGTGACTTTGGGGCAATGACGAGAGTCCATACCCAGTTAGGAATTTTGTGGATAGGGCACAAAGTCCTAAAGAAGTTGGGATCGCTAAGATCGCATGACTATCACGGTCCCATTGGTGAAGAGATCTAAGGAAACATGAAACTGTAAGGCTTGATCAGGGTTAGAGAAGGACAGATGACCTGGTTTCTTGTTCTCGATCTCGTACTCAAGGTAGGAGATGAGTTCAGAGCTGCCCGATGAGATATCCAACGGCTGGGAGCGACTCGACTTAAAATAGGCATGCATGACACCTGACTTTAGGCAGAATCAATGAAATCATAGGCATGACAATCAAATAATGTGGGATCTTAGGTTAAACTAGTATATACATGATTAATATTTAATCAAACCCATATGCTAACTTCCTTAATTTCTTTGAAGAGTCAAATGAATCCGTATTGACTTCAAATTTGAACCACAAGCTAATTATGATGTCTAAAATCTCCCTATCCAATTAGATTTAGGTTTTCATTAGCTTTTGTTTATCAAACTCATATAGGTCACTATTTTAATGCATATATTATTAAAAGGTAAGATTAATGGAATCATCGTTTCTTGAATGAGTTGGTTGAGCCAAGATTTGAGGTTAAGAGAATATTTCATTATATTTGGGACTTAAAGGTCCCATTACATTCTATTTAATATATAAAATATTTAATTTGCAAAATTAGGGTTTCGAATTAAGGATCATTGATAGGTTTATGATTTGAGGATGTTACAATTCTACCCACCTTAAATAAATTTTGTCCTCAAAATTTTCTTAGACCACTACCCACCTTAGGGTTGTCCATATTCACATAACATCATTACATATTATTTAAAAGCTCATGACTTCATACATATATGTTTTAAGGACAAAGTCATAATTTAAATGTGACGATCTTATACCATACTTTGGTAATTTTCCTCCTCCACGTTCATTGCAAAGATTCTCACCTATCTCTTAGGATATGGGTTCTAGTTCTTGGCTTCATTCCTCTTTATCTTAGGGCAGTCTGACTTTCTGTGTCCAGGCTCTCCACAATAATAGCATAATCCAGTGACAAACCTGCACGACCCTCCATGGACCCTCTTACAAGTCGGGCACTATGTTTTCTCTTGGGCAATAGGGGTTTCAATCTTTGGATCCTTCCTCTTGTTGTTGAGAGGTTGATGTTGATGCTAGTTGTTCTTCTGAGGATCTTCCTTCAAGACCTTCCGGAGTGGTCTTCTAGCTCTAGGGAAACATCTAACGCAACATGAAGGGGTCTTTGGCCTCTTCTTTATAGGGCAAATCTTAGGTCAGGCTTGCATCCTCAGATGAATTTCTTTGTTTTGCGTCGCTCGTCATAATCATAACCAAACTTCTACATGATCTTGAACTTCATGGCATACTGGGTCACCATCATGTCACTGACCTCAAATAGTTTGGCAAACTCTAACTCCTTCTTCTCTAGCATGGCTTCAGACACATAGTGATCCTGGAAGGCTTCAACAAATCCTTCCCATGTGACTGCAGGTGCATCGACCGCTCTTGAGTTGAGGAATTTCTCCCACCATGTACGGGCTGCTCCCTTCATCATGTGGGTTGCAAAGCGAACACTAGACTTTTGAGGGAAGTCCATTTCTCGAAAACAATGCTTGATGCCCATAATCCATTCTTCTCCCTTGGTGAAAACATCATCCTCTCCTTCTCCGGCAAAGGAGTCGGGCCTGATCTTCAAAAAGTCCACCAAGGTCAGCTCATGGTATTTGGGTTGACGTTGTCGTTGTCTTAGGGCATTGGTGAGTAGTTGAAATAAGTCTTCCAAAGTTGCTTTAGGGTTCCTTCATGTTCCACTTCCATCACTAGAAAAGATAGTACCATCTTCCCTATCCTTTCCCTTATTAGACTTCTTAGGAGCCATCTAAAAAATCAAGGTGTACCTAGGGTTAGAACATGTGAATCTTTAGCTTAGTTTCCATCTACTTGTTGCTCTGATACCATATTGTAACACCCCTCCAAGCACATACATGACAGTAGAAGAAAACCCTATGTTGTCCATAACATGGGTCACTTGGCTCGTAGGAACACTACAAAACATGATATTCAATAGCAATAAGGTAAATGAAACACCATGCATTAACTCAAAACACAGATTCATACATTTATCTATGAAAGGGAAAACATAAATTGTCTCATCTTGATCTCAAGCCTTATACATACAGTCTAAGAAAATCTATAACATGGAATAAACTAGATTATATAATATATGGAGTGGTAGATTGCACCCCACCATGCTAAAGTCTCCTTGATGTCAGCTACACTTGAAGGGCGCACTTCAATTCCTTCTTGCTCTTTTGATCTAGGGGAATTTCATCCCACGGCCATGTGAAACAAAGCAACAACGTAAGTAAGTGACACTATGCATGTTATAAGAAGCGAAAATAAGAATATTTACTTGAACTAAAATAAGATTAACATGATTTAACATTAATAATTCTCATTACACTTTAGCATTCATTAAATCACTAAATTTAGAACATTACTATATGGATTCTCTATAACTTCCCATGTGGGGCACATCATGCTCGGAAATCCCATCATTTCTAGGAAGCCCATAATGACCATAAAGGTCCATCATTGTGAGAAACATACAATAAGTTACTTAATTCTCTTGACTTATATATTATCATCATTATTCTTATCTTGCCATCAATGTAAATTGTCCTCATCCAATAATTGCAGCAATGTAAGGAGTGGGACCCGATAGTGTCCCACTCAATGGTACATGATGAGCCATGAAATAATTAAGTAGTGGAGAACATAACTATTCATAAAGTTATAAAATGTTTCCATGTATATCACTTTCTCACCCTAAGGATGGTAATAAAGTAAAAACATTACATATATATACACATAAGACCCTATGCAGAGGGTAACAAGGCTATCTCAAGTTGTCCTTATGTTGACCAATTATCTCAATCATCCTAAGTCTTTTCCCTGTAAAGCACCTACACTTGGGTGGAGGGAACAACCAGAAAAATAGGAAACAAAAGAGTATCTATCAGCAAAAGCTGAGTATGTACATTAGAAAACAAACTAGGGAATTATTTATTCCAAAAGTAAAGTAAAATGTACCCATCAAAAAGGGTGCCATTAATGTTAGGTAAGTTTCAATGAGAAGTAGCAAGATAAGGAATTTCCAAAAAAATGGGGCACATAAATAAACAAGTGAAATAACACATCCTTCCATTATCAACCATCTGATTATATAAATATTTGCATGACGATATATTTGACTAAAGTAACTATAGTAGAGCCATGACACCACTGGGTCATTGACCTAAGTAAAATGGGTGGAAGTAGCGTACCCTAGGCAGAAGTAGCACACCTCTGTATATATCAAGGTGGAAGTAGCACACCTCGGGAGGAAGTAGTGTGCCGTAACGGTTACGCATAAGCATCTACGATAGTTAAACCAGTCAAATTATCTAACATGCATAAATAGAATGGCAAGATATAGATTTCACAAAAATATGTGTTATGATTTAAGCACAATAGCAGGCGGGGTCATTGACCTAAGTAAAATGGGTGGAAGTAGCACACCCTAGGTAGAAGTAGCACACCTCTGTATATATCAAGGTGGAAGTAGCACACCTTGGGAGGAAGTAGTGTGCCCTAATGGTTACGCATAAGCATCTACGATAGTTAAACCAGTCGAATTATCTAACATGCATAAATAGAGTGGCAAGATATATCTTTCACAAACATATGTGTTATGATTTAAGCACAATAGCAGGTGGGGTCATTGACCCAATTCAACTTGATAATAATAATTTCATAAGAATAAAAATAAGTAACAATTAAGGGGATATGATATTTCGACAAGTGGAAATAAGAACAAGTCTTCTAAGAGATTCCTCAATATGGGAAAGTATAGTCATATAAATGCCCATTTATAAATAGGGAGGAGTCATACCTGGTCTTCATGGTTAGAGGTCAACTCACTTGGTCCCCAAAATCAAGTAATCATCCTAAGAACACATTATATGTATTAGTTAAACTAAAATAAATAGGTATTTAAATCCTTATTATAGATTTTCATATTATTCTTATCCTAGTCCCAATCACCTAATGTCATATTACGGTTGTTATTTTAGCTCAAATACACATCTTGAATCATATAATATAAGTATCTCTAGGTTAGAATATGGGTGGGTAATAATAACCATTCTTAAAATATATGCCTTGTAATTTTATCCTCTCTCTCTCTCTCTCTCTTAAGGTTCAAGTTTCATCAACTAGGTTAAGTACATTTTTAGAGTGAGGTATATTTACAAGAATGATTTATTAATAAAATCTGGGATTTTAGTTCTACATGCACTCACAAGTGATTATGTACTTGCTTCTTGTTGTGCATATGAATGCCATCAAATGGTGGTCATAGCTATACCTAAGAATCACATCTTTCATCCAATCACTTACCCTCAAATCTATTATCTAGTATACTAGTTATCCATTTGATAGCATTAAGGTTACATGAAATGGATTTACCGAATCATTTACTTGTGTTACCCATACACCAATACATATGAATGCTATATATCATGTATCCATATGCTTATGCCCAATATTGAAGGTGTCTAGTGCTCATTTGAATTAGAAACTAGGGGGTAGTCATTTACTGGTATGAAAAAATGAATTGCATGGAGGGGGAGGTACTGACCAACAGACTTATTGATGAAGATAGTTGATTTGTAACATATCAGGTTGATGCTAGCCTGAACCGATTAGGCTCTTGATCTTCTCTAGCCACATATGTTTTCATCCATGATTGGGATTTCAACCTGTACCAGGCCTTCACTTTCATTGTAAGCTTCAACAATTATATGAATGAGGTGAAGGATCCTAGCTGTAGAATCGAGGAGCATTTCTACCATAGGTGCATCTGCACATCTCCCTAAATTCACTACCTACATTATAGGTCAAATGTTGAGTGGATGGCAAGGTTTCCTTGTTGTTAGGGTCATGACGGAAGTGTGGTGGTGGTCAAGACATTAGGTGGCGTTGGAGATTCAAAACAAGAGAAGAAGGCATTGCACTAGCAGGAATATTGGTTGCTTGTGGTTGCTACTATCTACACATGGTGCACTATAAGGGATGAAGTAGAGCATAACACAGGCAGTGATTAGAATTCTTGGTGTGGGGTAGGTTCATATTGGTGGCTTGTTCTTATTGGAAGCGTTGATGCCTGATGACGACGCCTCCTATGGTGTCGACGGTGTTTGCATAGAAGGGTGCCTCCTAAGGAAGGAGTTGCAAACTGCAACAGGTTGTCGTGATGTAAGATAGGAGGCAGTGTCATGGAAGATTGTCTAGAAATCTATGCTATTATAGGTCTACAACATGAAGGGGAATGAGGAAGCATAAACAACAACATTGATTCATTCATCAATGTGCTTTCTGCAATATGTAGCATCCACACCCCACAGCCATCAGAGCATCTTCTACAACAAGTTGTGGTGGCTTGATCTACATTGAAGCAGTGGTCTCTGGGTTGTGGCCTTGCAATGATGCTTGTGCAGGTTTCATCTTCGCCAATCAGTTGCATCAACAACAGGTGGAGAAAATTTACTGTAAGAAGTGTTGTGGCTTGTTGATGATCAATACAACCATCATGCTCCACTGCACTTGCTGGCGACAATGTACTACAATTACTTCAGATGGTGGCAACAGACCAGATGGTAGAGTACATCTGTGCCATCTTGACTACAGATTTGTTGCAGGTCTACTACTGAACGATGGGTGCTATGACGGGGAAGATGAGAGATGGCTAGGGCTTAGGGGCAAGGTCAGAATGGAAAGAAAGAAAGACGAGAAGAAGAAGGGCGGATGGATGGTTGGGAGCTGGGAAAAGTGACAACTAGGATTATTTGAAAAATATGAGAGGAGAGGGATTACCAAAAGAGGAAAGAAATAGGGATGGGGTAGAAGGGAAGAGGGGAAGAAGAATAGGAAATAGAGAGGAGAAATGGAAGAAGAGGAGAAAGCACGACGCTAGTTTTGGGGTGTCCAGCCATTGAGAACCTCGTGTTATCATGAATAAAATGTTTAGGGGGAAGGAAATAGGGGAGACATTACACAAACAACTAATCAACACTTATGAATAAGTAGTGTGACAATTAATTAGCCAAATAAATCATAACAATTACTTCATATTTAACTAAAACCTTAGTTAATGTATTTCTTTCCTTGTCCATTGAATTGGTAAGTAAATGACATATGATTAACTTAAAATTTGGCATGTTAGATAATTGTGGTGTGAAGAATATGAATTTGACCTCAATTTCATAGTTAACAAGCGTGCAATATTATATTTCATTATTTGTATGCCAAACATTCAATTTGATGTATTTAATGTCTTTCTTAATAAATTTAATATGTTGTCACATATATTTATATTTATCAATTAGGATTAAAATGATTCTAGAATTTCAAATTAGGGTCACCAATAATTAGTTGATAAATTTGTATAATTAGCCCTCTATTAATTAATTTATCATTAATATTTTACATGTGTTGAAAGATTATATAATCTTGACTCCAATTATTCCAAATATATATAATTCAAAGAAAAGAGATATTTTACTAGCATAATTAATAATGGGCCAAAAAAAGGAAGATTCATTTAAATATCCAAATCCAAGTATGTTACAACACTCCACCCCTTAAAGGAGATTTCCTCCCTGAAATCCACTCATCTATAGTCTAGTTTACTAAGTTATATCTCCTAATCAAATCTTGGATTTCTAGTTCACTTAAGTAATTGATCATCTCATTAAATTTTATGTCAGTCTTATATTACTTTTCTAAGGTGAAACTATGTAGCTCCAAACCTCAAGTCTTCATTATTAAAAGTTTTTCTAGGAAAGTGACACCACATCTGAGTATTAGAAAACAAGGGCATTAGTCATGGTTATAAGTACTAATATGGTGGTTTGACTATTCATTTATCACTGTCATGGTGTTTCATGCATTAAGTCTTTAGAGTTTACTAACATTTTTTTTTCAACTGCATTCATGGAGGTCAATTTAGTATGGGTTATCCATTTATCCTAGTGAGGTGGTAGCTAGATTCATTTTATATTATTATCATGGTTTACCCAAGTGTTAGTTATGACAAAACTATTAGTTTCAACTATTCAATTCATTAAGTTATAGCCCTAAGACTACAAACATCTACCCCTTAAAAGGACATATCTAACCATATAGAGGATTGAGAGATGTAGTCGACTAAATTATAACTTTTATATTTGTTCTTCTTCCTCTTAAATCCTATATCACATCTATGCCTTGGGTTATAAGGTTCAACATATGAGTCAAAGATTTCTTCACTATCGGTCAGTCTACTACTACGACTTCCTTATGGTGCTGACTTGGTTCCAAAATAATCAATGAAATCTAAAAAAGTTTTTTTTGTGTAAAAATAATTCAATAATGAAAATAAGTTTGACGATGAAAATGTTGTGATGGGAATCCAAAATGGTACCAAAAATCAATCTGAGAACCAAGTTGACCATTGTTTACTATCTAAAACATATACTACCACTGTAACATCACTTCAACTCACAAAAGAGGCTTCTCTACACACATCATCAATAAATACAAAAAACAAATCCAAATTCTAGGTCAGGGGATATATGTTTCTTCTAGCATGCAGTTAAATTTTAATAGATCCTATTAATAACAACCTCCACTGTTCCACCATTCTCTTAATTGTGACTTAGGCCATCACATCCCAAGACATCTTTTATTTATAAGATTGTGTAAACATAATAGGAAGAGATTAGGGTCTATACTTCCCTAGTTGAATTACATCCATGATGTCATTACAAGCCTAGATGGACTAGATAGTCAACTACTCATCATCTCACACTTCACGTAAACGAATTACACAGTGGTGATGAGAGAGTGGTAAACTTTTTAAGGATCAACCCTTGATGTACCTACCTAACATAACCTCAATGTCATTACATCTGTAGTTTCAAGAAAAAGAGCACCTATTATAGCTTGCAAAGATGACTATGCCTCCGTATGTCCTCTGGGGAAAATAACATGGCACATAGTTTTATCATGCCATCCCACTACATGGTCACTCCATTATAGGACAAGGGAGATAAGCATTATTCCTACCTAATGGGTATGTGAGGGATGAAATCTCGAGGATAGTTACTGGAAACCTATATCTTCCTTCAATAATCCCTCATTTATGAGATATTGCAAGTCTAACTAGGATAAGATCCAGTCTTGGGATGGTGAGTCTCAAGCAAAAATATGTCAAGATAACTCCATATTACATACAATAAAAACCTAACACTAAAGGATCTAGTTCATACCATCATGTACTATCATGGAACATCTCAAAATCAAAAACTCATGTCAATATTCTCAATTTGTATCCATGCATGCTCAGTCCACACAATGTGTCTGTCATAAACATGCTAGAAAATAACAAAAGCAAAAAGTTTTAATGACTTGTACTAGGATTACGCACAATAATGTGGGTTTAAGTAGACCTACTCTCTATAGTAGATGATTTTCCTCCCCTAAGGTAGAATCTAGAAGGTACATCCTATGAGAGTCAACAATTACATGTATATAGCCATACCTATAAAAAGAGGGTAGGATTGATAATAGCTTAACCAAAACTAGGTCATCCACATACTCTGTATGGGACACATATATACCACCAAATTGAATAGGGGGTGAAACCCTAATTTTTAAACACCAATTAAAGTTTAGGTATGACAACAACCTATAAAGGGTCCCCAACCTACTAAGGAACTATCTAGGATAACTTGAAATAGTTTAGTTACTGACTTCTTAAGCACTGATACCATTATGTAAGGAGTGGGACCCGATAGAGTCCCACTCAATGGTATAGGAATGAGCCATGAAATAATTAAGCAGCAGAAAACATAACTATTCACAAAGTTACAAAATGTTTCCATGTACATCACTTTCTCACCCTAAGGGTGGTACATAAAGTAAAAAGATTACATCTATATACACATAAGCCCCTATGCAAAGGCTAACAAGGCCATCCCAAGTTGTCCTTATGTCCACCAATTAGCTCATAATCATCCTGAGTTTTTACCCTATAAAGCACCTGCACCTGGGTGGAGAGAACACCCAGAAAAATAGGAAACAGAAGAGTATTTCCAGCAAAAGTTGAGTATGTACATTAGAAAATTAACTAGGGCATTATTTATTCCAAAAGTAAAGTAAAATGTTCCCATCAAAGAGGGGGGCATTAAAGTTTGGAAGTTTCAATGCGAACTAACGAGAGAAGGAATTTCCAAAAGAATGAGGCATATAAATAAACAAGTGAAATAACACATACTACCATTATCAACCATCCAATCATATAAATGTTTACATGTCGATATATTTAACTAAAGTAACTGTAGTAGGGCCATGACAGCACTGGGTCATTGACGTAAGCAAAATGGGTGGAAGTAGCACAACCTAGGCGAAAGTATCACAGCTCTGTATATATTAAGGTGGAAGTAGCACACCCCAGGCAGAAGTAGCGTGCCCTAATGGTTATGCATATGCATCTATGATATTTAAACTTGTCAAATTATCTAACATGCATAAATAAAGTGTCAAGATATACCTTTCACAAACATATGTGTTATAATTTAAGCACAATAGCAGGTGGGGTCATTGACCCAATTCAACTTGATAATAAAAATTTTAGAAGAATAAAAATAAGGCATGAGGGGATATGATATTTCAACAAGTGGAAATAAGAACAAGTCTTTTAAGTGCTGCCTCATTATGGTAAAATATAGTCATATAAATGCCCAATTATAAATAGGAAGGAGTACATACCTGGTCTTCATGGTTAGAGGTCAACTCAATGAATACTTGGTCCCCAAAATCAAGTAATCACCCTAAGAACACATTATATGTATTACTTAAACTAAAATGAACATGTATTTACATCCTTATTATAGATTTTCATATTATTTTTATCCTAGTACCAATCATGTAATGTCATATTAGGGTTGTTATTTTAGCTCAAATACACATCTTGAATCGCATAAGACTAAGTATGTCTAGGTTAGAATATGGGTGGGTAATAATAACCATTCTTAAAATATAAACCTTGTAATTTTATCCTCTCTCTCTCTCTCTCTTAAGGTTCAAGTTTCATCAACTAGGGTTAAATTCATTTTTAGAGTGAGGTATATTTACATGAATGCTTTATTAATAAAATCTAGGATTTCAGTTCTACATGCACTCACATGTGATTATATAGTTGCTTCTTATTGTGCATATGAATACCATCAAATGTAGGTCATCGTGATACCTAAGCATCGCATATATCATCCATTCACTAACCCTCAAATCTATTATCTAGTATACTAGTTATCAGTTTGATAACACTAAGATTACATGAAATGGATTTACCGAATCATATACTTGTGTTACCCATACACCAATACATATAGATGGTATATATCATGCATCCATATGATTATGTCGAGTATTGAAGGTGTCTAGTACTCATTTGAATTAGAAACTAGATGGTAGTCATTAACTGGTATGAAAAACTAAATTACATGGAGGGGGATGTACTGACCTATGGACTTATGGATGAAGGAAGTTGATTTGTAACATATCGGGTTGATGCTGGCCTGAACCGATTAGGCTCTTGGCCTTATCTAGCCACAAATGTTGTCAGCCATGATTGGGATTCTAGCCTGAACCAGGCCTTCACTTCTATTGTAAGCTTCAATGATTATATGCATGAGGTGAAGGATCCTAGTTGTAGAATCGAGGAACAATGCTACCATAGGTGCATTCACACGTCTCCCTCAATTCACTACCTGCATTGCAGGTTAGATGTTGAGTGGATGACAAGGTTTACTTGTTGTCAGGGTCATGACGGGAGTGCGGTGGTGGTTAAGACATCAGGTGGCATTGGAGATTGGCATAAAACAAGAGAAAAAGGCATTGCGCCAATAGGCAGACTGGTTGGTTGTGGTTGTTGTCTGCATATGGTGCGTCATAAGGGATGGAGCAGAGGATAACACATGTGATGGTTAGGATTCTTGGTGCAGGGTAGGTTCATATTGGTGGCTTGAGCTTGTTGGAAGCATTGATGCCTGACGATGACACCTCCTGTGGCATCAACGATGTTTGCGTAGGAGGGTGCCACCAAAGGATGAAGTTGCAAACTACAACACATTTTTGTGATGTCAGATAGGAGGTGGTGCCATGATAGATTGTCTAGAAATCTATGCTATTGCAGGTCTGCAATCTGAAGGAGAAGGAGGAAGCACAAACGACAACATTGATTCATTCACAAACATGCCTTTTGCAACAGGCAACGTCCACACCCCACAACCGTCGAAGCACCTTCTACAATAGGCTACAGTGGCTTGAGTGACATTGAAGTTGTGGTCTTTGGGTTGTTGCCTTGCAATGATGCTTGTGTGGGTTTCATCTCTACCAATCAGTTGCATTGTCAATAGGTGGAGAAAATTTACTATAACCAAGAAGTGTTGTGGCTTGTTGATGATCAATACAACCATCATCATCCAATGCACTTGCTGGTGACGATGGCCTACGATTGATTCAATAGGTGGCAATGGACCAGATGGTAGAGTATAGCCGAGCCATCTTGACTGTAGATTTGTTGTAGGTCTACTATAAAAGAATGGGTTCTATGATAGGGAAGATGAGAGACGTCTAGGGCTTAGGGGCGAGGTCAGAATGGAAAGAAAGAAAAAGGAGAAGAAGAAGGGCAGTTGGACTGTTGGGCGCTGGGAAAGCTACGACTATGCTTATTTCAAAAAGATGAGAGGAGAGGAATTACCAAAGGAGGAAAGAAATAGTGAAGGGGTAGAAGGGAAGAGGTGAAGAAGAAGAGGAAATAGAGATAAGAAATAGAAGAAGAGGAGGAAGCATGACGCTAGTTTTGGGACATCCAACCATTGCAGACGTAGAGTCATCGTGAATAATGCATATGGGTGAAAAGGAAACGGGGGTGACATTACACACACAACTAATCAACACTTATGAATAAGTAATGTGACAATTAATTATCCAAATAAATCATAACAATCACTTAATATTTAACTAAAACCTTGGTTAATGTATATCTTTCCATGTCCATTGAATTGGTAAGTAAATGACATCTGATTGACTTAAAATTTGGCACGTTAGATAATTAAGGTGTAAAGAATATGAATTTGAACTCAATTTCAAAGTTTGCATGCATTTAATATTATATTTCATTATTTGTATGCCAAACATTCCACTTAATGTATTTATTGTCTTTCTTAATCAATTTAATACGCTGTCACATATTTTTATATTTATTTTTTTCAATCAGGATTAGAATGATTCTAGAGTTTCAAATTAGGGTCACCAATAATTAGTTGATAAATTTGTATAATTAACCATCTATTAATTAATTTATCATTAATCATTTACATGTGTTGAAAGATTATATTTTCTTGACTCCAATCGATCCTAATATGTAAAATTCAAAGGAAAAGAGATATGTTACTAGCATAATTAATAATGGGCCAAAAAAAGGAAGATTGAGTTAAATATCTAAATTTGAGTATGTTACAACACTCCACCCCTTAAAGAGGATTTATTTTTCGAAATCAAATTATCTATAGTCTAGTTAACTAAGTTAAATCTCCTAATAAAATCTTGGATTTCTTGTTCACTTAAGTAATTGATCATCTCATAAACTATGTTGCTCCAAACCTCAAATCTTCATTATTAAAAGTTTTGCTAGGAAAGTAACACCACATATTAGTATTAGAATAACAAGGGTATTAGTCATGGTTACAAATACTATTATGGTGGTTTGACTATTCACTTATCACTATCATGGTTTTCATGCATAATGTCTCTGGAGTTTACTAACATTTTTTTCAACTGCATTCATGGAGGTCATTTTAATATGGGATATCCATTTATCCTAGTGAGGTCGTAGCTAGATTCATTTTATATTATTATCATGGTTTACCCAAGTGTTAGTTATTACAAAACTATTGGTTTCAACTATTCAATTCATTGAGTCATAGCCCTAAGGATACAAAGATCTACCCCTTAAAAGGACATATCTAACCATACAGAGGATTGAGAGGTGTAGTCGACTAAATTATAACTATTATATTTGTTCTTATTCCTCTTGAATTCTATATCCCATCTATGCCTAGGGTTAGAGGGTTCAACATTTGAGTCAAAGATTGCTTCACTATCGGTCAGTCTACTACTACGACTTGCTAATGGTGGTGACTTAGTTCCAAAACAATCAATGAAATTTGAAAACGTTTTTTGTGTAAAATTTTTTTAATAATGAAAATAAGTTTGACGATGAAAATCTTGTGATGGGAATCCAAAATGGCACCAAAAATCAATCTGAGAACCAAGTCGACCACTATTTACTATCTAAAACATATACTACCACTGTAACATCACTTCAACTCGCAAAAGAGGCTTCTCTACACACATTGTCAATGAATACAACAAGCATATCCAAATTCTAGGTCAGGGGATATATGTTTCTTCTAGCAAACAATTAAATTTTAGTAGATCCTATTATGCACAACCTCCGTTGTTCCACCATTCTCTTAATTGTGACTTAGGTCATCACATCCATAGTTTCAAGAAAAAGATCACCTATTTTAGCTTGCAAAGACAACTATGCCTCCATATGAATTGGGAAAATAACATGGCACATAGTTTTATCATGCCATCCCACTACATGGTCACTCCATTTTACGACAAGGGAGATAAGAATTATTCCTACCTTATGGGTATGTGAGGGATGAAATCCCGATGATAGTTACTGGGAACTTATATCTTCCCTCAACAATTCCTCATTTATGAGATATTGCAAGTCCAACTAAGATAATATCCAGCCTTGGGATGGAAAATCTCAAGCAAAACTATGTCTAGATAACTCCATGTTACATGCAAGACAAACCTAACATTAAAGGATCTTGTTCATACCATCATGTACTATCGTGGAACTTATCAAAATAAAAAACTCATGTTAATATTCTCAGTTTGTATCCATGCATGCTCAGTACACATAATGTGTCTTTCATAAAAATGCTAGAAAACAACAAAAGAAAAAGGTTTAATTACTTGTACTAGGATTATGCACAATAATGAGGGTTTAAATAGACCTACTCTCTATAGTATATGATTTTCCTACCCTAAGGTAGCAGCTAGAAGGTAATTCCTAGGAGAGTCAACAATTACATGTATATGGCTATACCTATAAAGAGAGGGTAGGATTGATAATATCTTAACCAAAACCAGGTCATTCACATACTTTGTATGGGACACATATATACCACCAAATGAAGTAGGAGGTGAAACCCTAATTGGTCAACACCATTAATTCAAGTTTAGGTATGACAACAACCTATAAAGGGTCACCTACCTACTAAGGAACAATCTAGGATAACTTAAAATAGTCTAGTTACCGACTACTTAAGCTCTGATACCATTATGTAAGGAGTGGGACCCGATAGTGGCCCACTCAGTGGTATAGGAATGAGCCATGAAATAATTAAGCAGAAGAAAATAGTACTATTCACAAAGTTACAAAATGTTTCCATGTACATCACTTTGTCACCCTAAGGGCGGTACATAAAGTAAAAAGATTACATCTATATACATATAAGCCCCTATGCAGAGGGTAACAAGGCTATCTCAAGTTGTCCTTATGTCCACCAATTAGCTCATAATCATCCTGAGTCTCAACTCTATGAAGCACCTATACCTGGGTGGAGGGAACACCCAAAAAAATAGGAAACAAAAGAGTATGTGTAAGCAAAAGCTGAGTATGTACATTAGAAAATTAACTAGGGCATTATTTATTCAGAAAGTAAGGTAAAATGTTCTCGTCAAAGAGGGACCCATTAAAGTTAGGTAAGTTTCAATGAGAATTAATGAGATAAGGAATTTCTAAAAGAATGAGGAATATAAATAAACAAGTGAAATAACACATCCTGCCATGATCAACCATCCAATCATATAATATGTGCATCACTACTACAAAAAATGGTTTTTACAACAGTTCATTTTTCCATTTTACAACGGGTGTCAACTATTGTATTAGATCGCGTGGTCTTATGGGGGGTTCTTTATACAATAGGTGTTGCGCATGTTGTAATATACGTATTTTATACAATAGTTAATACATGTTGTAGTTCATTGAACACACCTGTTGTAATAGGGGTGTTGTATATAACATGTTGAGATAAAAGGAAAATACATCTAGACACAAGGTTTCAAACTTGAGACCACTTGAAAGTAAGGCACATCTCAAACCGCTGAACCAGTTTCATTTATGCAACACATATATTCTTTGTTGTACATATACAACAAATGACGTGCAAACCTGTTGTGTGATTGTGGTATACTAGAACGGGTAACTATTACAATAGGTGAAAGCATGTTGTGTAATTATAGTATACTACAATGGGTTATAGTATGTTGTGTAATGATGGTCTATTACAATGGGTTTACATATGTGACTATTACAACGGGTAGAGCATGTTGTGTAATTGTGATCTTTTACAACAGGTTAGAGTATGTTGTGTAATGATGGTCTATTACAACGGGTTAACATACATGACTATTATAACGGGTTAGAACATGTTGTCTAATTATGATATTTTATAATGGTTTAGAGTATGTTGTGTAATGATGATCTATTACAACAAGTTAGCATATGTGACTATTACAATGGGTTAGAACATGTTGTGTAATTATGGTCTTTTACAACGGGTTTGAGTATGTTGTGATATTACAATCTATTACACCAATTTAGCACCTTTTGTAGTATCACATATACTACAATGAGTTTGGCCCATTGTTTATAACTTGTGTTGTTTAAAATATATAATTCACAACACACAAATATACTTCTTGTAAAAGATATGCTAACTATAACACAATCAACAAAACTGTTGTGTTTTTCTCATTGTAAAAAGCATTTTCTATAGTAGTGTGAAACCCTAATTGGTCAACACCATTCAAGTTTAGGTATGACAACAACCTATAAAGGGCCACCTACCTACTAAGGAACACTAGTACATAACCGACCTTTAGTGTCAGTTATTTAAGGCCTTTAGTGTCAGTTTCTAAGAGACACCTATGTGGGCGACGCTAAAAGCCCAGCCGTTACGCGTCGGTTCAAAAACCGATGCCAAAACCCTTTGCGCGCCACCAAAAATGTGCCAGAAGGGAACTATAGGTGTCGATTATTAGATAAGAAACCGACGCTATATACCTTCGTGCCACAGAAGGGCGCCATCTTAGGCACTATCAACATCGGTTATTAGATAAGAAACCGACGTCATATAACTCCCAACACAGCCGTGCTGGCCAGCATGGCCGTGGTGTCTGGTCCGCTGCCACGACCGTGCACTCCCAACACTGCCGTGTTGGCCAGCACGGTCGTGGTGTCTGGTCCGCTGCCACGGTCGTGCTAAGGAAATAGACGTCGCGTACTATTAGAAACTGACACTATAACGATGTGGCGTCAGTTTTATACAAATAACTGACGCCTATTTTTGGTCTGCTGCCACGGCCGTGCTGGAAATAGACGTCAGTTACTATTACAAACTGACACTATAACGATGTGGCGTCAGTTTTACACAAATAACCGACGCCTATTTTTTGTTTTTTTTTTCTGTCAGTCTGCAGACCTACTGTATGGCTGGTTGCAGGATGAGAAACCTGCAGTTCAGTTATGAACTACAGGTTTTACGACATCCATTGATATCAGTCAACATCAGGCCACAAACCTGCAAAATTAACAACAAAAATATTCACACATTTAGCAATGCAACTTACAGTTCCATTTGATTTTCACACATTTAGAAACATTCATGTAGCTAGCAATCTGTAGTTCCATTCATTTTCACATTCACACATGTAGAAACATTCATATAGCAACCAACAGTTTCATTCATTTTCACTCAGACACATGTAGAAACATCCAGACATGTAGAAACATTCACACATATATTATAATTCAGAAATTCATTTACAAAATATCATTCTTTAGTCATTATTCGCTATCAACATCCCAATTATATCTTAAAACCCCCACTACTTGTATGGTTGTTGCCCATTCTTCTCTTACTTCATTTAATTCTCCCGTCGTATAGGGAGCATGTACATCTGGTAAGGCCATTCCTGTAGTGTGGTTATTTTTAAACACCTGTAAAGAGAATGATGTATATATATAATTAATGAGCTATAAATAAGATTGATATATTTCATATTATATAATGAGACTATATAATACCTCAGCAATACAATCGATGTCCATTGCGGCATATTTGATAATCATGTGCATAAATCGCATCACATAGTATCCACATGCCCATACGTTGTCTTGTGTAGCACACTATAAATTCAAACATACAAAATATTAAAAAATACAACTAATTAAGCATTGTTCACATAAATAATATATACATATATTGCAGTCGGGAACTTACTTTCACGTTCTTCCAAATTATTGGCTGGTTCTTTTTCGTGGGGACCTTTCCTCCAGCCTTTTTGAACTCATCAAAACCCCTACATGTTAATGTAACACAGTACATTGCATAATTAAATAGTAATGTAATAACATATGTTAACGGATATGAAAATGAAATATTTCTCACCGGAATAATGTCATTTTCATTATGTGTCCATATTTTGTATTAAATTGACTCCCCTTAGGATCTAGATAATAGACAGTGAACGTCTCGGGGACAATAACCAGTAACTCCCAATGCATACCACTAGAGGTAAAAAAAGTTAAAAATTAATAACTCAAAATCCACAATAAAAATGTAATTTTCTTAAGTCTGAATTGTAATAAGCAAAATAAAATCACTCTACATTGAATGGAGCCATTATCACCGTCTTTGTATTTTGAGCAAAAATTGTAAAAGCCTCACAACAGTATTGTTGAACTGACGGAGGGTCTTTAGCTACTAGACTAATCAAAGATGGAATCAAAAATCCTACATGTTCGAATGCAAAATCTGCACATATCTTGTCTAAGTAGCTGCAAAATATGTATTAATTATGCATGCATTAATAAATAAGAAACTAGATCACCAGATACTACACAAGGTATATGGATGTATAAAGAAGATCTCACCTTATCCATAGCTCTATCACAGATGTATTTAGCCAATCATATCGAAACAACTCCAAAATATCTTATATAAATAGTTTGCTTTCGTATGATTGACCTGCAACATCTGAATCTATAGAAATAGTTATAGGGCAATTTATATCATGTTCGCCTAACCATATTGCCATACCCCTACAGTTAGGACCTAACGGGACAGGTAGGTCCTGTGGAACCCAACTGGGTAATGTAGGAGGTGGAAGTGGAGGCCAAGATGTTGTGGGTGTCTTCTTTTTTACCTGTATATATATATAATAATTTCAGATCAACTGACATCATATACACACACTAACAATTTAACGTAATGTAAATTTACCATACAATTTCAGTAAAGATGACATCCGCTTTTAGCCACAATATCACTCCGCTTTCTGCCTCACCAAGCGTTTCACAATCTGGGTGGGCATATGGCAATGGAAGATCCATCCACTTGGGGAATATATGTACCGGGCTCACACGAATCCAACCAGATGGTAATGGAGACATGTGAAACATTTCCCCTGGTAGGGATGGGTAAGCCGACTCCTCTACAATGACATATTCATTAATTTTTAGACGGCATGACTTCAACCCCTACAAATTTTTGTGTAAAGAATGTTATATACATATATACATATCATCTTTTTTTGAAACAACTACAATTTCATATATACATATCATCTTGAAAACATATCATCTTGAATTAAAAAACTAGTCACTATGTCATAAAAATACTTACAGTGGATTTGCTAGGTGGTGGGTCTATAGGATTACTCCCAACCTCTACAGTAGGAGTAGAGCCTGCAGTAGGAGACACCATAGGTACTGTCTGGTAAGTGGCAGTCTGAGATGTCTTCCACTTTTTCATTGCTTCTTCGAGTTTCCTATCAAATAGCTTATCTACCTATACATGGATAAAAGAAATGTAAAATTCTAATTATTGAATTCTCTTTTACAGTAACATCTACAAGGAAAAAAATATGTTACCTCTTCTTGTGAAAGTCCAACTTTTGGGACATGTTTGCGCTGGGATGGCCCAAAAAAAGCTTTGATGCCCACACCAGCGCCTGTAGCCCTAACATGTCCAGGATGCTCTGGGTTACCCAGAGCAACTGTCAATTCATCCCTTGTGCCCTCAGGGGTGAACTTGCCTTGTTTCCTCAGCTCGTGCAGCTCCCGCTAATCGCCAAAAAAAATTGTAATTAAGTAAACACCACAAATAATCAATATTCGAACGATTGCTGTAAGAGTTGTATTTTACCATTTTTGCAGCCACCTCAGCAGTTGTGGGCTTCCTTATTTCTTCCTTCTTATTTTTCCTCTCAGCTATCCAGACATTATGGCGAGGCAGAGGTGTGATACCTATAGTGGAGAACTCCTGAGTAGCAGCAGACTGAGCAGTAGCCTCAGACTGTAGTCTTTAGCGAATGCCTGCATACCCCTTTGGACCCATTGTGTGGTCATGCACATTCAGTGCATGCCTTGATCTTTGTGCCTCACCAAGGGCCTAGTTAGTATGCACATTAATGATTTGGTTAGTAACAGTAAATGTTAATCTTGAATAGGTGAATACAACATATATTAATGAGATTGGGACTGACGCCTAATACCTTGAATTCATCAGTTTGTCTTGAAGCAATAAATGCGTCCCATTCTTCTTTGTCTAGGAAGTTCCACTATTCAATGGTTGTCTTCTTCCTCTTGTCAGCTTCTTTTATGTATTCTCGGGTGAGATTTGTCCTATAGTTCCTTAGGATTCTCCCACAGTGTTGCATCATGCATTTATGATGCAACTTTTCATCCAATTCAAATATACTCTGCAAAATAGAATTTCTATTAACTAGTATCCAAAAAATTAGTAATCTACAAAATAGAATTGCAAATTAATAATAACTCACGCATAAATACTTCCATATTACGTCTTTCTTCTCCTTAGAAACTTTATGCCAAGAATCTATCTTACAACCGCAATGGCTACGAGTAACATACCCAAGATATGAAACAAATGAATTGTGATTCGCACCAGATGCATTTCTAGCTTGCATTATCAAAATCCACAACAAGTTTGGGTCCATTGCCCTTTTGCACTATTAACTTCTTCATCATAGTGATGCCCCTTCTCTTGTCAACTTTTTGGTGTTGCTGATCAAGTGCCTCAAGTGCTTCAGATGGTACATGTGCATCATCAACCTAAAATTTGACAAAATAAACACATTTACAAGATATAACTATAAATGGACATATAGATATAAATATATGATATATTTTTAAAACTTACATTGTGAGGCGGCGCATTGATGTCCTCACCCTCACGGTAATCATCAACACGGTCATCAGGAGAGTGCTCAGCCATCTGAAAATTCACATTCACATTGTAAAGTTCACATTGTAAAGTAATTCAAATTGTAAAGCTCACATTGTAAAGTTCACATTCACATTGTAAAGCTCACATTATAAAGTAATTCACATTGTAAAATTCACATTGTAATGTTCACATTCACATTGTAAAGTTCACATTGTAAAGCTCACGTTGTAAAGTTCACATTCACATTGTAAAGTAATTCACATTGTAAAGTTCACATTATAAAGTAATTCACATTGTAAAATTCACATTGTAAAGTTCACATTTAGAAAAATAAAACATATAAAAAAATATAAACATGCCTCTAATATTGTGATTTTTTATCAATTAAAAATCCTTCATTGTGATCTCCGCGCACATACAAGTCATCATTAGCTTCAATATTTGTTGGTGTTGGCAACCCAACTGAGAATGGACTGGAGTCATCATACTTATCAAAGTATTGTTCTTCATCTATAGGATCTTCAATGAACTATCTTTTACCATGAAGAACAACCGACCATTTATCATTTGCAGGATCATCGATATAAAATACTTGTTTCGCATGTGATGGCAATATGAATGGTTCACCCTTCTCGCCAATCTTTTCAAAGTTCACTAAAGTGAAACCCAATTCATCCACTATAACTCCTTTGGTGTTATCAACCCAATTATATTTGAAGAGTGGAATTCTAAAATCTATGTAGTCAAACTCCCATATGTCTTCAATGACACCGTAATATGACATTTTAGCTTCACGTGGACTCTTATCCTTTGCACTTGCAAAAAACATAGTCGATGCTTGAAGGGTGACCACACTGTTTTGGATGACACTCTTATCATCTTGGTACTTTGTGTAATATGTGAATCCATTAATGTCATACCCTTCATAAGACATAACAGTCAATTTTGGTTTAAAGGTGAGGCATTTGATAGTTTCAGTAATATCATCTGGTGTTTGAGATAGTTGATGTAAGACTTTATTTTCAAACCACTTAATAAATGTCTTGTTATGCTCTCTAGCAAGCCACATTGTATTGGCTCGAGGATATTGTCTCTTGATGAAATTGGTATGTTCCTCAATATAAACGTTCACTTCGTCCATGTTGTGTAAAATATACAAGTGACCTTGTTCCAACTTCTCACGACTGATTACTTTCACACGTGATCCCAAAATTCCTTTGCCAAATTGCTCGTCAATATTCTTGTCATTATCAGGAGTGTCATTACCACTGAGAAAGTCATTGCAAAAATCCATAACCTCTCTCGCCACATAACCCTCGATAATACTCCCTTCAGGTCGATAACAGTTTCGAACATCACTTTTAAAAATGCTCATGTATCGTTCAAAGGGATACATCCAATGCAAGAAAACTAGTCCCAACATTTTCACTTCCCTAGTCAAGTGGACAACAAGATGTACCATGATATCAAAGAACGACGGAGGAAAATACATCTCAAGCTGACATAGGGTGACAACCACTTCTCTTTGCAATTTATCGAGAGTATCAGGGTCAATAACTTTGCTGCACAGACTGTTGAAAAAGAAACTAAGTCTGGTGATTGCAAACCTTACATGCTTCGACAATATAGATCTAATTGCCACAGGCAATATTTGTTGCATTAGAGTGTGACAATCATGGGATTTAAGACCTATCAACTTCATATCTTTCATTGATACCAATCTACGGATGTTGGATGAGTAACTCTGTGGCACCTTAACATTTACCAAACATTCACAAAAAGCTTTCTTCTCCTTTCTAGACAGTGTGTAACAAGCGGGAGGTAAGTATGTTCTCCAATTTCCCATTTCACGAAATTCTGTTAATTCTGACCTTATTCCCATTTCACGTAGGTCCAGTCTGGATTTTATCCCATCTTTAGTCTTACCTGATATATTCAACAAAGTACCAATGACACTATCACAAACATTTTTCTCAACGTGCATGACATCGATACAATGCCTAACTGTCAAAGAACTCCAATAAGGAAGATCCCAAAATATTGACTTCTTCTTGAATAAATATTTGTCACTCCGTGTGGCAATAGTACATTGTGATCTCTTACCAAATTCATTGACAAAGTCTTTTACTCTTTTATAAACAACCTCCCCTGGTATAGGTTTAGGTGCACTCCGTTCCTCATTCAATCCATTGAATGCTTTGCGCTTCCTACGATACATATGAAATTTTGTAAGAAACCTTCGATGACCGAGATATACAATCTTACCTCCATGTTTTAGGCTTGTTGAATCACTGTTCTCTTCACATATAGGACACACTTTAGCTCCTTTGACACTATATCCAGACAAATTCCCATATGCTGGAAAGTCATTAATAGTGCAAAACAACATAGCATGCAAACGAAATGTCTCTCTTTGTGAAGCATCATAGGTCATCACACCTTCGCCCCATAGTTTCTTTAAGTCATCAATCAGAGGTTCAAGATAAACATCGATGTCATTTCCAGGTTGTTTAGGGCCCGATATCAACAACGAAAGCATTACGTACTTATTTTTCATACACAGTCAGGGAGGAAGATTCTATATAACAAGCATGACTGGCCAAGTGCTATGTTGGATGCTCAATGTCCCGTACGGATTCATCCCATCTGTACAAAGCCCAAGTCTTAGATTCCTGACTTCTTCACCAAATTCAGGGTACAATAGATAAATCTTCTTCCACTGTGGGGAAGCAGACGCATGGCATAGGATCCCATAAATATTTTTCTTAACATCTGCATGCCACCTCAAATTCTTCGCATATATCGGATTGGCAAACAAGCATTGAAACCGTGATATTATAGGTAGATACCACATCACCTTGGCAGGAGAACCAGTTTTGGACTCCCCCGAAGTCATCAATTTATACCGTGACACACCACATTTTGGACAATCTTTCAAATCCACATTGTCCTTTTGAAATAATACACAATCATTCAGGCATGCATGTATCTTCTTGGCATCCATTCTCATTGGGCACAACAACTTCTTTACCTGGTATGTTGAGATTGGCAGCTCGTTTCCTTCAGGAAGCATTTCTTTCGACAAAGACAACAATGACGTGAAGCTTTTATCACTCCATCTAATGTTAGCTTTCAGCTTATACAATCTCAATACAACGCTAAGCTTCGTAAACTTAGTACAACCTATGTATAATGATATCTCAGCATCATGCACAATGTTTCTAAAAATGGGAGGTGGATCTGTGTGCTCTACCCCACAACTATCCAGCATCGCATCAACGATGTCTACTGGAACTGGTCCATTCACATCTACGTCATCGTAGGAAATTTCTTCTTCCACACAAGCACTGCTATCGACATCCACTGGTTTCAGGTTTGAAATATCTCCATGCCAGTGCCATTCTGTATAGCCTTGTACAATCTCGTTGCACATGACATGACTTTTGATTTCGACACCAATGCTGACTTTCAAGTTGTTACCGCAATGCCTACATGGACAGTAGAACCTATCTCCAGGTTGTTTCCTATGTTCCTCGGCAAATCTAATAAACTGGTCAAGACCAGAAATAAACTCTGGGGTGCAGCGATTGCGAATGGACATCCATGATCTATACATTCTATGATCAAAGAGAAAACAAGTATATATTACAACAAGATTAGGGTCTAGGGTTAACAGATTAGAGTTTTTGCATGGTTAAAACTTTAGGTCAACAAGTACATGTGTTTTCATTCTTATATATATAATAAATATGTACCACCTATCCCATTCTTGAACACCTAATCTCACTAGTAAGTGTATAATGTGTATTGGGTTTTCGAGAAAATTTCGGCAACATTTCCCTACTGTTCTCTAAGTACATATGTACTTAGAGAACAAACGGGGAAATGCTACCAAAATTTTCTCGAAAACCCAATACACATTATACACTTACATCCTAAGTGAGATTAGGTGTTCAAGAACAGTCCCAAACCGGGGACTATCCAAGATTTACTCCTAATGGGTAAATCTTGGATGGGTTTCTAGGCCAACAAATACATGTGCTGTCATTCTTATATATAATAAATGTGTACCACCTATCCCATTCTTGAACACCTAATCTCACTAGTAAGTGTATAATGTGTATTGGGTTTTCGAGAAAATTTCGGCAGCATTTCCCTGCTGTTCTCTAAGTACATATGTACTTAGAGAACAAATGGGAAATGCTACCAAAATTTTCTCAAAAACCCAATACACATTATACACTTACATCCTAAGTGAGATTAGGTGTTCAAGAACAGTCCCAAACTGGGGACTATCCAAGATTTACTCCTAATGAGTAAATCTTGGACGGGTTTCTAGGCCAACAAATACATGTGCTGTCATTCTTATACCTACAATCCTAGTTTCATCATTCATATCCTAGTTCTTCAAGTTAGGTGATTAACATTGTCAATATACTCAAAAAGGAAAGAAGTTACCAATTTCATAGTTAGGATGGTAGAGATACCCTAAGATCTAGATCTAATGGTTCATAATGAGCCTGTGATAAAGTTACATCACTAGATGATTATATAATTTCAAAAGCAGTACACAAATAAATTCAAATGAGTAGATAACTAAATAAAAACAGTAGACAAAAAAATACAAATAAGTAGATGAAAAATACAAATAAGTAGATGAATAAATCATAAAAAAATAGTACATAATTAAATAAACACAATCAGTAAATAACTTTAAAAAACAATCCACTAGCTTGGTGAAATCAGTACATAAATAAACACAATCATAATATTTTTCAATGGCTTTTGGGGTGACTTGGTGGAATCAGTGCATGTTTTGGGCATCCTTTGTATAGGTTGATCTAGGATTCAATCCAGTAGATGAATCCAAACCCCAGCATCAGCCTAGCCGTGCCCTGGCGCCGCCCAAGCATCCGCCCAGAGGCCTAGCTAGGCAGGTCACCTAGGCTTGGGACCCTAGGCGTGCCCTGGCACCTGCTTAGTCGCCGCCTGGGTGAGGTCCAGGTCGGCGGCGGCAGAGAAAGCAAGCGGCAGAGGAGAAAAGGTGGACGATCGAAGGGTTACCTTGTAGGAAGCCGACAGAGCAGAAACCTAACAGGAAGCTGGCGGCGGCAAGGAGAGCACCGAAGCTGCTACCGGCTGGGGCGGCAGTGACGAGAGGAGAGGAGCAACGACCGGCGACAGCACCGAGTGACAGTGAGAAGAGAAGCAACGAGCGGCGACGGGCAAGAAATCGCCAGACCTAACTGAAGAATCGGGAATGAAACAGAGAAAGGGGAAGAGTCGCTCGCGCTGGTGCTGTTAAGTTAATCATAAGCGTCGGTTGTTTAAATGACCGACACTACAGCCTAACAGCGTCGGTTTCCATAAAAAACCGACGCAATAGGGGTGTAAAAAAATTTGGTGGGGACGACGCGCACACACTTATAACATCGGTTATTATAAGACAACCGACGCCCATATTAAAACTTTTGGAACAAATTTTATCTTCATTCAACATCGGTTATTAGCTAAAACACCGACGTTGTATCTGATACTTTGGCGCAGTTTTTTTTTGCTCAAAAAAATTGGATTTCGCGGGCTACTTCAGGCGTCAGTTTTTTTTCTTCAACTGACAGTGAATGAAAAGTGATACCCGTGTCTGGCTGGTCTTCAAATATAGACGTCGAATGTCCTTATTAACCATCGCTTAATGTGAGTAGCGTCAGTTTTACTAAAAAACTGACGCATCTAAAAGCGACGTTGAACGTTGTTTCTGTACTAGTGGAACAATCTAGGATAACTTGAAATTGTCTAGTTACCGACTACTTAAGCTTTGATACCATTATGTAAGGAGTGGGACCTGGTAGTGGCCCACTCAGTGGTATGGGAATGAGCCATGAAATAATTAAGTAGCAGAAAATAGTACTATTCACAAAGTTATAAAATATTTCCATGTACATCACTTTCTCACCCTAAGGGCGATACATAAAGTAAAAAGATAATATATATACATATAAGCCCCTATGCATAGGGCAACAAGGCTAACTCAAGTTGTCCTTATGTCCACCAATCAACTCATAATCATCCTGAGTCTCAACCCTGTGAAGCACCAACACCTGGGTGGAGGGAACACCCAAAAAAATAGGAAATAAAAGAGTATGTGTCTGCAAAAGCTGAGTATGTACATTAGAAAATTAACCAGGGCATTATTTATTCAGAAAGTAAAGTAAAATGTTCCCATCAAAGTGGGGGCCATTAAAGTTAGGTAAGTTTCAATGAGAAGTAATGAGATAAGGAATTTCTAAAAGAATGAGGAATATAAATAAACAAGTGAAATAACACATCCTACCATATTCAACCATCCAATCATATAATATGTGCATGTTGATATATTTGACTAAAGTAACTATAGTAGGGCCATGATACCACTCGGGCATTGACCTAAGTAAAATAGTTGGAACTAGCGCACCCTAGGTGGAAGTAGCACACCTATGTATATATCAAGGTGAAAGTATCACACCTCAGGAAGAAGTAGTGTGCCCTAATGGTTATGCATAAGACTCTATGATAGTTAAACCAACCAAATTATCTAACATCCATAAATAAAATGGCAAGATATACCTTTCACAAACATATATGTTATGATTTAAGCACAATAGTAGGTGGGGTCATTGACCCGATTCAACTTGATAATAATCAGAAGAATAAAAATAAGTCATAATTGAGGGGATATGATATTTTAACAAGTGGAAATAACAACAAGTCTTCTAAGTGTTGCCTCATTATGGGAAAATATAGTCATATAAATGTCCAGTTATAAATAGGGAGGGGTACATACCTGGAATTCATGGTTAGAGGTCAACTCAATGAGTACTTGATCCCCAAAATTGAGTAATCATCCTAAGAACACATTATATTATTAGTTAAACTAAAATGAACATGTATTTACATCCTTATTATAGATTTTCATATAATTCTTATCCTAGTCCCAATCACCTAATGCCATATTAGGGCTATTATTTTAGATCAAATACACATCTTGAATCACATAAGACTAAGTGTGTCTAGGTTAGAATATGGGTGGGCAATAATAACCATTCTTAAAATATAGGCCTTGAAATTTTATCCCCCCTCTCTCTTAAGGTTCAAGTTTCATTAAATAGGGTTAAGTTCATTTTTAGAGTGAGGTATATTTACAAGAATGCTTTATTAATAAAATCTAGGATTTTAGTTCTACATGCACTCACATGTGATTATATACTTGCTTCTTATTGTGCATATGAATACCATCAAATGTACATAGCTATACCAAAGCATCACATGTTTCATCCACTCACTTACCCTCAAATCTATTATCTAGTATGATAGTTATCAATTTGATATCATTAAGGTTACATGAAATGGATTTACAAAATCATATACTTGTGTTACCCATACACCAATACATATGCATGCTATATATCATGTATAAATACGATTATGTCCAATATTGAAGGTGTCTAGTACTCATTTGAATTATCAACTAGAGGGTAGCCATTAACTGGTATGAAAAATGGAATTGAATAGAGGGGGAGGTACTGACCTTTGAAGTTATGGATGAAGGCAATTGATTTGTAACATATCTGATTGATGCTGGACTGAACCCATTAGTCTCTTGATCTTCTCTATCCTCATACGTTGTCATCCATGGTTGGGATTCCAGCCTAAACCAGGCCTTCACTTCCATTGTAAACTTAAATGATTATATGCATGAGGTGAAGGATCCTAGTTGTAGAATTGAGGAACAATCCTACCATAGGTGCATCTGCACGTCTCCCTCAATTCACTACCTACGTTGTAGGTCAGATGCTGAGTGGTTGGCAAAGTTTGCTTGCTATCAGGGTCTACATGGGAGTGCGGTGGTGGTCAAGACATTATGTGTTGTTGGAGATTGGCACAAAACAAGAGAAGAAGGCGTTGTGCCATCCGGCAAATTGGTTTCTTGCGGATGCTTTCTACACATGGTGTGCCATAAGGGATGAAGTAGAGGATACCACAGGCGATGGTTAGGATTCTTGTTGTGGGGTAGGTTCAAATTGGTGGCTTGTTCTTGTTGGCAACGTTGATGCCTGACGGCGACACCTCCTATGGCATTGACGGTTTTGCATAGGAGGGTGCCGCCTAAGGAAGGATTTGCAAACTACAAAAGGTTGTCGTGATATCAGATAGGAGGCGGTGGCATGACTGATTGTATGGAAATCTAGGCTATTGTAGGTCTACAACCTGAAGGAGAAGGATGAAGCACAAATGGTGTCGTAGATCCATTCATCAACGTGCCTTCTGCAATAGGTAGCGTCCACACCCGACAACCGTCGAAGCACCTTCTGCAATATGCTGCGGTGGCTTGAGAGACATTGAAGTTGTGGTCTCTGGGTTGTGGCCTTGCTATGATGCTTTTATGGGTTTCATCTCTACCAATTAGTTGCATTGACAATAGGTGGAGAAAATTTATTGTGACCAAGAAGTGTTGTGGCTTGTTGATATCAATATAGTCATCATCATCACTGCACTTACTGGTGAAAATGGCCTATGATTGCTTCAGAAGGTGGCAACGGACCAGATGGTAGAGTACTTCCGTGCCATCTTGAGTGTAGATTTGTTGTAGGTCTACTGTAGAATGATGGGTGCTATGATGGGGAAGATGAGAGACAACCATGGTTTAGCGGCGAGGCCAGAATGGAAAGAAAGAAAGATGAGAAGAAGAAGGGCGACTATATTGTTGGGAACTGGGAAAAGCGACAGCTAGGGTTATCTGAAAAAGATGAGAGGAGAGGTTATCGAAGGAGGAAAGAAATAGGAAAGGGGCAGAAGGGAAGTGGGGAAGAAGAAGAGGAAATAGAGAGGAGAAACAGAAGAAGAGGAGAAAGCACAATGTTGGTTTTGGGGCGTCCAGCCGTTGCAGACGTCGTGTCAGTGTGAACAACATGTTTGGGGGGAAAGGAAATGAGGGTGACATTACACACACAACTAATCAACACTTATGAATAAGTAATGTGACAATTAGAAGGTAAATAAATTATAACAATCACTTAATATTTAATTAAAACCTTGGTTAATGTATATCTTTCAATGTCCATTGAATTGGTAAGTAAATGACATATGATTAACTAAAAATTTGACATGTTAGATAATTAAGGTGTGAAGATATGAATTTGACCACAATTTCACAGTTAGTAGGCATTTACTATTATATTTCATTATTTTTATGCCAAACATTCCATTTAATGTAATTAATGTCTTTCTTAATCAATTTAATATGTTGTCACATATTTTTATATTTATTTTTATCAATTAGGATTAGAATTATTCTAGAGTTTCAAATTAGGGTCACCTATAGTTAGTTATAAATTTGTATAATTAACCCTTTATTAATTAATTTATCATTGATCTCTTACATGTGTTGAAAGATTTTATTTTCTTGACTCCAATCGTTCCTAATATATATAATTCAAAGAAAAAGAGATATGTTACTAGCATAATTAGTAATGGGCCAAAAAAAGGAAGATTGAGTTAAATATCCATATTCAAGTATGTTACAACCAAAGTGCTCGTCAGACCAGTTAAAGCTCATCTTACTTGCACCAAAGTTCTCATCAATGCCATAAAGACAAAATAAAATAAAGATGAAAAATTCATAACTTAAGTACATTATCTTAATCATCATGGATTTCTCCCTCTTAATCTTGAAATTAACATTACATGAGTTACAAGTGTTAGAATGTATGCCCTGAGAGCCAATCATGGGATGATTGGTGGGATACATTAAGATTGATTTGATAAACATCAAAGGCAGGCTTCTAATTCTTTCTGGTTCAGTCATATGAGATAGTGATAGAATAGATTGAATGTCTAGAGAATGACAGTACTCAATGATGTATGCTTTCAGGTTGAGGACCTGAACGATGAGATCATACGGATGCTAAGAGTTTGTACATTCTTGTTATGTCCCTAGTCGGATGTCATTGTGGAAGGTAGATAGACAACAATGACACACAAGACTAGATTGTGGTGTTGGTTGATGACAAAATCTCATTAGTCATGATATAGAGATATCAAACCAAACACATAGGTACTTGTTAGAGAACAAGTGTACCGGACAGACCCACCATGAGTTTGACACATGGAACCATGACATGGTAGTCACAGTCAGTACTCACAGTGATGGTGATGAGTGTGATTCTTTGACCTGAAATCACTACACTCAACACATGTCGTTGGGCACACTTGGACATCATCAAACGCAGTCCTGAAACATGGGTTGTTATAAAGGTGATGATTGGGTGGCTTTGACACATGGGGCTTTTGAGGGGTGAGTGATAGATATGGGATTTGTCCCTCCTGAGGGAGTTTGATATCCAAGGCCACTTGATGAGTAGGATTGAAATAGGCGTGCGAACGCATGTGTGAATCAATATGTGATATTGATGTCATACATATCTCTTCCAATCCACTCTAAGATCAAGAAAGTGAATGAACGTTGACAGGATGACTGTTCCATGCCTCGAGTTCATTCGGGATATCAGTGACAAAGGAATTATACATTCACTGTAACACCATTCATGGATTGTAGGATTGATAGTTGTTCTCCAACTTTCTACTTTCACTTGGGTAACAGTGATGTGTGACTAGGCACCGCTCTTTGCTTGTGAAGTCATAAGTGTTATGGACTTTCACTGCCAACGTGAAATGGACCTGCAGGGTCACACACATAGGATTTAACCTGGAAGAGGAGTTTTATCCTCAAACAATGTTTAGATTGATTACTAAAGGAGTTTAGTAGTTCAATTAAAACACTCAATTGATTGATAGCTCAAAATCATAGTGTTCAAGGTGTTGGACAGATTGATTAGAGTATCATATTGATTGAAACTGCAATTGACTGATTCTGCACAATCTGCACTCCCAACCGATCAGCTCATGTGATGAACCGATCGACTCAGCTTGGTGAACCGGTCGGTTCAAGTTGTGAGTCGAACGGCTCATGGTCAGGGTGAAATGATTGCTTCAAGTGTTGAAGCGATCGGTTCAACTATTGCAACCGAGCAAGTTGGGAAAGTAGGATTGGTGAGAAATTTCCTTTCGTTTCACTTGCCCAATTTGATTGGAACAAGGATTGGTATTTGATACCAATTAGAAACAAAAGAAGGAAAGTCAATCGGGAACTGATCAGGACCACGAACTGACCAGTTCAGCAGTGAACCGATCGGCTCATGGGTCCCAACCGATCGCTTGAAGTGTCAACCGACCGGCCCAGGTCCCCAACCAGTCGTTTCAGTTGTGAAACGATCGGTTCAGGTTGCGAGTTGGTTGTTTTTGTGGAAAATCTCGAACCCTTCTACCCCTGCTTTAGTCCCATATTGCCCGGGATGGAGAACCATGTCCCATGACCCTTCTATATATATAGGGGTATTGGGGGCTTCTCAAAGTACAACTCAGTGCAAACCAATTGCTCTACAAAGTTGTCATTCTCTCTAGTTTTGGTAACTAAGAGAGCCCGAGCAAATGCTACCCGATAAGGGAGGCACAACAAGGAAAAGACAACTGCAGTTGCGACTGGTGGCAGGAGAGTGTGTTGGCGACTAGTACACTGACAGGAGGGTGTGACTCCTTCCAATTCCTTGTGGGACAAGGAGATTGGAGTTCCAGGTGGTCTGTGTGGACTACTTCAGAGGCGGGAGGTTTCTGTCGCTCAGAGGATAGTTGTCAATCCCGACAGTCCCGGTGAGACTAGGAGTCGTCAGTCTCGATGCGACCAAGAGCTGCACAGACACCATCCAAGACCGGAGGTGAAGACCGTGCAATCCATGAGGTATTGTCACCGAACAAGCCTCGGGACAAGGTATGATTCCACAAACCATCCTTTCCTATTGTATAGACGTTGACGCGTTTCCTTTTTTCGGGTTTAGGGGAGAAAATTTTTGTTTCCTCTTTCTTCTTTGCCTCCCCTAAAACCCAACAGTGGTATCAGAGCCACGTCAACTTCTCTATACTTTAGGGATTATCGATATGATCGATTTTGGTTTGTCACCTTTATTTATTGCATATGATGCGAATAATATTGGCTTTATGCATGTCCAATCCTAAATCCACAAATCCTAAATTACATATATGATATGTATTATTAATGCATTCAATATGCATCACCCTTAAACGAGTTTTGTGGTGGATGTATAGCGTGGTAATGGCCAATAAACCCTATCTGTGTATGGTTGTATGTGGTTGCTTTCATCTCGGTCTACGCACCGATCTTCCCTTTCTCCTATTCCTGATGTAACTAGAAATAATTCAAGATTTCTTTTCTACCTTTGCTCCCCTCGAATGTAACTCGAGGTTTCTCTTTTTACAATGTAAAATAGGATAGAAATTTATTTCTTGTTATGTCGAAGAACGGCGGACATCCTGACGACAGCTGAGATGATCGGTTCAAGGAGTGAACCGATTGGTTGACGTTCTAGACGATCAGTTCAAGGAGTGAGTCGATCGGTTGATGACCGGTTCAAGGAGTGAGATGAGCGGGTGGCGACCATGATGAGATGCATGACGACCAGGCGAACCGATCGGTTGGAGGAGCTAACCGATTGGCTGGTGGCACCTAGCTGACCAGTCTGATGGCGAGTCGATCAGTCAGGTGATGAGTTGATCAAACCCAGAAATGCAAAGCACAGAGTTCATCTTGTACAGGTTGCATGTGATGTAGACCTAGATGACCGTGATTCCTCTTGGCTCGAGGAATCACATTAGGATGGCCATAATCATCGCTTTTATCATTTTGCATGTTTTTTGTGGGATATAACATATATATGATACGTACTATGTATTGTGGTGATTGGATATGTATATGTATATAAAAACCAAATCCCTCATTAAATATTAAGTTTTAGATGCCTTCCAAATGCGACACACGTGAAAAGCTTGATCGACCAAGTGTGGGCACGCCCTAGCATGGTGCACCGTCTATCTCGTGGAAGCGTGAATGATGAATGTGTGGGTCTGCCCTAGCAGGGTGCATATTCATCGTGTTTGCTTTGGGTCAGACTTAACAGGGTGATCTAGATGGGATCTAGTACCTTGAGGCATGGAGATGATCATGGCAAGGAGTTTCATATGACATCTTATCAAGTGTTGCATATGATGCAATTGGCAAAAGTTGCCTACCTGAGAGATCTAAGTTGTGGGTGACAACCCTAGCTGGTCCATGACTTAGAGGATTTCAGGATCTTGCCCACTAGAAGGTTGTATGCAGCAATCTTCCGAATTGATGGTGAGGGCTATCAATTTGAAGTAAAATAGTGGGAGCGATAATTAATTAAAGGCCTAATTATATCATCAACCTTTCAAATCAATCAAATAAGTCAAAAATGAGTTTTTGGACTAAAATTGCATATATTTCCTTTTGTTAAAATAAATGGTTAATCAACAAATCACTTTATTTGTGATCGGTCTTTGAGACAAACAAATTAAATGGGAATAATTCCACGACTGGTTAGGATGATGAGAAGTGTTCTCAAAGAGAAAAAGCTCTAAGTTCTAGTTATACCAAGACCAGATGAACTCAATCCCACCACATCAATGGCTGAAAGTATGCTTATGGAAGCATACCGAGGATGACATTGATGAGGAATGCTTGATGTTGTATTCTTTGAACTATAAGTTGCAGAGACAACATGAGACATATGATGTCTCAAGGACACTATCCTAGTATGTCATGACAGAAGGATATCTAGTAAGGTATTCACACACTCAATATGATTGGGTATGTGGAGAACCTGACTAAGAAGGATTCCCTCTGAGCCAAGAGTTGGCTATTGGTATGATACTGCAAATGTTGCGAGAATCATACAGTTCATGGTAAGATACAACATGAACACCTTTGACAAGTGTTGACAGAGTTGTTGGACATGTTGAGGATAGTAGAGGCAAAGATGAAGAAAGACAAACCATAATCTTTGATGTGATCAAAGAAAAGGTAATTCTTAAGGGCAAGGACAAGGGCAAAGCAAAGAAGTGTTCTGATGCTAGCCAGCAATCCAAGCCGTCTTCAGCCTCAAGGCACATGGGGAAAGGGTGTATGAGGGAATTTCCCTCTATATCTGGAAGAACAAAAGAAGATGAAGGAGGGGATGGAGATCTCCACCTAAGGTATCATGAAATGAACCGCTTCTTTATCTGAGGTATATGATACCAAGATATGAATCTATCATATATGATTTGCAAGATCCACAAAGAAGTGATGGCCTTTGTGAAAGGACCAAGAAAGAAGTACCCATCATTGGAGCAAGTGTTGCTGCCATAGATAGGAGTATCTTTTAGTTTATTTCAGCCTAAGGGGCATGAAATAGAGTTGAGAACTGTTATTTCATATTTTTGCAATAGATAGAAACACTTTATTAATGCATATTATATGACAATGATGGCAATCAATAAAGTTGATGTTTCAATCTTTTAAAGATACGATCTTTGTGGCAATGCCTTATTTATCTTGTGGTATTTGATATGCATAAGATAAAATGATACCTAAAAGTTATAGATAACTCAAACAATCAAATTAGCATAAATCATGAGAAATTAATATCTAGTTTCCATGTGATGGATAAATCTAGACTCTTTTAGTTAGAGAACTAGTAAGAGACATGAATATCTTGGACATGATTAATCAATCTTCACTAAAGGTAGTGAGAGAATGATTATCCTATTAGGTATAATACATGTGATGTATTTACATACCTATTGGAACAAATGCTAATACTTCAAAAGGTGTTTAGAGAAATACCAATATGAATATCTTGAAGTGTTCAAGAATATCATAGATGAAGTACGAATTTGGTAAAATGTTAATTCTTGATGAGATCAATGAATGAAATACTTGGACCAAATGTTTGAGATCCTTATGAGTGATTATGATAGTGTATCATAGTGAACTCATGATTAAGGCATGGTGATGTCTACATCAAGAAGGAATCATACTCTAAGGAGTTAGAGAATGATTATAAAATAATTGAATTCTTCTTAATAAAAGAATACCCCACACTAATAAAGGACATTAAGAATCACAAGGAGTTGTGAGTTCTTATATCCTTAACAGATACACCTCAATTATCTATGTGATGAGTTATTCATGTGATGAGTCAACTATCTAAATGAATATGAGGAACCGAATTTTAAGTTTTGGTTTATGACCATTACATCCTAAATGACATCCATGTGAACCATAAGGTATGACCTTGATGGTAGCACCCATTGGATGGAAATCCATAAGTGCAAATAAGTCTTAAGCGTTAAGACACATGGATAATATTTTGAGAAGGATGATGCTTGTTGATTACAACTTAATGACTAAGACATTTGGCATATGGATACCAAAACTGCATTCCTATGAGGAATAAAATAAGGATGTGTACGTGACACAACCTATAAGGTTTATGAATCCAATAATGCAAATGAAGTCTATAAGTTACAATGGACTAATCAATGTGATTGATTGAGTACAAGAAACTCAAAAATTGGATCTTTACTTTGATGATATAGTCAAAGGGTTTGACTGATATGTCAAAGATAAAGAAGGGATTTGTGATTTAGTGGAAGCGTGTTCACATTCCACATGTTGATGTGAAATGGAAATGTTCTAGAATGGAAATCCAAAAGTGGAAATTATCTTTAAGGAAGATAGAGATGTTTCCTATGTGATAGGAATAGAGATCTATAGCGATAGTTCTTGAAAACCTCTTGACCTGAAAAGAGAAAGCATACATTGGCAATCTGTACTGAAGGGTTCAGTATGCACAGATTAAGTGGGAAAAAAAACTTGTCCATGTTACATGGAGTTAGTATCCCAAGGCCAAGTGTCCAATTCTTATGAAGAATGGGAACACTAGGAATAGATATGGATCTATCATGTATGTAATCATCCCATTATCTTCCATGTATCGACATGGCAAGAACAAAATGCATTCATCATCTTGTATGTAGGGCATGGCAATATGATGTGCTCATCCTGATAACTTGTATGTGGGACATGACGAGTGGATGTCTGTCTACTTCCAGTAAGGCTTACTGGAATACCATGAGAACTTGATAAGTACTTGTTCTATGGAGATAAGGAAGAGTTCGATGTAAAGAGTTACATTGATGCAAACTTCCGTAAGGACAGAAAATTAATCGCAAATTATATATAAGATATATAAAAATGAAAGTTTGTTGATAATTGGAAACATTCCAATAAAGCCATTTAAAAGGGAAATGTCGAGTATCTATGTGTTAGAGAACAACAGTGGATACTATATGGATCTGGAAGTTCATGAGATGAACTTATAGATATTTCGCTCATTGATGACAAGTATGGAATCCTTGATCATGCAATGTGGCTAAAGGTTAGCAAAGGAATACTAGATCGCATATTACGGCTACTCCATCTCATACGTGTGACGTACAACAAAGAGATGTGAGACATGCAATTTATACTGACTTTGGCAAGGTGTTTCCATAACTCACTATGTTGGCACAAGAGCACAGTAACATGTGGGACATGTTTGAAGATCACTATGAATATGATTCAAGGGTGATTGGCTCGCAGTGCAAGTGGGAGTCTGTTGGAATGTATGCCCTGAGAGCCAATCATGGGATGATTGGTGGGATACATTAAGATTGATTTGATAAACATCAAAGGCAAGCTTCCAATTATTTCTGGTTCAGTCATATGAGATACTGATAGAACAGATTGAATGTCTAGAGAATGACAGTACTCAATGACGTATGCTTTCAGGTTGAGGACCTGAATGATGAGATCATACGAATGTTAAGAGTTTGTACATTCTTGTTATGTCCCTAGTCGGATGTCATTGTGGAAGGTAGATAGATAACAATGACACATAAGACTAGATTGTGGTGTTGGTTGATGACAGAATCTCATTGGTCATGATATAGAGATATCAAACCAAACACACATGTACTTGTTAGAGAACAAGTGTACCGGAAAGACCCACCGTGAGTTTAACACATGGAACCATGACATGGTAGTCATAATCAGTACTCACAGTGATGGTGGTGAGTGTGATTCTTTGACCTAAAATCACTACACTCAACACATGTCGTTGGGCACACTTTGACATCATCAAACGCAGTCCTGAAACATAGTTTGTTATAAAGGTAATGATTGGGTGGCTTTGACACATGGGGCTTTTGAGGGGTGAGTGATAGATATGGGATTTGTCCCTCCTGAGGGAGTTTGATATCCAAAGCCACTTGATGAGTAGGATTGAAATAGGAGTGCACACGCATGTGTGAATTAGTATGTGATATTGATGTCATACATATCTCTTCCAATCCGCTCTGAGATCAAAAAAGTGAATGAACGTTGACAGGATGACTGTTCCATGCCCCGAGTTCATTCGGGATATCAGTGACAAAGGAATTATACATTCACTGTAGCACCATTCACGGATTGTAGGATTCAAAGTTGTTCTCCGACTTTCTACTTTCACTTGGGTAGCACTGATGTGTGACTAGGCACCGCTCTTTGCTTGTGAAGTCATAAGTGTTATGGACTTTCACTACCAACGTGAAATGGACCTGCAGGGTCACACACATAAGATTTAACCTGGAAGAGGAGTTTTGTCCACAAACAATGTTTAGATTGATTACTAAAGGAGTTTAGTAGTTCAATTAAAACATTCAATTGATTGATAGCTCAAAATCATAATGTTCAAGGTGTTGGACAGATTGATTAGAGTATCAGATTGATTGAAACTGCAATTGACTGATTCTGGACAATCTACACTCCCAACCGATCGGCTCATGTGATGAACCGATCGGCTCAGGTTGTGAGTCGATCGACTCATGGTCAGGGTGAAACGATTGCTTCAAGTGTTGAAACGATCGGTTCAACTGTTGCAACCGAGCAAGTTGGGAAAGTAGGATTGGTGAGCAATTTCCTTTCATTTCACTTGCCCAGTTTGATTGGAACAAGGATTGGTATTTGATACCAATTAGAAACAAAAGAAGGAAAGTCAACCGGGAACTGATCAGGACCACAAACCGACCGGTTTAGAAGTGAACCGATCGGCTCATGGGTCCCAACCGATCAGTTTAGCTATCAACCGATCGACTCAGGTCCCCAACCGACCATTTTAGTTGTGAAACGATCGGTTCAGGTTGCGAGTTGGTTTTTTTTTGGAAAATCTCGAACCCTTCTACTCCTGCTTTAATCCCATATTGCCCGGGATGGAGAACCCTATCCCATGACCCTCCTATATATAGGGGTATTGGGGGCTTCTCAAAGTAAAACTCAGTGCAAACCAGTTGCTCTGCAAAGTTGTCATTCTCTCTAGTTTTGGTAACCGAGAGAGCCCGAGCAAGTGCTACCCGATAAGGGAGGCACAATAAGGGAAAGACAACTGTAGTTGCGAATGGTGGCATGAGAGTGTGTTGGCTACTAGTACGCTGACAGGAGGGTGTGACTCCTTCCAATTCCTTGTGGGACAAGGAGATTGGAGTTCTAGGTGGTCCGTGTGGACTACTTCAGAGGCGAGAGGTTTCTGCAGCTCGGAGGACAGCTGTCAATCCCGACAGTCCCGGTGAGACTAGGAGTCGTCAGTCCCGGTGCGACCAGGAGCTGCACAGACACCGTCCAAGTCCGGAGGTGAAAACCATGCAAGACGCGAGGTATTTTCGCCAAGCTAGCCTCGGGACAAGGTATGATTCCACAAACCATCATTTCCTATTGTATAGACGTTGACGCGTTTCCTTGTTCTGGGTTTGGGGGAGAAAATTTTTATTTCTGCTGCCTTCTCTGCCTCCCCTAAAACCCAACAACAAGACTCTTTCTTCAATTTCTTAACCACAACATGATCATAGCATTAAACTAATGAGCATCACTAATAAACATAGAACTTTATGATTATATCAAACAACATGCAATAATATGATCTGAAGCATTATCATTATCTTAATTGCATTCATCAACTCTAAATTCAAAGTATACTCTTAAATCATACTTAACATGCCATTCATCCAATGTAATTATGCGTTGTGGCATGACCCGCTTACTTGGAGTAGGTAGATCCTAACTTAGTATCCCTGATCTTGATCAAAGCCTATGTTTATGAAATTACATGATTTCAATTAATTATCATCATTAGTAAATCCCCACCCTAATTTGATTCTTTTGGGAAAACATGGTGAGACACTCTTGAATTAGGGTTTGAAAACCTAAAAATCATGTTCCTTGTTGAAAAACCTTTCCAAAACCTATTTTTACTATTTTTGTTGATAAGCCATTGATTTACTATAAATTTCTTAAATACCAACCAATCAAAAATCAACATAAATACACATAGTTTAAAATTATCCATTAGGCATGGGACCCATATCTAGCTGGCCCAATTAGGCCAGCCACGTAAGTAAAGGGGCCTCATTGGGGAGGAATAGTAGTCAATAATAAAACAGACAGAACCCCCTAAACACCCTTGCAAGAATAATCATTCAATTAAGAGGGCGGGGGCACCACGGTCATTTCCAGACTGGTTTCTTCTCCCTCATGAGCCATGACTTGGGAAGGGGCCTGGAGGCATGAACTCTAGTTTCGTGAGGCATCATCAGGCAAGGAAACATGATAGAACAAGTAAGAAGGAACCTTTGGACTCTGACGAAGCTGAGGACCCAAACGTAGAGGGATAAGGACCTCTGTGTCTTACTATCTCATTGAAAAACACGAGCAATAGGGGAACCACTTGAAATCTAATATGACACCAAAATAAGAATAAAATTTATGTGTGAAACTCACAAAGCGTTTGAGAGGTCATAACTAAGACTAATCCATCATTTTTGGGGTGCAGATGGCGCTGGAAGACCATGGCAAAGACCGTCGACGACGACCATAAGGTGAGATTATAGGACCCAACACTTAGGGAGAGCACAAGTCAAACTGGTTGTTATTAAAGGAAGAGCATGTGTCAAGGATGCTTAAGAGGTAGTAAATTTGTCAGGAGGCCTTGGCGAGGGAAGGGAGAATCCTAGGTCATCAGAAACAAAAGTCAACTAGGCAGCACTGGCCTAGGACATGAGAGATCAAATTGGAAGGAGAGGTTGAAACTATGGGGCTTGATGATCATTTATGGACCCTTATTAATAGATTTATAAGTCAGTGAAAAGCTATATGACTTTGGGGCAGCGACAAGAGACCATGCCAAGTTGGGCATTTCATGGATAGGGCACGAAGACCTAAAGAAGTTGGGATGGCTAAGATCGTGTGACTGTCACGGTCCCATTGGTGAAGAGATCTAAGGAAACATGACACTGTAAAGGGCGATCGAGGTCAGAGAAGGAACATATGACCGAGTTTTCTATCATAGGTCTCTTACTCAAGGTAGGAGATGAGTTCAAAGTCGTCCGATGAGATATCCAACAGCTGGGAGCGACTCAACCTAAAATAGGCACACTTGAATTTGTACTAATTGTGCCACAATTGAGAAGCAATAGATTCATCTTGTCATGAAAGATAGACATGAAGGTGACACCTGACTTTAGGTGAAATCAATGAAATCATAAGCGTGACTATCAAATAATGTGCGATCTTAGGTTAAAACAATATATATATGATTAATGTTCAATCAAAACCATATGATAACTTCTTTAATTGATTTTAATGGTCAAATGAAACCCTATTGACTTCAAATTTGATCCACAAGCTAATTAGGACGTCAAGAATCGCTCTATCCAATTAAATTTAGGTTTTCATTAGCTTTTGTTCATCAAACTCATATAGGTCACTATTTTAATGCATATATTATTAAAATGTAAGATTTTTGGAATCATCCTTTCTTTAATAAGTTGGTTAATCCAAAATTCGAGGTTAAGGTAATATTTCATCGTATTTGGAACTTAGAGGTAACATCATGTTCTACTTAATAGATAACATCTTTAATTTGCAAAATTAGGGTTTTGGATTAAGGATCATTGATAGGTTTAAGATTTTGAGGATGTTACACATACATCAAAAATAGGTTCCTTTATTCTAATACATAAAAACCATTTGTTTAATTAACCAAATTTGATGTGATTCAGGTTTCTATCCTCCTTTTCATTTCATGTATGTGAAAACAACTTGGTTTACTAGAAAATTGTTTAATTTATTTTCACTTATCCAAACAAACACTTCCCAATTTTCATCATAGCATATCTTTCACCTTGAAAATCACCTATAACCATTTTCTCACTTATTCTCTGCTTTGAGTTAGGATGTAGAAAATCATCCAAGATTGTCTTTGAGTTCCAAAAAATGTTCAAAAGGTATATATTCAATTAGCAATTCATATTTCATCACCACTCACATGTTTTAATATTTTAGGGTTTCTTAAAAGAAGCCTAATGATTAGTTATCTTCTCAACTTAAAATCAAAGCATACACAACATATATCCATTATTATCAAGTGAAATTTATTAAGTACGAAGGGGGTTACATAACGCTAGATTATTTATGCATTCTCAAGTGGGGTATAACACAAAGTTTAACGAGATTGTTTAAATCATTGTAGATAAACTAATATCAATATTTTTGTGGCATGCATTACAAATATATGCATTGGGTTCTAAATCAAATGCATTCCAAAATTTTTGTAATGAGTGTTACTTTACAATTAATATATGTTGTTTAAATATTTTCTTTTTTAATTTATCTCTAGATTATTTATATATTTAAGTGTAAAGCTATGATACAAAATTATATGTTAATTATTTATATAATTTCTTGTTTTACTTTTATAATTATTATATTGAACTCTATTATCTATATTTTAGTAATTTTGGCCATAAAAATAACATAGATTTGTGATTTATGTTTGAGATTTGGATTTTATGTCCAAGTTTTGTACCTATTAAGGTCTACTATTTAGACCCAAAATCATCTTATTTGAGTTTTAGATATGGCCAAAATAAAACACAATCAACCTGGACCCCACTGCCACCATAAATGCATGATCTTCTTTCACTATATTGAGAGGGTAACACCTAGGGAGTTCTATCATTACCAAATTTATAATGTTTAAATTGGATCTTAGAGTAAATAACATTATGTATTTTTTGTCAAAAGGAATAATAGTAGACTTCAAAAAGAAACATGATTCATGAATCTTGTTACTACATTACTAGATTGTATTATGGTCCTTCAAGTAATATGAATAATCATGTCTTGGATCACCTACAATGGAACTCTAATGTTTTAGTTACCTTTTTGGGTTTTGTATTTTATAGAAGAAATTTTTTTATTACATGACATCCCAAATTGAGGAAGATATTGTTTTTGACTATTTCACAACTTGGTGTATGAGAAGGGGATGTATTCTAGCCTCATGTTACCTTCTTGGTGGTAGGAAAAAGGTGTCACAACTTTGCACTAGTCCCATATATCCAAATTTAATTTAGTATGACACATTTAAACTCCATTGAATGAAATTATGTAAAATATGTCCTTGTTTGAAAGAATTTTCTGATTTGGACATTAACTTTGTGTAACCATGTAAATATTAAACCTTAGTTGGGATATTTATTAGATATTGAGCTAGAGGAAAATCCATTTTGGTTGTGTGTTATACATTCAATGATGCTATATGCTCAAAGATTAGATTGTATGATTTCTAATATTATGAATATGTGATGTTATGGTTGGTCAAAATAACTGAAATAACAAATAGATATATGTCTTGAATTACTAATAAGATTACCATGTTTTATTCAAGTAAAAGGCTCCTAGATTTCACACATATTTACATAATCTTGTTGGATGTATATAGTCGTGTGAAATGCTCATAAAAAGAGTATATTGTAAAAAATCATGATTAAATATCTCATTTAAATCCATGACTAAGGTCGGATTTTCTTAACTATATATAAAATAGATTTATATTTTATTTTGATATTACTAATTAGGGTTGTGGTACATCGATGAAAAAGTCATTTAGTTGTTGTATGAAACTACATATCTAAAAAGTAGACCTAAGATCTATTACATGGGATGAAATGCTAGAGTAAAATACTAAATTTGTGTATTTATTCATTTATTGGAAAATGGAAATCTGGAAGAATTCATAGGGTTTGGACCATTTTTCATTACTCACTATATACCAATACCATGACAACGCGTGTTTTCATTTTGTTCATCATTCAATGATCATATGAGATGTGATTTTCTAAGGAGTTTGAGGTATGCCCAAGAAAAAAAATGCTTTCATGCATAAAAATGAGGTTCTCTTAGATTCCCCCATGAAATAAACCATCAGCTTCTTGATAACACTCAAATCTATGTATATTATCTATGCATATTATCTATAGTTTCGTGTCACTTTAGTCTTAATTTTCCCAATAATGCTCATGTTTTATGCTGTCTATCTCTTCATAGATAATGTAGCTAGAATAACCAATAATGTAGCTAAATGGCCAGTGTTGGACTTGCATGCACTGAACATAGATGAACAACCTCTTATCCATTCTCTCTCTGCTAAACTGTGGCCCTGTAAATTGTATTGTTTGATATATAACCTTATGATGAATACATTGTCATCACGGTCTTGTTCTTTACTCTGGGCTCAGTTTGGCTCTCATTATTTGCTTTTATTGGCTTTATCTTCCAATATGTGAATTGACCTAGAATAATTGGATTACCATGATTTTAATTAGATTTATTCTCAATGTGCAGGTGCCGAAATTTGGCACATGGGCCCAACCTTCTCGGCCCACCTTTATCAATCACGGTCCTTCCCTAAGTCAAGTTACAATAGTCGTGGTGGTCTCCTGCCCTAACCGCGACCTCTCAGTCAGACGCCCACAATCCTCCCTTCTCAAGACTCAAAACTACGGTCGCGGTTCACATATTTGGGACCATCACTTCCACGATCTCTGTCTCTCCCCTCTGCGGTCTGCTGCTAATACACTGTGACCCCATATCTCTGGACCATGACTCCAGCTCCCTTCTCCACCCGCGGTGGTCTCTGCATCCCAATGTCACGACCATGGCAGGTCCCTCTCAGTCTCCACGACCACCTTCACAAGATCGCGACCTATCTTTCCCTCTACCCACGGTTATCTTCTCAGCTCCTCTCTATCCTAATCGTGACCCGCGATTCACATGAACTGCGACCATGCCTTCACCGTGACCGGATACTCCATCTGCCATAACCGCGATCGATCGACATCCATCAACTGCGGATGCAGTCTCGACAGACCTCGACCCGCGGTAGTGCGACCTCATGCTAGCCACCCTCACGACAATTGTGATCGCCAGTAGCTCCATCAGACGCCAGAAACATGTCTGTCGCTGCCTCCCTTTATGTCCCTCTCATCTCACCCTCGATCAAGCCAGCAGTAGATCATCATCACATCTCCGTGCCTGAGGTCTCCAACACCGTGACTTCTCCTCCCAACCGCGACAAGCGGTCTGCACTGCTACACCTGTGGTCTCCTCCCCTTTCCCAACTACCGCAATCTCGCTTCCCCTCTACCTAACTACGATCACGGTTGTCTGCTCCAAAACTGCGGACACCTATCCACAGCAAACCGTGACCATCGTCTCCACCATCGTGACCACCTTGGCCCATGACTCTCCTCACATCTGCTCCTAACCTAGCCATTACAAAATGTGACCGCCTCATCTCTACCTTCAACCCGCGACCCTCTCCCATAATAACCGCCGTCACAGTTGTTTCCTCCCAAACCGCGATCGCAGTTTTCAACTATCGCGACCTAATCTAAGTACCTGCCTGCGGTCATGAACAAAAGGGGTAGATCCAACCCTATTACTTCAGTGGACAACACCCAGCAACCTATAAATAGACAGCCACACCACCCTTCAGAAAGGAGAGATCCGGACCAGAGATCCAGAACTGGGGTCCAGAGGAGAGTCCAGGGTCCAGATCGAGTCTTGATGCCAAAAGGTTGCTGGATCGAGTCCAGACGCTGAAAGGCTGTAGGATTGGAGCCAATGCTTCGGGGGAGCATTCCAAGGCCCGAAGGACCAAGGCACTAAGCCTACGTGCTCCGATAGCCACCTACTTCCACACTCTCTCTCCTCCATCTCCATCTCAGATCTACTCTCTCCAAAGGTAGAAGTTGAGGAGAGAGGAGGTTTGTGGTACGTTCATCTTCACCGCCAAGGAGAGAGAAGTTCTGCATCACCACCCTCCACTACTGGTCTACGATCTCCAAAGGCAGAAGCTGAGGAGAGAGAAGATCAGTCTCCACCGCCATTCTCTCACCTCCACCGGGCTGCTGTTCGGGGTAGATCTAGAGAGAGAAAGAACCAAGGAGTCCAGAAGGATGAAGAGGAGGACCAAGGGACGAGATCCGACCTGCACGAAGACCAAGGAGCGAGAGCCACCTCTCCTCTACGGGCTATATCTCATCCTTCTTCTCTTTCATTCAGCTGTGTTCTTTGGTTATCTGTACAAACGATGTTCATCCATCTTTGTTCGGTGCTAACTATGCTTGTCTATGGTTAGTTAGCTCCTTCTTGGCTATGTAGCTCGATCTGGGCATGTATATGTACTTTTGCCTTAAGCAAGTAGATTCATTTCAGATCTAGTATGTTGCATGTTCTATTTTCTCTTTCTAGTTATGATTTTCTAGTTTGGTGGATCTCTTACTTGCTTGAACTACTATTTCTGCCTGTATCGAGAGATCTGTTATAGGAATAGCTAAGAGATGATAGTTTGGATCTGAACCTGAGAGGAGGACGATCCAAGGTATTCTATTCCTAACATCTCAGAATATCCTAAGACCCGAGAGGGAACTTAGCATATTCCGAGGTGTTGATATGTCATTCCTCGAGAGAGGGTCGATGACATATTGTTGATGATTTTAGTCATGCGGCGTGAGTGGGATGACCCCACAAGAACAGAGGCTGATGTGCGTACTAGATGCTTGCTTAGGTGTTCGAGGGTTGTCTACGCCCGAGAACGAGTGCATAGACTGCCCCGTTTGTGGTTACATAGCCAGGAACTCTCTTTCTCTGATTAGTAGAACCATAGACTATGTTTTGTTTTGTTTTCTTTATTTTGTTTTAATTCGTGACAACCCGCTAGACTAGTTCTAGCACATATTTTCATCGACTATCACTTTTGGCTTATCTGACCCAAGAACGAGATCTATGGCGTCCTAAACGTCACCACATCCCTGTGTTTGACCTCGTATATCTACTTCGACCCCGTAATAAAAGTTGCGGGAGTCTTTGAGGGTTTCATGTTATAAATATAAAGCTTGATTCCTTCCTTTGTCCTGCGTTCGTATCCGGACGCTAGAAAAAGGTCGATCACTTCTACTCTTGTTAGATATTGCATTCTTTATACAATAATGGTCAAAAGGATGCAATTCAAACTCTTAATTTGTAGAATTTTAGAACTACCTTCTTTCAGAAGATAGAGGGGCACGCCTTTGTCAAATATTCATTTAGAAATCGTAACTAAGGAAATTTTGGAAACAGTTACGGGCTGAAGCAAGAAATTGCAAATTGTAATGAGGATAACTCAAAGATATATATATATATATATAGAGAATTACACTAACAACAAAAGATAACAACAAAATTTTGGGGCACAAGAGTGAATGTTATGATTCAAAATTCGAAACATCAACATATGTAAAGGTAGCATTGCTCTGGGAAATGCTCAAGTTCATGGGATCATCATTGTTCCTACTGCATTCATACAACCCAAAATTGTTCATATCATTCATGGATCGACAATGCATTAGCCAAGTCTTTCCTTATAGAAAGTATGTATCCATAACCACGAATTCTACCTGAAATGGTTTATCCATGATGGTCCGTCATTTTTCCTAAAAGTTACATGATTGCATCGTATTGGTGTTATGTTCATTATAATTGCATGCCTTGTCAACTACATCTTACTTTGGGTCACTGAGTTTAAGAGCTCAAGTTGCCACATAGAAAATGACCAGAATAGATTATAATAAGCCCTTAATGACATTTTTTAGACTTACAGTTCCAAACACCTATTTTTCACAAAGTTCAAACATCTAGGTAGTTGTCTTCAACGCCACATTAACCTCTCCTCAATTATGCTTTGGAGGAAAACAACTACCCTACCATTCAAACGATTATATGGAGTGCAATTCAGAGTACCAGTTTCATAGTTATATTTAAGTGAAGCGGTCAACTAGAATCCATGTTGCAGTATCAAGTACAACAATTCTCTACAGCTAGTTAATTTGGGCTTCCATGTTAGCCTTCTTCTTCAATTGATTTTCCAGCTTCGTGTGTAAATGACTATTGCTATTCCAACTCTTAGTGTGTCTGTTTGGATATCAAGTAAATGAACCATTGTTGGGTCACCAGGTGCCCAACTCGAGTCCACGTTTTGATGTCCGTGTGGGAACCCCTTTATCCATCCCACCATCGTGGATGCTAGACAATGAGGTTATAAGTAAATCCATAGGATTCTAGTCCTACGGCCATTAGTGTAGAGCATTTGACCTCGTCCTCGAAAGGCTTCAACTTAAGCCAATACTGAATCATCTCGAGGGCAGGAATCACAAGGTTAGAGATGCAAAGACAAACAGTACTTCAGGTTTTGTAATGCTTAGCGACAAACTGTGACGTTCCTCTGAAATTATTGAATAGTTGGAAGTTGATGAACGAAAAGGTGAACGAACTATGACATCAAATGACGTGGGCCTTGAATCAATCCGTTGACGTCGAAAAGCTGATTATATTACTAATAATTACTCATACTTTAATCAAAATATTGTCTGATTGTCTACTAAAAGTGTTACACAGCGAGGCACCAGCTGGCACAATGCTTGAACCCCAACTAATTCCCAAAAGACTAATCAAGCTAGCCCCATCACACAGACTCAAATCTCCATCAGTTCGTAAATTATTCAGATGACCCAAGTAACCTGAGCCACGTACATCGGCTCGCAAGTATGTATTGGAAGTGAGAGTGGACTTGATCAAAAAGAACTAACAGGTCAATAGTGGTGGTGTATACGCTAGCCTCTAGCATCACTAGTCCCGTCTGCCATCAGACTTTTCTTTCCATGAAGATTGGAGAAAACTGCCACTCATTCGTGTCTGATATCCAACGCATGATCTCACTGCTTCTCTCATGATAGAAACATCAGTCAGCAAGTATAACCACACATCGGTCGGCTGGGCCGGAGAGGTGAAGCAACCGCGTCGGCAGCACTCTTGCTTTTTCCCATCCCCCCGATGCTAACCTTTTTCTAGCTTGTCGTCTTAGTCGTGCCACCATCAACCGCCACTGATGATAAGAATGCGATATTTCGACACCCTCGTCGAGCTGCTTCTTCTTCGTCCTTCTCCACCGACGTGGGAGGAGAAGCAAAAAGGCTGAAATGGAAAGAGAATGTATATCAATGTAAGAAGGGTTTGACGTGGTCATACACCTTGACAACGACTCGTGTGACGAGAAGATACTACCTCAAGTTCCATCAATCAAATCCAAGCCGTCGCTGGCTAGAAAACGCCCGCTAACGTGTCTCCCGCCTCCAAATCTACTGTTAGGTTAGTTAAGCTGCACATGTAGTAGTAGGCAGCGCCGTCGCTGTCATGGACGACACACGCAGTCGCCTGAAGCACATCTGACTCGTTCAAAACCCCTCCCCACTTAAACTATTCTTCCGCGAGGGAAGTTGGTGGATTCTCCTAACTCGTTAGGAACCAGCAACATAGGCAGATAGAGCCATCGATTAGCCAAAAGGCAAAAGCCCAGACACTGTTCCGAGAACAACAACAAGAATATGACGTGGGACGACCGAAGGTGTGGTTATCCGACAAGGTAGTCATCAGTGGCGGAGTCAGAGATGAGGCACCATTATTAGGCGGTATGATATCATGGAAATAATATATAGAATATACGCCACATAAGATCAAAGATATACACAATTGACTATAGAGATTCACATATTATATATTATGCTTTTTATCAAATTTGCCATACGATTTAGACTTAGACTTACAAAATTTTCTAACTAATTAGAGTGTTCAGCAACGTATTTGACGCTGCCAACACTCTAACACGGTTGGATGGATCACCCCAAAATTTTTGTCCAGTAAAAAAATGCCACGTGGACGTTGCTCAATGTTAAAAGTTATATAACAAAAGCAGTGGGTAATCTTGTATTTGGTAACAATAGTTATTAGCATTTGCAACTGTTTGATCATGTCCGACCGCTTCTTGAGTAATCACACAACATATCCAAACGAACGATAAGCAAATTTTATTATGACGTCCACTTTTCTTTTTAGCAAGCTAATTGATAGTCTAATAAAGTAATCTTTTTAACTATTCTTTTCCCATCTTTGATTTACTCCTATACAATGATTATATATCTTATATGGTGAAAAGCAAAATACCAAACTAATCAAGCATTATAACATTAAAAAAAATATTATAAGAAAAATATGAAAGAACGCGTCTCTTTATGGATGAAAATTATGTAATTATGGTTCCATGGACAATGGTGCAGCGATTACGTAGGAGAAATATTCAACCAATACTCACATGACACACTAACCATCTGAAAATATTTAACTTTTCTGAAGACTAACTCTCCCCATCTATCCAGGTTGTATCACTGGTGACTCAACTATTACCAAACATTTATGTAGAAGAAAGAAATACTCACCAAGCTAACAGTTAAAATTTCTGTAAGGAACGATGACAAAAAGTAAACATACAAACAACGTCTACTGATGTCAACGAACAAAGTATAACTAAGAAAAGTATAACTAACAAAGTATAACTAAGAAAAGCAGAATCCACTAGACATGACAACTACACATTTAATTAGATGACAGTTTTGTCAAAGAGGATTAGATAAAACGAACAAACAGTCTTGCATCAATAATACAGCCCCATTAGAGTACACGACTCAGATACAATGGGACAGAGGTAGGAACAGACACAGTGACAGAAGATGTGAACCCCGCAAAAAGTACAGAACATGTTAGGCAATCCAGCAGCGTGATTATTTGAAATCGTCCAACAAATTTTTTCACCTGCAGATGTCACCGCTGGCTAGGTCAGTGATTTATGCAATCGTCAATAATGTAAAGTGCTTCCCCTGCAGCGCTGTCTTCTCAGTATTTGTCATGCATCCTACCAAAGTGGCAACAACTATCCATCTTGCACAACTTATACGAGGAGCCTAGGGCACAGGAGAAATGTGGACCGTGTATTTCTGCAACTATTCGGTGGGGTTAAATACACACTGGCCAATAGGATCGGACCTCAGATAACAACTGTTTATTGTATTACTTCCTCATGATCCTTTTCGAAACATACGCTTCATTTTTAAAAATCAGGGTGAGGCATGTGCCTCATGGGGCCCAAGTGTGGCTCCGTCACTAGTAGCCATCAACGGCAATGTCACTTAATAGTTTGGGCTATACGCGTCATAGGGAGCTCCAGGTGTTGAGCTCCTGTGTACCCAGCAAAACACATTGATCAGAAGGAACTAGACGCTTTGGCTGACGGTAATAGTTACTTCCTTCAATTTCTATGATCAAGTTATGAATCGCTTTCTCTCCTGCTCCCATGCTGGGTGCCCTCTGTTGTAGACAAGACGGTGACCAACTTGTGTATATTTTTTTTTGACAGCAAACAGATTCATTCATTACTCAAGCCATACGACATCTAGAAGTACAGAAGTACAACCAGAAGAAACCTAGATCAGTCAAGAACATAGATCTAACACCACTACCACTCATATTGGAACGAGATTGAAACACTTCTGCATAGAACTCTCTTCTTCGTGGCTGACCAAAGCAGCTATTGTGAGAGATACCTTCAACTTGAGCATAAGGCAGCGGAATTAAGCATGCACCCGACCGAGATTCCGTCCGATTGTTGACTCTACCATCCATGGCACGGCTCGAGCAGCAAAGAGCCTGAGGTAAAAACGAGACCAACCAGGGATCTCGTCACTCTCACAAAAGGAGAGACACCCACACCCCGAAGGGAGAGACAAACGCCGAAGGAACACGGCGAGAAGAAGGCAAGAAACTGCCTAGAACTAGGACCAAAACGAAAGACAGGGAGTCGACACAGACTGAACTGAAAAATAGAGTGAAAACAGCAAATCGAGAGACGCCCACCCCCAGCAGATCCACGCCAAAATCTTCGTGGCGGCCACCTCCTTGCCTCCACCAAGCGACCGGCTTCGCCGGAGACGAAGCCACCGTCCAGAAAAGCGCCGCTTCACCACCCTGAAGCCCCGATCTAAAGGCACGGAGGATGAAGGCGATGCAGAGGAGAGCCAGCCAGCCGCAGCCCCAGCGTCGTACGATCTACGAAGAGGACAGTCGCCCGACGAACGCCCAGGGGGAGAGGGTGGCTACGCGCCGGCAGCCGACCACCTTCCCCGAGTGGGAGAGTCCCACACACGAACCCTAGATGCGTCCGGAGGGCAGCGGGGGAGTTAGACGCGAGGGAAGGGGAGAACTGGTTATTTCCGTACCAACTTGTGTATATACATAATAATAACAATGACAATATAAATAGACGACTACAAACGGATTGAAACTTAAAAAATATACAAGTATGTTTCAACATTGTTATTATAAGCAGCATGACCCTTTATATATAAGGAGGAGATCTTTTTTACAATAATAAATATAATAAATGTGTGAAAGAAAATGACAGCCAACTGCCAACAATATACATACGACAATGTTAATATTAATCAACAATCAATCCATAGATTAATTGATGATCAATTAATATTAACACCCCCTCAAATTTAAGGTGGATCAAAGACGTAGAGTTTGTGAATCAACTTACTGTGATTTAATACAATGTGCATTTTTGTGAAGAGGTCTGTAATCTGATTAGTAGAATTTATAGAGGGGAGCATGATGATGTCAGCTAGATGCTTCTCTCATGAAGTGACAATCTATCTCTATGTGTTTAGTCTTGTCATGAAATATTGTATCACTAGCAATTCACATTGTGCTCTTGTTTTCACAGAATATAGGTGCATCATCAGAAATGATAACTCCAATATCACTTAGAAACCAACGAATGTGCACTACTTCTTGATTGGTGTCACACATTGTTGTATACTCTGCCTCTGTAGAAGAAAGAGATACAACATCTAGTTTTTTGCTCCTCAACGATACTAAAGAATACCAAGAAGAAGATAAAAACCAATGATGTAGCATCTAGTGGTTGGGCATCCAGTCCAGTCAACATCAATGTATGCATGTAGGACCAGGTTGAAAGAAGAGCTCATGAGTAGAGACTGTGATTGTTTCCCATATGTAACGTAATGATACATAATACAACAACATAGTGGTCACTTTGGGGAGAAGATAAGAATTATGAAACAATGCTAACGATATGTTGAATATCTGACCTAGTGATGCACAACTATAGTATTTATCCTACTAGTTGACGACACCTTATAGTATCAAGTAATGGCGCACCATCAGTTGGTTGGAATTATATATGAAGTTCAAGAGGTGTGTATGCACCCCGTAAGTCAGATATTTTGATATGCTCAATGACATCCACTACATATTTTTGTTGAGAGACTAGAATTCATTTCTGGCCATGAGCAATCACCAAGTTTAGATAGTAGTGAAGTTGTCTAAGGTCCTTCATCTGAAATTGTTTAGTAAGATATTATTGTAATTCATTGATTCATACTACATCATCTCCTGTAATGGTCATGTCATCCACATACAAGAGTAGGATGACTCACCTTTGAGGTGTATGGCGCATAAACAATGAATAATCTTATGAGCTTTGGGTATAACTTGTATATGTGAGGTCTTGTATAAAGCATTCAAACCAGGCCTTGGGTTACTATTTGAGTCCATAAATGGCTCGACGATGAACATAAGATTTAGGTACTACTAGTCCTAGTGGCATATCCGTGTATACATTTTTTGAGAGTTCTCCATGAAGAAATGTATTTTACACATCCATCTGGTATAAGGTACAACGATAGGCTGCTGCAACATCAAGAAGAGTTCTAACGATGGTCATGTGAGCAATTGGGAAAAATGTTTCTTTATAGTCTAAGCTATACTCTTGAGTGAAGCCTCCAACAAATAGGTGTGCTTTGTATCTGTCAATAATGCCATCAACCTTGTGCTTATTTTGTAAAGCCACTTGCAACTAACAGGTGAAGTACTTGCCGATAAAGGAACAAAATCCCAACTGTGGGTGCGTTCAAGGGCCTGGAGATCTTCTTGCATAGCCTTCTTCTAATGTATAGAACTAACAACTTCCTGATATGAAGATGGAACAAAATTTATATGAAGAACAAATTAGAAACTTCCATATTCTGAAGAGCAACCTGTGACTATTGAATGAGCATAGCGTGGATTTGCCCAATGTCCACATTGAGATCTTCTTGGACCCACGCTAATGTCACTAGAAGAAAGGTTTTGTGCATCATTGGGATCATAATCATGTGTCCTGTCATCAGATGGTGTATGAGGGTCAACATGGGTAGCCTCAATGCCTATAGGTGGTAACGTGATGGGAGGCTCAACATGGGTAGCCTCAATCTCAGTGGAAGATTCAACAAGGCTAGCCTCAATCTCAATGGGAATCTCAATATGGGTAGTTTCAGTCTCTAGATTTATAGTGGAACATGTTGTGGTAGTAGATTCCTTGTAAGGGATGGTGTTGAATTCATGAAACAAGGAGTTATCTGTGTTGGTGGAAGTATAGTAAGGTGTATCCTCAAGGAATGTAACATGCCTTTCTATGCACAGATAGTGTGTGATAGGATCAAAACAACGATACACTTTGTGTTAATCACTGTATCCCAGAAAGACACAACGTGTAGATCGTGCCTGAAGTTTGTTTTGCTTGTGTTGCGGAAGAGGAATAAAGCAAGTACAACTAAAAACACACACATGTGTGTAGGATGGTCATTGATTGTAGAGTTTTCATGTATTGAGACTCCTCCTAGGATTTAAGTGGGTATGAGATTAATGAGATTAGTGAATATGAGGGCGGTTTCATCCCAAATGCATTGTGGAATGCCAGAGCTAATGAGAAAAGTACGAGTTGCTTCAAGAATGTGCCTAGTTCCTCTCTGCAATACCATTTTGTTCATGGGTGTAAGAATAACATTGCAGAAAAATAATTCCTTGAGAATTGAGGATCTCACACATGGTAGTAGATGAGTACTCCTTTGGAACCATATGCACAGAACACACAAATGATTTTAATGTGTTTCATTTTAATTCTATTGGTAAGAAATATGTATATATTTGAAATTTCATACATGTTCTGCATAAGGTAAATTCATATATATCTTGTGAAATTATCGATAAAATTACATAATATTGGAAGCTACTTCCATAGGTTATAGACGCAGGCCCCCAAATATTTGAATGAAAGATTAAAAATATTACCACTTCTATTGGTTGAGTTTGAAAAAGGAAGAGTTGTAGCAATAGCAAGTTTAGAACTAGTGCACTCTTGTAATCGAGTGGAACTACATACATAACCAAGAATGCTAGATTTAATAAGACTACTAAGATGACTTGAAGATATATGTCCTAATCTGTAATGCCATAAATTTGGTGAGAGCATTACTCCAACTGAGGCAATGTGGGTGGTGTTTGGAATGTGAGGACTAGACACATGATATAGATCACCAAATATCATTGCAGTCCCAATCTCTTTGTCTGAATGTGGATCCTACATAGAACACAAAGCTTCATCAAAAATCACTTGGAAGAGAGAATCACAAATTTTTGCAATGGATAAAAGATTCATATACAAGTTAGGAAAATTCAAAACTTTGGGCCAAGTAAGATTTTCCAGGAATTGAGGATTGATGTGTGATGTATCCAATATGAGATATATCAACAAGTGAGCCATTTGTTGTTTCTATTGGTGGTTGTTATTGAGAATAACAATTCCTTAAAATAAAATAATTTGGAGTCATATGATGTGTGGTACCTGAATCCATGATCTAGGTGTCTGAATTTATACCCATAGTCAAGGAAGATGAAGATGAAGTCGTACCTCTAGTGCTTGAAGATGTGGATGTGCCATCACTGCCCATCTTTATGATTTGGCAAAGCATGTCTGTAATCTCTGTAGGAGAAAGAGTTGTTTTTTCAGTCCCACTTGCTACAACAATAGTGTTTGTTGTAGGTGGGGTAGTAGCATGCTTGGTTCTTTCCTTGTGTTTTTGATAGATATTTGAATGAAGCTTGAAACATCTTGTGACCAGATGACCCCTTTTGTGACAATGTGTACACATTATATGATCATGAGATTTTGTATATGCAGTAGCAGTGGTTACAAGAGCCATTCTAGTGCTAGATGTGATAGGAGGAAGATTGTTCACTGGTTTTGTAGTCCTCATGAGTCAGAGACAAGTTTCATATGCCATGAGTTCAGGGACGATGGATTCTATAGAATGCGGCGTCAGTCAATGTATGATGTTGGTCACACACGACTGAAATTCTAGAATAAGTGACACAAGAAATTGATACATTTGAAACTCCTTAGTATGTGGTGCACATGAAGAAAATGCAAACCATTCAATGTTACTAAGATGCCCAAGGCATGCATTTATTCATAGAATTCAAAGATGGAAAGGTGACCTTGTATTGCTTGTGCTACCTCCATTTCAAGTTGAAATTTGTGAGTGTCGTTTGATTGAGTGAACCATCTCTCAAGATTGGCCCATATGAAAGAAGAAGTGGTGTGTTCTTCGAGGATGCCATCATGAAGATTTATATGAATGAAATTGATGTGGTAGGACATACTTTGTCTGTATAGAATCTGCCACAATGCAAATTTGGGGTTGATGAGAGCATTCTCTTTCTCATTAGATGAAAGCTATTGAGAAGAAGTTTTGGAAGGATCTAGGTGAGAGAGAACATGGTTCTCAAAGAAGTCACCCAAAATAGTTGCCCGCCACGACTGCCAATCTTTGGCAGTGTGTAAAAGAGTTTGGAATGCATTTAATTTTGTGGATATTTCATGCCTTAATTTACCTCTAATCTCCTCATTATTATGCTTGGTTACCTTAACTTTCTACCATATTAAGCATGTATACCACTTAAGCCTTGATTTAAGAAAACTACTAGTTTCTGTGTAGGTAATCGAAGAAACTTGGCTTTTACTATGGAGGCAGGGCACCCATCAGTTCCCTTAAATTGATGAAAGCCAAGGCACCCATATAAGGAGGCAGGATCACCACTTACTAAAAATTTGAAGAATAAAACATCCATTCCAAACACAATCAATGGTATGCTAGAATAGGTGCAAAATTTCCAAACTTTGATAAATGGTATTCAAAACAATTAAAGTATAGCAGCGGAATAAAAATATTGACTATATTCAATTTATCACAATGTTACAAAAGTACATCATAATATCCCATAAGGGTTTACATGTATGATACAACATAAGTATCTAAGTAGAGGGAAATCTAAACCATAACAACTTTGTCTCCAAGCTTTAACTCGTTGAGCTAGTCTAAAACTTTATGCCTTACCATCCAAGTACTTCACCTAGGGTTGGAAGCATACCCCATCAAGAACAAAAAACAGATGACATCACCAAAGGTTGGTATGTGCATACTAAATAGGAAAATTGAGAAATATATGGAATAAAGGACATCAAATATAAAAGGATTCCCATAGAAAGGATAAGGACCACCCAAATGGGTATCAAGAGAAAAGGAATTGAAATCATATGATAACAAAAGAATACTTGCCATTATTAAAACATAAAATATTGTGCCACACAAGCACATGTAAAGAATTAGGGCGCACCCCCATATCATCAACCTGCATGCATGTGAGATAAATGTAGCCCTAGAACAATATAAACACAAAGGTGGCTAAGACTCATAAAATTGAAACCTGATAGAGAAAGGAATACTGCCAATCTCCCAAATATATAAGACATGGGTCAAGAATCATACATCTTGCCCTGGGTATGAGGTTCCTTTCCATTCTAAAAGAGTAGGAAAATATCACATCTACTCGGTGGGAAATAATACATCTACCATAACCAATGCAATCACACTACTCTAGTTCTACTGAATCACATAGCATGTTAAATGTAGAGGCAAGTAGATAGTATAGTAAGAATATATAAACTAGTCACCACATAATTGACCAACATATATATCCACCTCATAAGTGGGCAAAAGACATCATGTGTCATCTTTTAGAGTTCCATCATGAACAAAGCATAAGATAAGAGTTCAAAAGAATATCCATGATCACATGATCGATATCAAATAATGTAGTTCACATGAACCATGGTTTTCAAAATAAAAGATATTGTGTATAGGCTAATGTCCATAGGACAAAGAGAATGAATAAGCATATGTGAATTTCTCAACATAGAAGAATAGGGGATACATCATACCTCAAATTCAGAGTCTAAATAGTCCAAGTCAAGCCTAGGCCTCCAAAGAACGTCTAGGGAAGGTGGACATGTCCAATAAGTAAGGTTCCCAAGCTTAGAGAGGCTGGTTTCTCCAACAAAGGTCCTATCTCGAGCAAGAAGAACCTTCTCCACTTTAGAGGTGAAAAATCCTAACAAAAGAACATGGAGATGGGGTGTTTAAGGGCTCTAGGTGGGGTTTCACCATGGAAGACCATGGTTTCGACCTAGACTAAGGTGGAAGGAAGACTAACAACATGAAAATAGGGAAGGAAAGGAGGATACTTACTAGTTTTAGTCAAAATCACCACGGAGGAGCTTAAGAAATCCTAAATAGATAAGTTTGGAACCCTAGGAGCCTTCTTCACCAAGGTAGGCACCTCCTTTTACCTTGGGACAACACCTTTGTGGAAAAATAGAGTAGGAATAATACTCTAAGCTAGAGTAAATAAATTAGAGCAAGAGTTTTTAAATTGGGAGTTGGGAAGGGGTGGATATGGCTATATAAAGAAAGAGGTCAAGTATGAGGTGTCTATGAGACATTCCATGTGTCATGTATAAGGGTGTCCATGGACATGCAAGACTTTAAGGATAAGGAAGAAGTCAAGCATGAGGTGTCAAATTACTTTACATGTGTCCAATGCTAAGGGTGCCTATGGACATGCAAACCTTTATGGATAAGGAAGAAGTCAAGCATGAGGTGTCCATGGAGCTTTCCATGTGTCCTTAGCCTAGGGATTTCATGGCCATGCAAGAGGACAACTCATAGAGGCTTCTTGAATATCAAATGTTAGTTTATGGACACTTATAGGCCATCCCAACCGACCTCCAAACAAAGAAATAATCCCATTGGTTGAAAACTTCTAAAGATATGCTCATTTATAAAGTGGGTAATCCCTAAAATGCCCTTGGTGAGAAACACCTTCAAATCAAGGTGCAACCAGACGCCCTATGGTTCAAAAACTCTAAAACGGTAAGGGACTATATAAGGATTATAACGCATGTGACAATTTGCAATGAAAACCCCCCAATTGGGTAAATTGCAAAAAAGTCCAGACGGTACCTAAAATTGCATAACTTGCACAAACAACATCAACATTTGGACCAAACTTCATCCATAAGTTATCTTTGATGTGTTGAATATGAATTTGCCATTTTTTTCATATTTTTAAGTTATACAATCACATTATTCATTACTTATGCCTTTTACTCATTTTCTCTCTCCTAAACTTATCCTAATATTTCAAGGTTGTCCAAATTAGATGAAATATGACATGTAGGCTAATTTTGATATGTAGATTTTGAATTTGAAGTTTGTTTCCACTTTTGAGACTAATTTTTATGAGATATGTCATATGGCCCATTATCTAAATTATTCATCTAATTCAGTTTCTTATCTTCATATTACCACCAAAATGAGTTGTGGCATATTTTATGTATCCATTATAAACCTAAGATTAATGTTAGAAAATTAGGTTACATTAAGGTGATCTATACATGCATTAGCTCATTGGGGTTATACTAAACATCTATTTAGGTCTAACCTTCAACCGTGTTTGGCTATGTCCAAAAGGTCAACTTCCAGGGTAGGGTCCAAGATCTAGTATGTTACAACCCGTGAATCCACAAACTAACCATCGATTTCTTGATATCTAATGTCCAGTCAAGAAAATTATGTGACCATTAGATGTAAGAACTGATGGCTCATACCATGCAAGTCACCCAAAACAACCATCAAATTCTGAGAATCAATAGTCCATCAAATCATCCACTTACTGATCACCCGCCATCGATCCTCAAGATCTAATGTTCTGTCGAACCTAAAAATTTGATGAATGTATAAGCCAAGGAATTGATGATCTACCACAACACATCACACCGACATGCATCTGTTTCCAAAGATCTTATGGCCCAACTGGATCTCAGTGAAGGCCAACCAACAAGAGGGAAACCAATGGATTAGCTGAATGCCTAAGATCTGATGGTCCTACTACCACAGTATCCAAACTTAGTAATGAATAAATTGATGGGTCAGCAGTACACTCAAAGATTCGATGATTGTACAAAACGGTCATTCCAGTTAGTTATTCACATGTCCCAAGACACGTGCCCGTAGCCAGACTTGCTGTGCAAGAAATCAACACCCGGTCTGAGCTAGTATGGGGCACCAAGAAGGGGGAGCCACCCTTGCTAAAAGTGGAAGCACTACTAGAGCCACCACCAACATCAACCAACTCCTTCCATTGGTTGTGAAGTTTGAAGGACAAAAGTTCAAAGATCTTCCCCACTGCCTATTGTCAGACTATTCCAATCTCTTTGTCAACTAAAGGAGGGCTAGGAGCATGTCCTTTACATCACTGCACCATCTTCAAATCAGAGAGCCTAATCCATCGACCATGGCCATTTGGGGCCATTGTTAGTGTATCTTCTTCTCTATGACATTGTTTCCTTCCTTCATCCCTTCATTTCCTCCCCTCTTTCGACCTTCTTCATGTCAAAAATTACTAGTAAATTTGTAATGCAACTCACCACCATGAGTGGCTAAACATATAGCTTGGGTTTGGAGTAGCCATCAAGTCTCTCACAACATGTAAATACTTATATCTTTCAAATACTATGCACTTAGAAATGTACATTTCTATTCTTTTCATTTTAATACTTCACTTTTATACTAATTACCATCTTGTGATGTTTGATTGTTAATATATTGAACGAGTAGTATTAGTCATATGTAAGTTTCACAGAATTGCACGAATGCATGAGAATGTTGGAATGCTAAAGCTAATAATCATATGATTTTATTGTGATTGTTTGTTTATCATCTTGAGAGAGAGACAACTTTGTAATCTAGATCTATCCTATTCTCGAGAGAGGAGGGAATGGACATCTATGATGATTGTTTGTAAACTTACTAAAGGTATACAATGGGTGTGAGTATTGCATGTTGGAGAGAGACCATACTTGATATGTTTTTATTTGATTTTACTTGCTCTCTTATTATACAAATTTTTTCTTGTTTCACTCATTTTATTTTTCTTATTTTTTGAAGTACTATCGTTTCACAAGGAAACAAAACTTGATCTCGTTCTTTGGATGGTGTAATTAAGTCAAGATCCTACATTCTTAACATATAACACTCCTTGTCCATGTAGATCGACCCTGCCGTATAATAGTTGTGGGGGCCTAAGTGTCAGGTTTTACATTTAACAATATGACTACTTACACTACAGAAAAATGGTGCATTTGTTGGTATGTATGCCCTGAGAGCCAATCATGGGATGATTGGTGGGATACATTAAGATTGATTTGATAAACATCAAAGGCAAGCTTCCAATTCTTTCTGGTTCATATGAGATAGTGATAGAACAGATTGAATGTCTAGAGAATGACAGTACTCAATGACGTATGCTTTCAGGTTAAGGACCTGAACGATGAGATCATACGGATGCTAAGAGTTTGTACATTCTTGTTATGTCCCTAGTCGGATGTCATTGTGGAAGGTAGATAGACAACAATGACACACAAGACTAGATTGTGGTGTTGGTTGATGACAGAATCTCATTAGTCATGATATAGAGATATCAAACCAAACACATAGGTACTTGTTAGAGAACAAGTGTACCGGACAGACCCACCGTGAGTTTGACACATGGAACCATGAGATGGTAGTCACAGTCAGTACTCGCAGTGATGGTGGTGAGTGTGATTCTTAGACCTGAAATCACTGCACTCAACACATGTCGTTGGGCACATTTTGACATCATCAAACGCAGTCCTGAAACATGGGTTGTTATAAAGGTGATGATTGGGTGGCTTTGACACATGGGGCTTTTGAGGGGTGAGTGATAGATATGGGATTTGTCCCTCCTGAGGGAGTTTGATATCCATGGCCACTTGATGAGTAGGATTGAGATAGGCGTGCGCACACATGTGTGAATCAGTATGTGATATTGATGTCATACATATCTCCTTCAATCTACTCTGAGATCAAGAAAGTGAATGAACGTTGACAGGATGACTGTTCCATGCCTTGAGTTCATTCAGGATATCAGTGACAAAGGAATTATACATTCACTGTAACACCATTCACGGATTGTAGGATGAAAGTTGTTCTCCAACTTTCTACTTTCACTTGGGTAGCACTGATGTGTGACTAGGCACCGCTCTTTGCTTGTGAAGTCATAAATGTTATGGACTTTCACTGCCAACGTAAAATGGACTTGCAGGGTCACACACATAGGATTTAACCTGGAAGAGGAGTTTTGTCCACAAAGCAATGTTTAGATTGATTACTAAAGGAGTTTAGTAGTTCAATTAAACACTCAATCAGTCGATGGCTCAATATTGTATGGTTCAAGGTGTTGGACGCATTGATTGGAGTATCGGATTGATTGAAATCGCAATTGACTGATTTTACCCAACCTGTGCTCCCAACCGATCGGCTCATGTGATGAACCGGTCGGCTGAGGTTGCTGAACCGGTCGGATGGAGTGTCCAGGCCGATCGGCTCATACCCAGGTTGAAATGACTGGTTCAAGAGTTGAACCGATCGGCTCAACTGGTGCAACCGACCAGTTGGGAAAGTCATGTCGGCAAGAATTTTCCTTTGTTTTCAAATTGCTCAATTCGATTGGGAATAACATTGGTATTCGATACCAATTGAGAACGAAACAAGGAAAGTCTTTTTGAGCCAGATTAGGACCATGAACCAATCGGTTCAGGGAACCAACCGATCGGTTGGAGTGCCCCAAACGATCGGCTCAGGTCCAACCGATCGACTCAATGGCTGAACCGATCGGTTCAGTTGTGAACCGATCATTTGAAGTTGCGAACCGGTTGCTTTTTGTAGAAAATTCTCGAACCCTTCTACTCCTGCTTTAGTCCCATATTGCTGGGCACAGAGAACCCTGTCCCATGACCCGCATATATATATAGGGGTATTGGGGGCTTCTTAGAACACAACTCAATGCAAGCCGGTTGCTTTGCGAAGTTGTCGTTCTCTCTGGTTTTGGTAACCGTGAGAGATCCCGAGCAAGTGCTTCCCGCAAAAGAGAGGTGCAGCAAGGGAAGGACAACTGCAGTTGCAACTGGTAGCAGGAGAGTGTGTTGGCGACTAGTACGTCAACAGGAGGGTGCGACTCCTTCCACTTCCTTGTGGGACAAGGAGTGTGGAGTTCCAGGTGGTCCATGTGGACTACTACAGAGGCGGGAGGACACTGCCGCTCAGGAGGATAACTGTCATCCGACAGTCCGGTAGGAGGAGGAGTCATCAGTCCCGGTGCGACCAGGAGCTGCATAGACGCCGTCCAAGACTGGAGTTGAAGACCGCGCATTGCGCGAGGTATTGTCGCCGAGCAAGCCTCGGGACAAGGTATGATTCCACAAACCATCCTTTCCTATTATATAGACGTTGACGCGTTTCCTCGGTATGGGTTGGGGGAGAAAATTTTTTGTTTCCGCTGCCTTCTCCGTCTCCCCTAAAACCCAACAGTGGTATCTGAGCCACGTCAACTGCTCTATATTTTAGGAATATCGATATGATCGATTTTGGTTTGTCGCCTTTATTTATTGCATGCGATGCAAATAATATTGGCTTTATGCATGTCCAATCCTAAATCCACAAATCCCAAATTACATATATGATATGTATTATTAATGCACTCGATACGCGTCGCCCTTAAACGAGTTTTGTGGTGGATGTGTGTAGCGTGATTATGGCTTATAAACCCCTATCTGTGTGTGGTTGTTTGTGGTTTCTTGCATCTCAGTCTGCGCACCGATCTTCCCTCTCTTATTCCTGATGTAACTCGAAATAATTCGAGATTCTTTCCTACCTTTGCTCCCCCCGAATGTAACTCGGGGTTTCTTCTTTTAAGCAATGTAATAATAGGATATATTTTATTTCCTGTTATGTCGAAGACCGGAGGACATCAAGACGACTGCTCAGACGATCGTTTCAAGGCGTGAACCGATCGGCTGACCTTGCAGACGGTCGGTTCAAGGAGTGAACCGATCGGTTGATGACCGGTTCGAGGAACGAGACAAGCGGGTGGCGGACATGACGAGATGCACGACGACCAGGCGACCTGATCGGTTGGAGGAGCCAACCGATCGGCTGGTGGCACCCAGACGACCGGCTGGAGAGTACAGATCATTCATGTGATGAGTTGATCAATTCAGATGGCAAGGCACAGAGTTCATCTTATACAGGTTGCATGTGATGTTGACCTAGATGTTGGCAAGGCACATAGTTCTCTTTGGATCGAGGAATCACATTAGGATGGCCATAATCATCACTTTTTATCATTTGTGCATGTTTTCTGTGGGATATAGCATGTATATGATACGTACTATGTATTGTGGTGATTGGATATGTATATGTATATAAAACTAAATCCCTCATTAAAATATTAAGTTTTAGATTCCTTCCAAATGCGACACACGTGAAAATCTTGATCGACCAAGTGTGGGCACGCCCAAGCGTGGTGCACCATCTATCTCGTGGAAGCGTGAAGGATGAATATGTGGGTCTGCCCAAGCAGGGTGCATATTCATCGTGTTTGCTTTGGGTCGGACTTAACAAGATGAACTAGATAGGATCTAGCGCCTTGAGGCATGGAGATGATCATTGCAAGGAGTTGTATATGACATCTTATTAAGAGTTGCATATGATGCAATTGGCAAAAGTTGCCTACCTGAGAGATCTATGTTGTGGGTGACAGCCCAAGCTGGTCCATGACTTAGAGGATTTCAGGATCTTGCCCACTAGAAGGTTGTACACTGCAATCTTCCGAATTGATGGTGAGGGCTATCAATTTGAAGTAAAATAGTGGGAGCGATAATTAATTAAAGGCCTAATTATATTGTCAACTTGTCAAATCAATCAAATAAGTAAAAAATGAGTTTTTGGACTAAAATTGCATATATTTCCTTTTTGTTAATATAAATGGTTAATCAACAAATCACTTTATTTGCGATCGGTCTTTGAGACCAACAAATTAAATGGGAATAATTCCACGACTGGTTAGGATGATGATGAGAAGTGTTCTCAATCAAAGAGCGAAAGCTCTAAGTCCTAGTTATACCAGAACCAGATGAACTCGATCCCACCACATCAATGGCTGAAAGTATGCTTATGGAAGCATACTGAGGATGACATTGATGAGGAGTGCTTGATGTTGTGTTCTCTGAACTATGAGTTGCAGAGACAACATGAGACATATGATGTCTCTAAGATACTGTCCTAGTATGTCATGACAGAAGGAGATCCAGTAAGGTATTCACACACTCAATGTGATTGGGTATGTGGAAAACCTGATTAAGGAGGATTCCCTCTGAGCCAAGAGTTGGCTATTGGTATGATACTGCAAATGTTGCGAGGATCATACAATTCATGATAAGCTACAACATGAACAACTTTGACAAACGTTGACAGATTTGTTGGACATGTTGAGGATAGTAAAGGCAAAGATGAAGAAAGACAAACCATAATCTTTGATGTGATCAAAGAGAAAGGTAATTCTTAAGGGCAAGGAAAAGGGCAAAGCTAAGAAGTGTTCTGATGCTAGCCAGCAATCCAAGCCGTCTTCAGCCTCAAGGCACATGGGGAAAGGGTGTATGAGGGATTGCCCTCTATATCTGGAAGAACAAAAGAAGATGAAGGAGGGGATGGAGATCTCCACCTAAGGTATCAGGAAATGAACCGCTTCTTTATCTGAGGTATATGATACCAACATATGGATATGTCATATATGATATGCAATATCCACAAAGAAGTGATGGCTTTTGTGAAAGGACCAAGAAAGAAGTACCCATCATTGGAGCAAGTGTTGCTTCCATAGATAGGAGTATCTTTCAGTTTATTTCAGCCTAAAGGGCACAAAATAGAGTTGAGAACTGCTATTTCATATATTGCCAATAGATAGAAACACTTTATTATTGCATATTGTATGACAATGATGGCAATTAATAAAGTTGATGTTTCAATCTTAAAGATATGATCTTTGTGGCAATGCTTTGTTTATCTTATAATACCTGGTATGTATAAGATAAAATGATACCTTGAAGCTATAGATAACTCAAACAATCAAATTAGCATCAATCATGAGAAATTCATTTCTAGTTTCCATATGATGGATAAATCTAGACTCTTTTGGTTAGAGAACCAGTAAGAGACATGAATCTCTTGTACATGACTAATCAATCTTCACTAAAGGTAGTGGAAGAATGATTGTCCTATTAGGTATAATACATATGATGTATTTACATACCTATTGGAACAGATGCTAATACTTCAAATGGTGTTTAGAGAAATACCAATATGAATGTCTTGAAGTGTTCAAGATTATCATAAATGAAGTACAAATTTGGTAAAGTATTAATTCTTGATGAGATCAATGAATAAAATACTTGGACCAAATGTTTGAGATCCTTATGAGAGATTATGATAGTGTATCATAGTGAACTCATGATTAAGGCATGGTGATGTCTAAATCAAGAAGGAATCATACTCTAAGGAGTTAGAGAATGATTATCGAATAACTGAATTCTTCTTAATAAAAGAATACCCCACACTAATAAAGGAAATTAAGAATCACAAGGGTTGTGAGTTCTTATATCCTTAACAGATACACCTCAATTATCTATGTGATGAGTTGTTCATGTGATGAGTCAACTATCAAGATGAATATGAGGAACCAAATCTTGAGTTATGGTTTATGACCATTACATCCTAAATGACATCCATGGGAACCATAAGGTATGACCTTGATGGTAGCACTCATTGGATCATATCCATAAGTGCAAATGAGTCTTAAGTGTTAAGACACAAGGATAACATTTTGAGAAGGATGATGCTTGTTGATTGCAACTTAATGACTAAGACATTTGGCATATGGATACTAAAACCGCATTCCTATGAGGAATAAAACTAGGATGTGTACGTGACACAGCCTATAAGGTTTATGAATCCACTAATGTAAATGAAGTCTATAAGTTACAATGGACTAATCAATGTGATTGATTGAGTACAAGCAACTCAGAATTGGATCTTTACTTTGATGATATAGTCAAAGGGTTTGACTGATATGTCAAAGATAAAGAAGGGATATGTGATTTAGTGGGAGCGTATTCACATTCCACATATTGATGTGAAATGGAATTGTTCTAGAATGGAAATCCAAAAGTGGAAATTATCTTTAAGGAAGATAGAGATGTTTCCTATATGATGGGAATAGAGATCTATAGAGATAGTTCTCGAAAAATCTCTTGACCTGGAAAGAGAAAGCATACATTGGCAATCTGTACTGAAGGGTTCAGTATGCACAAGATTCAGTGGGAGACAACTTGTCCAAATTATATGGATATTAGTATCCCAAGGCCAAGTGTCCAATTCTTATGAAGAATGGGAACACTAAGAATAGATATGGATCTATCATGTATGCAATCATCCCATTATATTGCATGTATTGACATGGAAAGAATAAAATGCATTCATCATCTTGTATGTGTGACATGACAATATGATGTGCTCATCCTGATAACTCGTATGTGAGACATGATGAGTGGATGTCTGTCTGATTCCAGTAAGGGTTACTGGAATACCATAAGAACTTGATAAGTACTTGGGAAGTACTAGTTCTATGGAGATAAGGAAGAGTTCGATGTAAAAAGTTACATTGATGCGAACTTCCGAAAGGACAGAAAATAAATCGCAAAATATATATAGGATATATAAAAGTGAAAGTTTGTTGATAATTGGAAGTGTTCCAATAAAACCATTTAAAAGGAAATGCCGAGTATCTGTGTGTTAGAGAACATCAGTGGATACTATATGGATCTAGAAGTTCATGAGATGCACTTATAGATATTCCACTCATTGATGACAAGTCTAGAATCCTCGATCATGAAATGTGGCTAAAGGTTAGCAATGGAATACTAGATCACATATTACGGCAACTCCATCTCATACGTGTGACGTACAATGAATAGATGAGAGACATGAAATTTATACTGACTTTGGCAATGTGTTGCCATTACTCACTATGTTTGCACTAGAGCACAGTAACATGTGGGACATGTTTGAAGATCACTATGAATATGATTCATGGGTGATTGGCTCGCAGTGCAAGTGGGAGTCTGTTGGTATGTATGCCCTGAGATCCAATCATGGGATGATTGGTGGGATACATTAAGATTGATTTGATAAACATCAAAGGCAAGCTTCCAATTCCTTCGGGTTCAGTCATATGAGATAGTGATAGAACAGATTGAATGTCTAGAGAATGACAATACTCAATGACGTATGCTTTCAGGTTAAGGACCTGAACGATGAGATCATACGGATACTAAGAATTTGTACATTCTTGTTATGTCCCTAGTCGGATGTCATTGTGGAAGGTAGATAGACAACAATGACACACAAGACTAGATTGTGGTGTTGGTTGATGACAGAATCTCATTAGTCATGATATAGAGATATCAAACCAAACACATAGGTACTTGTTAGAGAACAAGTGTACCAGACAGACCCACCGTGAGTTTGACACATGGAACCATGAGATGGTAGTCACAGTCAGTACTCGCAGTGATGGTGGTGAGTGTGATTCTTAGACCTGAAATCACTGCACTCAACACATGTCGTTGGGCACATTTTGACATCATCAAACGCAGTCCTGAAACATGGGTTATTATAAAGGTGATGATTGGGTGGCTTTGACACATGGGGCTTTTGAGGGGTGAGTGATAGATATGGGATTTGTCCCTCCTGAGGGAGTTTGATATCCATGGCCACTTGATGAGTAGGATTGAGATAGGCGTGCGCACGCATGTGTGAATCAGTATGTGATATTGATGTCATACATATCTCCTTCAATCTACTCTGAGATCAAGAAAGTGAATGAACGTTGACAGGATGACTGTTCCATGCCTTGAGTTCATTTGGGATATCAGTGACAAAGGAATTATACATTCACTGTAACACCATTCACGGATTGTAGGATGAAAGTTGTTCTCCAACTTTCTACTTTCACTTGGGTAGCACTGATGTGTGACTAGGCACCGCTCTTTGCTTGTGAAGTCATAAATGTTATGGACTTTCACTGCCAACGTGAAATGGACCTGCAGGGTCACACACATAGGATTTAACCTGGAAGAGGAGTTTTGCCCACAAAGCAATGTTTAGATTGATTACTAAAGGAGTTTAGTAGTTCAATTAAACACTCAATCAGTCGATGGCTCAATATCGTATGGTTCAAGGTGTTGGACGCATTGATTGGAGTATCGGATTGATTGAAATCGCAATTGACTGATTTTGCCCAACCTGTGCTCCCAACCGATCGGCTCATGTGATGAACCAGTCGGCTGAGGTTGCTGAACCGGTCGGCTGGAGTGTCCAGACCGATCGACTCATACCCAGGTTGAAATGACCGGTTCAAGAGTTGAACCGATCGGCTCAACTGGTACAACCGACCAGTTGGGAAAGTCATGTCGGCAAGAATTTTCCTTTGGTTTCAAATTTCCCAATTCGATTGGAAATAACATTGGTATTCGATACCAATTGAGAACGAAACAAGGAAAGTCTTTTTGAGCCGGAATAGGACCATGAACCGATCGGTTCAGGGAACCAACCGACCGGTTGGAGTGCCCCAAACGATCGGCTCAGGTCCAACCGATCGTCTCAATGGCCGAACCGATCGGTTTAGTTGTGAACTGATCATTTCAAGTTGCGAACCGGTTGCTTTTTGTGGAAAATTCTCGAACCCTTCTACTCCTGCTTTAGTCCCATATTGCCGGGCACAGAGAACCCTATCCCATGACCCGCCTATATATATAGGGGTATTGGGGGCTTCTTACAACACAACTCAATGCAAGCCGGTTGCTTTGCGAAGTTGCTGTTCTCTCTGGTTTTGGTAACCGTGAGAGCTCCCGAGCAAGTGCTTCCCACAAAAGGGAGGTGCAGCAAGGGAAGGACAACTGCAGTTGCAACTGGTAGCAGGAGAGTGTGTTGGCGACTAGTACGTCAACAGGAGGGTGCGACTCCTTCCACTTCCTTGTGGGACAAGGAGTGTGGAGTTCCAGGTGGTCCGTGTGGACTACTACAGAGGCGGGAGGACACTGCCGCTCAGGAGGACAACTGTCATCCGACAGTCCGGTAGGAGGAGGAGTCGTCAGTCCCGGTGCGACCAGGAGCTGCACAGACGCCGTCCAAGACTGGAGTTGAAGACCGCGCATTGCGCGAGGTATTTTCGCCGAGTAAGCCTCGGGACAAGGTATGATTCCACAAACCATCCTTTCCTATTATATAGACGTTGCGCGTTTCCTCAGTATGGGTTGGGAGAGAAATGTTTTTGTTTCCACTGCCTTCTCCGTCTCCCCTAAAACCCAACAACATTAACGTCAAAGTTTATGACAACTTATTATGTTGTCGTAATAAATACAGTAAAAATGACAAACAACATTTTCCGCCATTGTTGGTGCTGACAACAACATAATTTTTTTTGTCTGTTGTAAATAAACAAATTTTCTGCCGTTAAAACTCTTCCCTTTTTTACATCAGCTTTTAATATATAAATAAATTCACATATGTACTTATACATATTTTATTTTAGATTTGTTAATATGAAACCAAGTCAGATGGTTTATTTTTAACACGTGGTTGATGAAGTTATTCAACCCGATAACTATGTAAAATGATACAAGTTTTTATATTTTCCCTAGACAACTAGCTTACCCATCCCCTTGTTAACACCAAAAAACTATATACTTTTCTATTCCCTCATCTCCCGATCTGTGTGCCGGACCTAGAAGAACTCTACAAAGTGAGAGCGTACGTCTTACCCTCAGCGTGATCAATCGGTTTATTCTCTGTAAGCCATGATTCTGCATGATGTCATCTGCCTCCATGATGATTAGATCACCTTTGCTGTAGGGAGCAAGTATTTCCAACTAACTAGGTCGTGCTGCTCGTAGGCCCCTATATGTTGTGCGACTTTCGTAACCTGGAACGCACACTCTTCTGTCACCAATTTGTTTAAAGATACACGATCCAGGTTAGGTGTAAAGCCTGTGAGATCATCTTTAACTTGGTCCTTGAATTGTTCTAATCATATCATCTATACTAATTTTATTATCTCATCTTCTCACAGATCCTGCATCATCCATGAATGAATACAGGTACTAGGAAGGCTGTTATTCATTGCTTTACATTAAACTACGTCACAATAATCAAATAAAAAGCTTTGAACTTGTCAAAGGGGGAAGCTCTATGAAATTGCTTTGCAATTATCAAATCAGAGGTGGTGGAAAAGGATAAGGAGGAAGAAAATAGGAGATACATTGGCTTTGGCAATCAATTTTTTAAGTTTATACTTTGCTTTGTCTATAGCTAATTATTATAAGATTTACACTATGGTGTGAATGTATCCTCTCAAATAATTTATGTTGATAAATGTTTTTGTGGAATTTGTTATCATTATCTTCTACCAGGACAGTCCCTGACACAGACTTATGGAAAATACCCTATATATAGGTAACAACTTAGGCCTAGTCACATTAATGTGTGGTGTATGTTGTGGTAAAGGTTTGGATTCAACCCAATAGTTCTTGATAATATGGTTTGTTTGATGGTTCACACTTAAGAACTGAAAAGTCCAAACTTTTCAAATATAATTTTTTCGTTGTCATCATGTCATAAATTCTAATAATATTTAAGAATGAAATTAGTGGTAACCCAACCAATTTTAGAAGTGTACTTAACATTATATGCATGGATACTAGCATAACAACAACCCATTCTGACTCAACACACAAGTAGGAAACAATTATTTTTTTTTTCATTTAAAATTTTAGATCTACGGCTATATTTGTTTTTCCTGCATCTATATTAAGTTATCAACAACAAAAAATGGCAGTCCTTAATCACTTTAATAAATTCATAAATACTATATTTTTGTTAATATTTTCAAATATTTAATAATTTTATTCAATAAATTCATAAATACTATATTTTTGTTAATATTTTCAAATATTTGATAATTTTAATCTAATATTCTTTTTTATACCTCTTAAGTTGTTAGAACTTAGAGTGTGAACCATAAGTATAAATTTTGATACCTTCAAATGTCTACGAATGATATGTGTGTATGTTTATTTTCCCATCCATCAAGTTGTAGCGCTAAGCATTTTCGAAAGTTCGACTACATGAGATTGTTGTTGAATATAACTTTGTGATGCTCCATGATGGTTTGCATTCCTTTTTGAACATAGAAAATGGCATGTAGGGATATAATCTTAATTTCTAATTTCAGTACGATGATCACTATATTTTTTAAGTAATTGTTTATGTCAATAAAAGTTGCTGAATTTTTTTTGATATAGTAAAATCATGAGTGAAAATTTATGGTTTTTGCAAATTTTTTGAAGAAATTGGTTTATGTTTTTTATTTATTTAAACTCATACAATTAAATATCACTTCTAACAAAAAATATATTCCAATTTATTTTATAACATAACTGGAAATACAATGATATATTTCTCTTAGAATTTCCTCATACAATAAATGATGCATACCACAAAGACGTAGAGGAAGTGTCTTGTGATTCCTTTTTATTTAACAATAGCCAATCGACAACAATAATTCTTAATTTGTATCCCTTTTTTTTTAATAAAACTCTATGTTTCTATGTAGAAGATGGCACCAAGTAACCGATGGATTAGACTTGTTGATGATCGACTTGATGATCCAGCATATAAGTTTGGTGTCGAAAGTTTCTTATTTATGCATGTCAAAGAATTATCTTAACTGAAATTAGATGCCCATTTGTTCGTTGTGTTAATGTTATGTCTATGCATCATGATTAAGTCAGAACACACCTAATGGTTTATGGTTTCATGAGGAGTTATACCTTTTGGTATCATCACAGTGATATGGGACATGAAATTGATTTTGATTTAGATGCTAAAAATAATGAGAATGAATAAGATAGCGATACAAACGATGATATATTAGAGCTTCTAGAAGATATTCATCCAATCCATCATAATATTGAGGATAATGTTGGGGATATGGGATCTTTTGACCAATATTTTATAAAAGAGGAACCTAATCATGAGGCCCAAATGAATTTTAGGTTGCTAAATGACCTCAAACAACCTCTTTATAAGGGCTCTAAGAGTTCAAAGTTGTCTACACTAGTCAAGTTGCTTCACATCAAGCGTCTTGGGAGATGGAGCAATCGATCTTTTACAATGTTACTTGAATTGATGAAAGATGAGCTATTTCCACAAGACTCAACATTTCCTACCTCTTATTATGAAGCAAAGAAGACAATCAAAGATCTTGGTTGCTCATATAACAAGATTGATGCATGTGCAAACAATTGTATGTTGTTTTGGAAGGAAGACCATGGTCTTGATCATTGTAAAATTTGCAATACCTCTAGATGGAAACATGACAAGTGTAGTGGGGTAGAGAAAGTAAAAACAGATGGAAAACAATTTGTGCTACTTTCCACTAATGACATCTTCAAATGTTGTTTATGTCCACAAAAAACATTTGCATTTATGACGTGGCATCATTATGATGGTGATATGCGACATCTAGCTGATTCATTGGCATGGAAGATATTCAATGAACATAATGAAAATTTTGCTGTTGAGAGAATAAATGTTAGATTGGGACTAGTTAGTGATTGTTTTCAACCATTCAACAATTATAGACCATCATATATCATTTGTCCAGTTATTCTTATTCCATATAATTTGCCTCCTTGGATGATAATGAAGCAACCCAATCTGATTTTGTCTATGCTCATTCTTGGTCCTGGTGATGCTATTGATGTTTATTTGCAACCTCTAATAGATGAATTGTTAGAGTTGTGGAACGATGGAATACAAACATTTGATGCAACTATGCGACACAATTTTAATCTCTGTGCATCTCTTATGTGGACAATTAATGATTTTCCTACATATGGAATTTTATCTGGATGGAGAACACAGGAAAAACTTGCTTACCTGTGTTTCCATTAGGGTACCCATTCAACTTGTCTTGCTAATATGTTGGAAAACAATGTTCCATGGGTCATAGACAATATTTGCCTATGAATCACAAGTGGAGAAGAAATAAATTTAAATTTGATGGCACTATTGAGAATGGCACACCAATGCCACCACTAACTGGTGGTGATATTCTTAACCAAGTCAGCAATCTTGAGGGAAATCCTTTTAGTAAAGATTCCAAAAGGACCTCTCACAAGAGTAGGGGGGACAATTGGAATAAGAAAAGCATTTTCTTCAAACTACCATATTGGAAAAATCTTTTAATATGACATACTTTAGATGTGATGCATACAGAGAAAAACATATGTGATAAAATTCTTGAAACTATTCTGAATGTTGAGAATAAGACAAAGGACAATTGCAAATCTCACCTTGATTTGCAAGCAATGAAAATTAGAAAAGAATTGCACCCCGTAACAAGGGAGGGGAAAAGAGTCTTTCCAGATGCATCATTTGTACTATCTCGAGATGGAAAGAAGAAGTTTTGTAGATTTTTGAAAGATTTAAAAGTCTAGATGGCTTTTCCTCAAACATTTCACAATGTGTGAACATGAAAGAGACTAAACTTTTAGGATTAAAAGGTCATGACCATCATGTTCTATTACATCACATACTTCCACTTGCACTATGTGGTCTTCTTCCTAAGGTTGTGTATGAGTTGATTCTTGAGTTGTCTTGATTTTTCAGGATCTTGGGATCGAAGAGCTTAAATATGAGGGAGTTGAAGCAAATTGAAGTTCAAATTCCAATCACTCTTTGTAAGTTAGAGAAGATATTTCCACCATCATTTTTTGATGTGATGTTGCATCTTCCAATTCATTTGGCACATGAGGCTATTCTATGTGGACTCATTCATGGTCACTAGATGTATCCTACAGAGAGAAATTTGTATACCTTAAAATCATATATCTGCAATAAGGCCCTCCCAGAGGGTTCTATAGTAGAAGGATACATAGAAGAAGAATGTATGAATCTTTGTTCAGGATATTTGCATAAAGTGGAGACAAAGGTCAATTGCCTAGATCAAAATTATGAAGATAATGTCAAGGAATATATAGGTTTATCTACTTTTTCATACAAGGGAAGAAGGCTAGGTTGTAGAAAAACAAGAGACCTTGATGCACTTTAATTGGAGCAAGCTCATATATGCATTCTATATAATTGTGAAGGCGTTGAACCTTTAATTGAGTAAGTGATTTCCTACAAATCATTATATGTCATTTATTTATAACTTGCAGTATTCCTATATATAATTGATCTAATATTTAAATGATTCAACTTAGGGAATACTATCAAATTCATGGGGTAAATGCAGTACAAATATCTTTTAAGGAATTCAATGAAAATTTCATTGAGTGGTTTAAGACAAAAGTAAGTTGTCTATTTTATCAATATGGGTATATACATACATAATTGTTTATATGTTTTTCATTTAACCATTATAATTTATATAGGTTGCATATCAGTTTGAGAATGATAAAAGCAAAAGAATATAAGAGTTGCTTTCATTATCAAGGGGTCCTTCTAAACCGGCTACATGTTTTTATGGTTATGTGGTGATTGGGTATTGATTTCATACTAGGTCTCATGAGGAAAAATTGAGGTCACAATGTAGTGGAGTGGTTGTGGGAGGTGATGATGATAGTGGTGGAGTTATGGACTATTTTGGAAAATTAACAGAGATTATAGAAATGCAATACTTGGGTGATAATCAAGTAACATTGTTTCAGTGTGATTGGTTTGATGCTAGTAACAAAGTGAAAGGATTAAAGATTGATGAGTATGATTTTACAAGTATTGTTTGCAAACGTATTTGGAAAACTACTGAGCCATATGTATTATCCACTCAAGCATCTCAAGTGTTTTATGTCAATGATCACAATAATAAGGGATGGCATGTTGTGATAAAGGTTGAGTCACATGATAGATTTGAGCGAGTTGATGGGGATGAAGCAGCAGAAGTTCCTATTGATATTTGTGATGATGTTTAGAATTTTTTTAATTCAATTTGTTGTAGTGATGCTACTAAAAGAGCTTATGTGTTTTTTATCTCTTTATGACATTTTATCCTCATTTTCTATAAAGTTATTGACTATGACATTTGGCCTTTTACTTTATGCAATCAAGTATTGTTATGTAAACATGCTTAAGAATTGTCATTTTTAATTTCCATGGTGTGGATGGGTTATGTGATAGTAATGTCTTAGATTTAAATAGTGGGATACAGACTTTCTCTTCAAAAAATTGTTCTTGTCTTCCACAAACATGGAATGATTTTACCTCCAAAAATGTTCCATCTCCACCAATTGAGAGTACTCCTCCACCAATTGAAACTGCTCCACCAATTAAAAATGTTGTTCCACCAATTCAAAAGGCTTCTCCACCAATTGAATCAGGTAATGCACCTCTTGAAGAATCTCCCAATCAACATCAACATGACATGTCTACTAAACCGATTTCCACACATTCTGTTGGTGATATATCAACATGTAAGATCATTTTTCTTCACAATGTTTATCTTCCATACAACATATTATAGTTGTTTCTGATTTGCATTAATTTGAAATATTGACATACAACAATTAAACTACTTGTTCTCCTTGTGTATATGCAACTGATTTTCCAATACAGTTTGTTATTTAGTATCTTGTTTCTTTTTCTACTTGATGATAGGTGATGTCTTTGAAACAAATGTAAAAAGGTTTCTAGGCTTAAAGAAGGCAACACGATAGATATCACATTTTATCAAGGTTGCCCCGTTGGGAAAAACCATAAGGTATGGAGTAGACACTTGGGGAGGATTATTCGTGATCACAATATTTTCCCATTGAAGGTGCATTCATGGAATGATATCACTAAAAGACAAAAGGATCACATGTGGGCAACAATTGTGGAGAGTGGAACTAATTTATTTTATATCAATCTAATTTCTTAAATATTTACAAGATAATAACACCCTTAATGCATATTTTAGGATAAATTTTCTAACAACAACATGGATGAATTTAAAAGCTATACAATAAAGCATATGAAAGAGTTATGGGTGAAATGGAGGGCAGCAATGCATCATACCGTCAAAGGGCTAGACATGAAGTACCAATTATTGAAGAAGACTATGGAAATTAAAGTTGACAGTGATTAGGAATGGATCGTAAAGGAAGTTTTTCATAGTGAAAATTTATGGTAATCTCATGAGTAATCAATTTCACATTGGTACTAGTTACTTAAAATCATGATTATGATTTATTAATCTGATTTGTTTTATGAATAAAAATGCAGTCCTTGAGTAAGAGAAACTCTAAGAATAGAGAAGGTTTGAACAAGAAGCTACTTCATCGCATAGGCAACATGCCTCTTAGAGAAATTTCATGGCAAAAGGTTGTTTAAATAAATCTTCAATCCAACCTTCATATTTCTTATTTACATAACTTAGTTTGGTAATGTTATATGGGGGAAAAGATGGGAATGCACCTGATTTTGGAACACTATATTTTGAGAGCCACAAGAAAGGTGATAAATTAGCTAACATGGAGGTATCCCATGTTCATGAAAGTATTCTAACATGCATGGTTATGTCATTATTTGTATATTTATACTATATTAATTAATTTCTCTTATAGGAAAAAAATTTAGGATCCAAGAAGCTGAGCCATTCCTTCGTCATGTAGAGATTGTAGAAAAAGTATATGGAGAACCACAAACAAGAAAATACATATCATGTTATAGTGGAAGAGTGAATCCTAGAGATGTAAGAGGACCATACAAAACCAAGAATGCCCTATTGGATGAGCAAAAATCAAAGGAGCAAGCATTGAAAGATAAAGATGAAGCTTTCAATGTGCAAGAGAAAGCCTTGAAAGAAAGTGAAGTTGAAAAGCGTGAAACACAAAGTCATTTGAGCAAGGTGGAAAATCTACTAGAGATGATAGTCAAAAATCCATGATTTCAACAACTTGTGCAATTTGAAGAGGATGTTGATGGTTCTGTTGGTTCTCCATCTATATCAGAAGACTATTTTAAATTAGGTATGAGGTTAATTTTGTAAATGACATGCTTGTTAGAAAACTTTATGTAGTTTGTGCTATAACTATCTCAATATAACTATAATGAATTTTGTGTGTCAATGATAGAAATTTTCTTATTCACAATTGTAGGTGACAAGTTGACAAGTCAACTAGAGCATGAGTCCAATGTTTTTTTTGGATGGAAGGAAAATTGAAAACTTTTTTTGTTGTTACTCTCACCTTACAAAAATTTTAATGTTCCCCATCCAACATCATTATGCCTCCAAAAATTTTGTAATTATACTTGATTATTTTTTGCAAGGTACCAAACATAGGGCAAATGAGATGTACTGAAATACAAATCATCAATTCCTAATTGGGTTCATTCTGATTTTATTTAGTATGTTGCAATTTAATGTATACAGATTGTTGATGAGTGACATATTCATATATTCGATATCATTTTAATATCACATCCATGCGAGGTAATTGTAATATGTACCATAAATCTAATATGTATCTTTCTTTTGGAATAGCCTTCTTGTTCAAGCTGAGCATAAATGTTGCACTACATCCCATGACTTATTGATTTTAAAATTGACTTATACTTCGGTATTTTTTTATAACTTGAACATGACATTTTATATTGCTCCATTAATGAGATAGTGTTGTTTAAAGAGTTTATCAAAAAGCATCTTACATACCATACTTGTTTTACTTGGGTTTTGCTAATTGTTCTAAGTGAACAAGAAGATGAAAGATTTACCAAATTTCTCATATTTTGTTTCCATGTTTGATTCTACTAGTAGCCATATTATATTTTTCCAAAAAAAAACCAGATTATATATTTTGTAGCCATTTTTTAATGTGAGAAGTTGCAAATCTAACCTCAAATTCAGCATTATGTTTTCTCTTTTTCCCGAATTTTCTTAGTCCAAAGCCAAGCACTACTCTTTGATCTATGCTCGAGATGTATTAAAGGATATTACATTAGGGGAATGATGATTTTTTATAGTAAGATTTTCAAGGGAAATGGGAAACTATTGAGCCTCCTTTTTTAAAACATACTCGTGGATGAAATGCATCCCCAAGTTTGAAATATTCATCCATACAATGTTTATTGAAGTTGTTGAATGTGAGGATGCTCGGATGAAATCAAGATTATTATTAGAACATTTCACGAGGTTCGTTCTATCACTTTATTTTAATATCAACGTTGCTCTATTTAGGTGATGCTCTTTTATTGCCCTCATCTTCATATGTTTTGCTCTAAAGTCAGGTCATTCAAATTGATGACTTCGGTGTGCACCATATTGGTTAGCTTGGGAACTCGTAATTTATTATTCACTGGAAAGACATACTTATCCATGGCTAACATCATTCGAAGGACGATTGATCACTTGTGAAAAAAATCTTTCACATTATCACAAATAGATTTGAGAACTATATTTGCGTATAAACAAATCAGACTCTAAAGGTTTCATGTTTAATTGTATTTGGTCTTCTATTACAAACAAGTAAGTTATAAATCATGAACGAACTCATTTAATCATATATATAATCATTGTCACTTTGGAAATATGTTCCAATGTTTGATATTTTTTTATACTTTTAGGTTGTATTATTTTTACTTAGAAAAGATTCAGTGAATACTTGTATTGAAACACTACTTGGAAAATCCTTTCCATCCCCTAACCTTCTAAATGCTTGCCTGTTTTGATTTTCAACGTGTGATATATGTTGTTTGATTTTCGAATGAGCATATGAAAAATTTGCCCCTTTGCACATGTGGAAAATGAGTATGTTGCACATGTGAAAAATATGTCGGTTGCACATACAAAGATATGTGTCTGTTGCACATTCAGTTTTATGTGTCCGATGCACATCCGGAGATATGTGCATTTTATGTACCATGTTTTTAATACTTAAAATATCTTTTGTAGGTTTTCATTTATAATGATGGCGACTGGTATTCAGATTATATATTGCACTCTTTTATAAGATTTATCTACAAATGATTTTTTTCTTCCACACTATTATGAGCGTCTCATTGTCTTTGGTGCAAGATAAACCAAATATGTGTATTCAAAAAGTAAGTATTCTTTTCTTACTCATTAAATATACACATGTGATTACTCTTCCTTTGTTTCTATTAAATATAAAAAATAGATTTGAAAAAAATATACTAGTTTACAAACATGTCAAAATTGATATTAAGTATTCAAACATTATAATAAGGGTTAATTTCATTATAGTACATGACCTTTCGTTCTTTTAACAGATATGTCATCATGTTTCAATAATTTTAAAATCATACATCACGTTCTACTTATATTAGCAATCATGTCATCGGAGAAAAAATTGTTCAGCAATCGCCGTCAATACAATGAAGACTTTTTCATTTTCTATTTCGTAACTCATAATGCAGGGTTAAAATCTTCTATGCCCGGGACAATGTGCCCAGTATATCCGAGCCTCACACTTCGCTATGGGACCCACAAGTGTATGGATGAGATGTTGTGGGTACAAAGGTGGACACACAGGTTGGATCCAGAAGATTTAGACCCCATAATGCAAGTGCAAATATACATGTATACTTAAGAGGTACAAAATAACAGTGATTTGCAACGGTGATTTCTGTATATCAGAAAGCAATATAGGCCTTCAGCAGGTCATTGTGCAAGATGCCTCCTCTACAGCTACGTACGCGCTTTAAACCCATTGCAAACACAACTTCACATATCATGCTCTTGGATCTTTGGTCAAAGCAAATACAAAAATAAGATGTGTAGATAACTATAAGGCAAAGAGCACGGCTCAACGTAGATGCAGTCACCGAACGTAAATATAATTAATCTCTAGGTGAACAGCTTCACAATCCCGATTGGGATCAGAAACTTTATCGCAGTAGCAGCATAGAGCTCTTGTTGGGCTCCTTTCGTCAACTGGGGAGTCAAACCATGCTAGCAAGATCCCTGTCTCCCTTGGTTTTTGCTTTACCATGAACGAGATCAATCGCTAGCTGGGAACCAACTTTCTGGACATTCTTCCATGTTTCGACGCTTGGAGGTACTGCTCTGGGTTTTTGATTGTGGGAGAGGTCCAGGGAGTAATTGTAGCTGAGCCTACAAAATTCAACTGCATGCCATGAAGCAAAAGACACATCAACTTGGGGAAGTAGTCCAGGACGCATGTAGGAGTTTGAGCATGAAGGTCTATGAGTACCTCCCATCTAGCCCTGATAGATTATCTCTATCACCCTCTGCCTTCAGGTTTCAAGGCTAAACCAATATATACCTGCACGGAAACACAGACAGGACGTATAAGGTATCTACACATTTTGCAGCAGAGAACGTTACATCTTGAACCAAAATGCATCTAGCAACATCCTCCCGGCCTCAGACGATGTGCTAATGTCCATCACGACAGTCTTTTAATCCACTAAGATATATATGCGTGGTCGAATCTAAACTAATAGTTAGCGCGTTTGCGTGTGATATATTTGTTAATAGAAGTCGATAACAACGTATGAATTAGTCATTTTTAAGACTTCATGATGTATTTTTTAAAGACATAATATGGTGTGCATTTTAATGAAATTACCCTTATAATAATCTATGTTGAATACACTTAGCTGCACATATCAATTGCCAACAATGTACAACTTTTTTTAGTCACATATTTGGTTGTTCAGAGCTTAACTCTCTAAATCATAAGGTGTTGGGCCTTATAGTTTTCTAAGTGCATTGAAACAATACTTTAAAACGTATTTTTTTAGGATTTATCATTCATACATGTAATAGAACTTTGTCCAAGATAAGTTATCGCACAAATAGGCATTTTTTCACATTTTGATATCATTGGCAAATATTTAACATGTTAGTATCCATGTGTACTACAGAGCATTTAAAGTAATTTAGTATTCAATTTTTTTTTTGTCATTATAGATATTTACAATGAAAAAAAGATGACGTAGGTGACCTCTTGATTAATGGGTCACTAGTCGTTAATAGTATTTGTGACTGAACAAAGTTGTTGTTGCTGCTTTTAACGACGAACAATTCTAGTCGTCGTTCTTTTTTTATGTTAGTACTAACTACGGCGGAAAAAGTTGTCTCAATTGATAATTGTGATCAAACTAGTTAGTCGTCCTTATTACTATTCATGACAAGATTATGAGGTCGCGACTACTACTAACGTTAAATTTTTTATGTGGCTGTTAGAACTATTAACGACAAACTATATAATCCGTCCTTATTTGTATTAGCGATGAACTGAAATTGTTTGTCATAATTTCCTTTAACAACAAGACCAGTAACGACAAGATGCGATGACTTTTATTTCTCATCGCTAATAGTTATAGCAAAAAACTCTACCACATTTATGTCAAACTTTTTCCGCCATTGTTGATAACTTTTCATGTAGTGCTAGATTCACTCCATTTTGGACATGTGATTTAGGCTGGTCAACTTTTTGGCACCGTTATCGGGGAAAAGGCAACTGGTACTGTTAAGAATCCGAGTCCACTTAACATATGCATGTGCCTCAAGTCTAGCAATAGATTTGACTGCACACTTTTAAGTTAGATAACTCTAACTGCCTCAAATACTTCATTTCACACGTCCAGTTTCTAACTCGAGTCTGCAAATTGTTTTAGGTAGCTTGAAGTAAAGAGGACTATCACCACTACCAATAGAGAAAACCATGCCTCCTCATAGGGAAGGTCATCAGGGAGGTGACCGCAACACGAGGGTTGAAGGCCTTCACAATGATCATGAAGAAGATCACAATGAGGAACATGAGGAAGAATGTGTTGAGGAACCTGATGAATAATGTAAGGAAGAACCCCATGAGGAGAAACATGAAGAGGGATGCAATGAAGAGGGACCTGATGACGGACATCGTGATAGAAATAAAAGAGGAAGAAGGAGTCACGACAATAATGACAAGGATGATGACGATAGAGGCCCTTCCCTTAGAGAGTTATCCACCACCAGGGACAATGAATCTAGATGGCCGGTCATCATCCCTAGGTTCAATGCTCCAAACGTGAAAGTCTAGCCAATAGTCATCGGCATGATATAGAACAAAACCTTTGAGGGAAATTCTCGAGATGAGAACCCCTATCATCATCTAGATGCCTTTAAAAAAACTATGACACCATCAAGATGAATAGGGTGCCACAAGAGGTGATCTACTGCAAGGGATTTAACTTCTATCAGAGGGATAAAGCATTGGCATGGTACCTAGCTCTTATTGACAAGACCATTAATGGATGGGTGCCCTTAGATAACATTTTTGTCACCAAATTCTACCCAGTTGAGAAAACCCTCAGGAATAGATACAAGATAATTGAATTCAGACAAAAGTCATGAGAGAAATTGTATGAAGCCTGGAAAAGATTCCAAGTGTATCAGAGGGACTTCCCCCACCATAAATTTGATAAGGGATTTCTAGTCACCACCTTCTACAACGAGCTTACTTCATCTGAAAGGACTTCATTGAATGCTTCTACAGGAAGCGATTTCCTCGGTAAAAACCCAAAGAAGACCATGAAGATCATTGATAACATGGTTGCCTAGCAAGCGGAAATTGATTATGATAGAGGAAAATCCTAGAATGTATCATAAAGTTACAATTACTAAGTCTAAAGCTCTAGAGACCATAACTGCTAAAATCATGAAAATTTCTTGGGATGTGAAACAACTGAAGGAATTGGGAAGCAAAGGAAAAGGCAAAGCTGAAAAGTCATGAAATGTGTTACCTGTGGAGAAGGGGGCATGGTATTGACAATTGTATCTACATCCAACCTGAAGAGGATGAGGATGAAGAAGAAACTGAAAACATCTCTTACGTTAAATTCAAGAGACCAGATCACCCTAGTTTCTCATATGGAAATAAGGATGCTCCTAAAAATGCCCATCTGTTGAACAAGCCACCTAAAAGACTGTCAGGTTTTAGAAGAGGTGGAGGATAAACTATGTTCACCCACAAAACAACTTACCAACAAAATAGAAACAACTACCAAGGCCAAGGCTAGAACCAGAATAGAAATTCAAGTGGGCTGAATCAGGACCAAGGTTAGAGCAAGAACACCACTCAACCAGATATGATGTTTGAGCTTTTTGAATTTGCAAAGAGACAAGCTAATGAGAAACTGACCCAAAGTTCCATAAGCAATACTGGTGTGTTGAATATGATGTAGACCCAATGTGGGGGAGTGATAGCCTAGATGGCTGACATGCACACCTGTAAAAAACAAATCAGTCAGCAGCTTTGGCAACTGTCAGTGATGATAAAGAAACCACAAGGGAGGATACATTCAAACATCGAGAGTGTAAAAATGGCCACTTTCCATTCTAAAGGTTCTAGAAGAACCAAAAGGAAAAACCATCAAAGGAAGAAACCCTAGTGCTGAATCCCAGCCTGAATCTATTATGATAGAAAAAGAACTTTAGGTGGAAGTATCTACTAAGAAGGTTAAGGGAAAAGGTAAGGGCAAAGGAAAGAAGAATGTGGGAATAAAAAAAATCTAAAATAGGTGAGGAAGCCTTCCCAAATAGGGATCCTCATTAACCAAGGGTACCCTTTCCATACAAGATGATTAATGCTCACTTGAAACAAATGTACAAAACGTTTGTGAAAGTTGTTAAGAATCTGTTCCATCCCTTGATTCCATTAAGAAAATGCTGACATATGAAAAGTTTTTACAGATCTGATTACAAAGAGAAGGAGAGAAGACCATGTGGAAATGGACATACCCACAAAGATGTCCAATGAATTTGTACAAGCAAAGATGCCCACAAAGAAAAAGGATCTAGGAGCATTTATCATCCCATTTAATGTTGGAGACAATGAAGTGAGACAGGGACTAGTAGAGCCTGGAGCAATCATTGGCCTTATGCCCCTTACTCTAGCTCATAGGATAGGGCTTATTGATATTGTGAAAAGAGGAATGGGATTTCAATTAGCTGACGACACCTACATGAAAGGTAGGAATTGTGGAAGATGTCCGAATCTGAGTGGGACGACTTTTTATACCATGTGGCATATTTGTAATTGATGTAGTAGAATACCCGACGTTCCAAATGATTTTTTAAAGACCATTTCTCTCCACTGGAAGAGTGTTGGTAGATGTCAAATCCGAGATCATTACGATTATAGTAGGAAATGATCACATCAATTATCATGTTCAAAACTCCATGAGAGGACCATCTCTTTTCGAGTCGGTTTACTTCATGGACAACTAATACCAGTTTTGCGAAGAGGTACAAGAGAAGAATGTTATAGTTGATCCACTAATGAGAGCCTTAAACAAACCTAACCCAAGTGTCAAAGATCCTAAAGTTGTTGCGATCCTTAATTATTTGAATCAACCAGAGGAGGACTGTAGCGATGAACAAGATGAAAGCAATGAGATAGTGAGGTATGTCTCTCTAGAGAAACATCTAGAAGAAAAGGCAGCATCAAAGCCTAAACCAGAACTTAAGTAGCTCCTAGAAGGGCTAAAATATGAATTCTTGGATAATGAGGAGAGGATTTTAGTGACTATAAATTCTGCCTTGATAGATGACAACATGAGAAGTTGTTGAATGGACTCAAGTTCCAAAGAAAAGCCATAACATGATATGTTGTAGATATTAAGAAATTAATCCTAGTTGTTTGCATGCACATGATAAATATAGAAGAATCTGCTAAACCTTTAGCCCAACCTCAAAGAAAGCTTAATCGGATGCTAAGGGGGTATTTGTGAAGGAGGTGATAAAACTGTGTGATGTAGCAATTTTATACCTAATTAGCAACAACAATTGGGTAAGCCCAATACAAGTAGTACCTAAAAAAGGAGGAATGATAGTTTGAAAGGTGAAAAGGGATATGAATTAGCTACATGTACCGTGATCGGGTGGTGAATGTGCATGGATTATAGAAAGCTCAATGCCGCCACCAAGGCGGACCACTTTCCACTCTCATTCATAGATCGAGTCCTGGAATAGTTAGCTCACCACTCATATTTCTACTTTCTAGATGGATACTTAGGATTTTATCAAGTTCCTATCTACTCCCAAGACTACCTTCACATACATCTATGGAACTTATGCTTTCCAATGAATGTCATTCAACTTATGCAACACACCTCCACCATTCTAAAGGTGCATAATTTCAGACTGTTCTGATTTCGTGGAAGACATCATGGAAGTTTTCATGGATGAATTATTAGTCTATGGGACTAATTTTGACAACTGTGTAAGGAACTTATCTCAAGTTCTGAAAAGATATGAAGAGAAGAAACTAGTGCTGAATAGAGAGAAGTGTCACTTCATGGTGCAGGAAGGAATTAATCTTGGACACAAGATTTCTGAAAAAGGGATCGAAGTTGATCTGAGTAAGGTAGAATCCATGCCCAAACTCCCACCCCCTAAATCTGTGACTGGAGTGCAAAGTTTTTTAGGACATGCAAGTTACTACAAAAGACTTATCAATGAATTCTCTAAGATAGAAAAAGCCTTATTGAGTCTGCTCGTTAAAGACATAGTGTTTGATTTTATAGATGAATGCCTTGAAGTCTTCAAGACTCTGAATAATGCTTTAAAAATATCTCTAAAATTTGCAAGGTCCATATTGGGACTATCTTTCAAGATAATGTGCGATGCAATTGATTATGATATTGGAAAAGTACTTAGATAGAGAAAGGATAAGAAACACCACAAGATATACTATGCTAGCAAAACTCTAGATGATGCCCAAGTCAATTACACCACCACAGAAAAAAGATGCTAGCAATAGTATTCACTTTTGACAAATTCTAGTCCTATCTGATAGGATCGAAGGTCAAGGTGTCCATAGACCATGGGGCCATCAAGTGCTTATGCAGGAAAAAGACGCTAAGCCCAGACTCCTATGGTGGGCTCTGTTATTGAAAGAATTCAATCATCAAACCATGGACAAGAAAGGGAGAGAAAATGTCGTTGTCGACCACTCGTCAAGAATCATAGTTACCGAAAAAGATCCTTTATCCATCAATGAAAATTATGATGATGAATTCCTAATGGTGGTGAAGGTAGTTGAACCCACTATAATGACTTAGCATGCCAACAACTACCTCCCGACACCACTTACAATCAAAAGAAAAATCTAAATTTCCAATTTGAAGAACTACTATTGGGATGATCCTCTCCTCTTTAGGAGATGTGTTGACAACCTATACTGTAGATGTATTCTAGAAGAAGAAGAAGTGCCCAATATACTCTATGGATGTCATTCTTCATCATATAGCGGCCATCTTGGAGGAGAAAGAACAACAACAAAGGTCCTATAATTTAGGATCTACGATCCTACTCTATTCAAAGATGCACATGCCTATGTGAAAGCTTGCGACGAATGCCAAAGATTGGGAAATATTTTGAAGAGAAATGAATGCCAATGTTCATATGGATAGAAGTGGAAATTTTCAATGTATTGGATTTGACTACATGGAACCTTTCCATCATAACGAGGCAACCAATACATCTTGGTTGTGTTGACTTAAAGTCTAATTGACTCTCAAAGTCTAATTGATTAAATATTTGTTTTGATGATGACTAACCATTCCACTTATATGTGTCTAATGATTCCACTTCAGTGATTTTATATTAGGTATAGACACACTCTAAATGCCCTAACTTGCGCATCCTATCTTGGAGAAAGATGAGTCAAAATCAATGCAAGTGCACTTTTGTGGAACATACCTCACATCCATTAGAGTGATGTTGTCAATCACTTGTAATGATTGTATGACTTGTAATTAAGCTTAGAAAAAATCAAGAGCACTTGAGTTGAATTTTTAAGAGCTTTTATTGAAATTTTCAAAATTCATCACAGGGACCCTTGTCAACCGAGTTTTATCTAGGATAAACTCCACTGACGCCGTTGATTGATCTTGGGAACTTCTAGGGTTGGTCGAGTTTCCCCAAGACAAACTCGAACAACACCCTACACTGAATAAATCAAATTTAAGCCGTTGACGTCCTAGGATACCAAAACATCAAGTTTTGCATACATATACAAAGACCTTGCAAATACTTAAGTTTGGGTACTTGCCAATCAAGTTGTACCATGAATCTATTTATACTTATATGTTTTCATACAACTTGATAGACATGATGTAAGTACAAGTGATGATCAACCAAAACCTACCCAAAATCCCATCCCATACTCATATGAATCCTTTAGGATTGTTAGGTTTCATTAGATATATCATTAGATAAGATATTCCTATTATTTTTTCTTTAATTTGAGCTCTAGATCACTCTCGATTGAAGTTTTTCTCGACTGAGATATAGTCGTTGCACATTGGACTGGAGAGCTCGACCAACATATAGCCGTTGGAGAAAATGTCAAACTAGAGCAAATCTCGATCGACAATATTGTGGACCAAGATGGTTTCTAGTTGACAATATTGTGGACCAAGAATGTTTCTGGATGCAATTCAGCAAATGGTAAAATTAGCTACTGTAATTCAATTTACATAATCCTAATGGCTAGTTTTTGTCCTAGAACACTCTAGACACTACCCATAGTTCCTCTAACCATGTGTAAACATTTCCTATAAATAGGAGTGGTCCTAGGACACCAAAACATTAAGTTTTGCATACAACTATTGATATCATATACTCAAACTTGCATACTACTACTTGCTATCATTCTCAAGAGTTTAGGCCTATACTTTGAGTTGCCATCATTCTAGCCTAAGACAAATAGTAGAATCCTTCTCCACCAAATATCAACCTTTCCTAAACCTTTTTTGGAGTGGTTCATCATCACTTGTCCATAAGAGTGTGGTTGTATATCTTGTGAAAGAGTATCATAATCTCCTTCTTTCATTCTTATTTCTATTACTTATGATTGCAGGTGGTCTACTTTTGCAAGTGGTGGTTCTCTTCCTCGGCCCTCAGTGCATCTATAAAAGAATAGGTGTGGTGGTTCTCTTCCTCAGCCCTCAGTTCATCCATAAAAGATCGTGGCGATTCTCTTCCTCGTCTGTCGACCCGTCTGTAAAAGAAGAGGTTTGGTGGTGCTCTTCTGTGACCGGTAAAGAAGAGAGATTTATTTGCAGCAATCATCTTGTAATTTGTCCTCATCGATAAATTAATAAAAGTGTTTGTTGCAGATCCTAGTTGGCAACAACTAGGTAGTGGAATGACATCATAGACAGAACCACACTAAATCACATCTCTCTCTTTTGGTTGCCTCTTCTATTTCCATTGCACTTTAAATTTGTTTGAATATTTTATAATCTCTATTCACCCCCGCTAGATTTTTCACTTATCCCTATGGATCAACCCCGATTTACTACATAGGACCTCTTATAATAGTTGCATGGGTTGAGTGTTGGGTTATAAATTTAAGAGTCTGACTACTCTAGATTCTATCCATTTTGGACGTGAAATGTGGGCCAGTCCTTGGTGTGGTTGGCTTCCATTGCGAAACAATGGAAAAGAAAATGAGAAAAGATAGAGTGTTGATGGGATATAGAGGGATAAACCAAATCCTAACCTTTCTCTAATACCATTGAATGGATTTAAACTTAAAAATACAAGTATGTTTCAATGTATTTGTTACAAGGAGTATGACACTTTCTATATAGGCGAGGAGATCCTATTTACAATAGTAATTACAATGAATGTGTGAAAGGAACTGACAATCAACAATATAAATACAATAAATGGTCAAGAACATACATGTTATCAATATTAACATAAATTAAAAATCAATCATAGATTAATTGATATCAATTAGTATTGACAATGACAAGGGACTGATGCTATTTTGATAAATTGGAAAAAGAAAACTTAGTTGAAACAACAAGCACATATACATGCCACTCTACAGGGGCATGTGGGTATATAATAACCTACACCTTGATGTTGTGTGATGCAACTGAGACATCTTCAACCTTCTAGAAACATTGGCCAATTGGAAATTCCAAATCCAAGATGATCATGTTTAAATATGACCCTCTATATTACCAAATAAACCATGGCCTACAAATCAAATGAAATAGACAATGCATATCTCACATACGTATTAGGATTTGTTAGTCCCATGTGAACCTAGATTAGCCTATACCTCATACCAGATTAAGGCCACATGTCACATCTATTTAGTTTGAATGAATAGTTTAATTTCCATTGTAATATGTTAAAAGAAAAACAAAGATGTAGATTACTCTTCAATTACATACAAGTGGCAGATTTGAACTCCTCACTTACGAATCATGATCAAAACATGATACAAGTGACTACCATGGCATTATTTTTGGGGCCAAAGACGAAGATGTAGTGAATCCCAATGGAATCACAATCTAAAAGATTGTAAAGTGTTTACAACAATACATTCACTAGTTTATCATGAGGGCTATAAGCAGGGTAACATGAAAAATGAAAAAATTAGTGAAGTGTTAATCCATTTACATACTAAAAAAATACAAACAATAAAGTTTAGTAAAATCAAAATCCACTAGGGTTAACCTATTCCCTTGCATAATCAAGATTTGGAAGAAATACCACACAATTCGGTGCCAACTGTCTGAACTTTACCCACGTAGAAGAGAAGGCCAATAGACTCAATGAGTTGGATCTCAATTTCACTCATTATAGAGATACATGAAACACATTCCAAAAGATCATAAAAGATTTTTTTCAAACGTGTATCTATAATTATTCAAGTATAATTTGTGTCAAATAACATATCAGAGCACTATAAGAAAATCAGAAGCAATACAAACATTGAAATGTAAAGATAATCACCTAACATAACAAGATATGAAGGGAAACTTATTCATCTCATATATATCTATGGAAAAGTATCCCCAACACATATGGATCATGAATCAAATAAACTTCAACCTAGTTTTTACCACCATATTGTAAGGAATAATACCACAACATTAAAAGTAACATGTAGAGAATAATAATATCATATAATTGGTATGTGCATGTTTAAATAATTATTTTGGAAAATAATAAGGGAAAGAAAAGGGGGCACCAGAAGGGGTAGGTAATGTTCCCTATGGATGGAAAGGCGAGAGGCCCATCATAAAATTGAGCAAAATAAGGAGTAGTATGTCAAGTTAAATGAATAATGAGAAATTTCCATTCAGAAAAACATATCAGAACATGACATGATAAATATTGGCACATAAGAATAGGTACATATGACATAAAACCCAAAAGTAAGTATGCATGAGTGTTCCAATTTAATGCAATATGAAGAGTTTTCATGATATGACCCACAACCTAATACCTAACAAATTATGGTACACACCCATACTACATGTGGAGAGACATTGTGAAGTGCCACTAGTACAGATCTGGCATTTACTATCACTTTTGGTGACGTTCATTCCTTATAAAAACCCACACCAATCTACTAACAATGTTGGTTTGTCCTACCAACTATTACCATATGTGAGGTTCTCCTGATTTAGAAAAGACATGGGTACCACTTTTACTTTAACGTTTGTTTCTTTTCATAGAAACCGATGTCTAAAATTCCCACAAAATACCATTTTTTAGGGAAAAAACTTGCCTCCAAATTTTAGTCTTCCATCAATTTTGTACACAATCGACAACAAAATGTTTGTGTTATGTATTTACGGGAAAATTATCACTCCATTATTCATCGGTTCTACCAAAAAACTGACAATTTATACCCCTTAGTGAGACACATACTTTTTTTGGAGATGGGTGGAAATCGTCAGTTTCATAGAAGAAACGAATGACTAGTTGTTTTCATGCCATGTCCTTAAAATATATTCCCCCAAAATTGCTTCTTAGTCATTGATTTGTCTTGCTAAACTGACAACTATACCCCTAATCCGAGGGCAATTTTTTCACTTAGATATTTAGTTAGTCATTAGTTTCGACAGACTTAATCGACTAATATGGCCCCAAACCGGTGTCTATTTTTTATTTGGTTTAGGAGTTAATCATCTGCTTTTTTAGTAATTGACAACTATACCCCTAACCTGAGGATAAATTTTCTTGGTTTGGATATGTAGTTAGCCGTCAATTTTTACAGACTTAACCGACGACTATGGCCCCAAAAAGGTATCTATTTTTTGTTTGATTTAGGAGTTAATCGTTAGTTTTGTATGATTAACTGATGACTACGTGTGTAGCTGTCGATTTTTTAAACAATCAACAACTATGGGAAACTTAATAGTACCCACATGAAACAGACTTTCTCCCAATCTCTATTTCATCATGATTTCCACCTAGGTCTCTAGAGATTTTGGTGATTCTATTTTCATTTCCCAATCCACCATAGACACTGCCATTTCTCTTCCTCAACTCACCTCCGCTGCACATTTTCTTCACTGGCCACAGTCGCTCTTCCTCTAGCCACCGCCTCTCTCACTGTGCTTACCTAAGGAACTGCTCTCTACTAGGATCTTGAGCTTGAGGATGTTGGAGGAGTTGTTCTTGCTAGCCACCGGATGAGCTGTTGTTTCTAGCTAGGTTGGGACGGCGTGAGCTTGGGAGGACACCGAAGCTTGGGCCTAAACTAGCCATCGCCACCTAGGTCTCTGGTGCTTCTACTGGATCTTCTACTAGTGCTACCCTCATCACCACCACCACAAAATGAGCTTCGGTCGAAGCTTCTACTAGTGAGGTTAGATGCCTTCTTCCCCTTCTACTAAGTAAGAGAAGCTCCCTTATGTCACCATGTCACCCATGGCCAACAACATGATGTGATTCATAATCTACATTACTCCTTTTTGTTATGTTTCGTAGCTTAATTGTTGGATGTATGTGCATGAATATGGCCCTTAAACATGGTTGAAGGTTACATATCCCCCAAACAACCCAATATTGTAGTTACCTTGTTGATAGTGAATAACTTTTTTATGATTAGTTACTTATTGTTCTTGCATTGATTAATGCTAATTAGTATTTCTATATCTTAGTTAGTGTAATTTCACTTATTTACTTTGTTTTTTAACCTTAATTTCTAGTTTACCTTAGGTCATCTCTCCCTCCCTAGGTCATGAATAATTTATGTATGGATGATGAACATGCATGTACATTGGAGATGTTGACATCAATGTTATAGAATATTGTACCTAGACTAGGGTATGATTAAGATTACAAGATGTTGTTGTTGTAAATCAACTCATGCATTGTTTGTAATCTCAGGACCTCTTTGTGGGATACTTTTCAAAAATCTAGTCAAGAATCTCAAGTCAAGGTGCCTAATCCTTTTCTCTTAATTAATATGAATGTTTACTTTCTCTCTTGATTAACTAATCCAAATGGAAGAGTGAATTGAATTAAATGATGTTACATAAAACCTACGATATGAATGACAATGTATTTTCTTGGGCTAGAAACCAGTCTGAGATTTACTCATTAGGAGTAAATCATGGATAGTCCACGGGTTGGGACTATTTTTTAACACATAATCTCAATTAGGATGTAAGTGCATAATGTGTATTTGGTTTTCAAGATTTTTCATCAACACTTCCCCGTTTGTTCGCTAAGTACATATGTGGGTGAACATTTGCCCATCTACATTGGTGTACTTGGAGAACTTCAGGGGAATGTTGCTGAAATTTTCTTCAAAATGAATACACATTATACGCTTACTAATGAGATTAGGTGTTCAAGAATGGGATAGGTGGTACACACATTCATTACTGAACCTTGAACCTTAATATGTAAATCATAAACCCTAATCTTTAAACCCTAAACCCTAATTTATAAACCCTTATCCCTAAATCCAAAACAATAAATCCTAATCTATCTGTAAATCCTTAAAACAATGACTTCAGTCCTTTATCAGTTGTCTTGCCAACACCAAACATTGAAATTGACTCTGACTTATATGTGTGTAGATCACACTGAGGGAATATTAATTGATAAAAAATCTCAATATTATATGCATTCTTTTATTTTTTTAAATATTGTACATGCATTTTATAATCTTATATTTCATTGTTTGACTATTTTTATATGACATTTTTTAGATGGCATCTGACCATGAGTATGATGACCGTGATGATGATTACTGTGAGGATTAGCAACATCCTGCTGACACTGGTGTAAGTTGTGTATTATTTCATCAACACACTATGCATTTTACAAAATGTCTATCTGGTTATATCACATTTAATAAGTTATATCTGTTTATGACCTATATGTGTTTTTTTTTGTCAAATTTAGGTTGAGGATGTATGTCCTAAGGATCATGTTATGAGAACCATAAAAAATGAAAAATAAGGGGCATCACCATTATGAACAAGTTGATACAACAAAGGGGTAATGGACCAAAGTTGGTTGTTGAGTTTGATCATGCAGGAAATCCTATTGGAAAGAACCAGAGCTCTTTTGTTTCGTATCTTGGAGTTCTTACTAGTATCCATTGTAGTATAGAAGTATAATCTTGGTGTAAAATTGATAAATGCAAGAAATACCTCATATGGAAAGAACTGTGTGTGAGATTTTATCATTTACAATTTTGTTTTTAAACTATTTACATTCTATTTTTAAGATTATTCCATTAAGTATATGAAATTCTACAGAGTGTATCTAACGTAGGTGGAAATCTACATCACAAAAAGGTGATGTAATACTGTCGGAGGGTAATGAGGAATTATAGAACAAATCTGACAAGACTATACATACAGAAGGCTGAGAAGAGGAAGAAGTCAATTACTATGCAATGGAGCTATCTTGACCCGACGACGTGGGAGGTGTTTGTTGCTATGAAAAACATTGATGAATTCAAGGTATTAAGCCTCACTCCCCATTTTGAATACATTCTTATGAATTCATTATTTTACCTTGGCATAGTAAGTTATGTTTTACTTACCAATTACTATTAATGATTGTTACTAACCAGACTGTAAGAAATCTCAAAGAAAATGGCGTGAAAAGAATGTGCAACCACACGATGGGTCAAGGTGGCTATGTGAATCTTCACTAAAAGCTACTATAGGCATCTTCTTCTTATCATCCTACTCCTGGGACTGCTGAATCCTCTACTACTACTAATGAACCTCTACTTCGCCATGATATATGGATACCTGGGAGGAAATCCAAATTTGGAGAAATAACCAACTCTGCAATTGTTGAGGCGGCTACAAAAATGATAAAATTCAATTCTTAGAGCACTTAGTATTGATGATTGTTATGTTTTACTTACCAATTATTATTGATGATTAGTGGGAGCTCCATAAGAAAAGGAAACAAGGCAAGTTCATCCCATATGGCATAAGCAATGACGTGATAGTTTCTCTAGGTAACCTAGAGCGTCCTGGATGTGTTAGGGCTACAGGCGCTGGTGTGGGTATAAGAAAATTCTTTGGGCCATCAAAGTGCAAAATTTTCCAGAAAGGGGGATTCTAAAAAATGGAGGTAAAAGAGTTAATTCTGAAGGGAATTTAGGTAGAAATGAGCCAGTGGGAGGCTTCTCAGTCAGCTACTCAGACAGTGCTAGCTTTGACACCCAACTCTTCATACGAGGTGGACCCCCCTACGATAGAGGTTCTTGGGAGTAATGTTGTGGATCCAACATCTAGTACGTCCACTATAAGTATTTTTATTACATAGAATTCTTTTCAAGATGATATTTTTGGGTATATATTTATCACTCTATGCAAATTTGTAGGTGTTGAGTCTATGTCGTCTAACATCAAGAATAGGTCATTGTTGTGGGTGATGCTTACCATCCCCTTGTAGGTGCCACTCTAAATGGTGCTCCATAACTTGCCGATGCAGTTCATGTGTGCCCAAGTCTTGTCTATGAAGTTTGGATGAAGTATCCATTTCCATATGACCACCCCGAAGCTGAAATGATAGGTGAAGTCGAAGGTGACTTAGTCGTGTGGCCCAAAGCGGGAGTTATCTATACTGATCATGATGTATGGTAAATTTACATTATGTTTTCATTTGTATATATATACCAATTGATATGAAATTATATATATGCAGGACATAGGGCCTAAGAAACCCCTTAAAGCTCATCCTCCTCCACGTCCACCTCCTCTTCAATTACCTGGTTGGCTTCCACATGACCTATTCGACTTGATAGGTCCTCTATGCAGGGTATGACACTATTTATAGGAAAACATGAAGAACATTCTCGTATGATGGTTTCTATTAAGGATGACGATGTAGGTCAACATTATGATACTAGCATATTTCTAAAAGATATTTTGGAGTTGTTTTGTTTTGCTTGGTTGAATACATCTATGATTGAACTTTGGATATAGTGAGATCTTATATAGCTATATACCTCGTTTATATATGGTGATCTATTTTCTTATACATTAATACATACATGATATGTTTTGTAGCCACTTAAATAGGGTATGTACATAGTTTTCAATGACTGATGTGGGATTTCTAGTTCCATCCTTGATTAGTCATGTATTTAAAGACCCTGGATCTGTTACCCTATACTACTCTACCACACATAAATATTTTGGTAAAAATAAAATGAGTGTGATATTAGCTTCATACAATGTTGGGTAAGTTTACTTACTTTGCTTATAATTTTGACTTAGGAAATGTAGATTTTGAGTAATAATTTTTTTGCCTTCTTATTACTCAGGAATTACTATTGTGTCTTATTAGTTTCTGTCCCCGCGACACTAACTATTTATTATCTAGGTCCTAAGGGTGACAAAATAGACGATGAGTGACACAATTTGAAAAAGAATTATTCACTTGAATACATATTTATATCTATATTTGTTAACATATATATTGCACGACTATACATGAATGTGAATTCAATGTGTTACATTAACGTATAGGGCTATAAAATGTTTGAATAAATCTAGAGGAAATGTGGACATGAAAAAAAAAAGTGATAGCTTGGGAGAATTTTGAGGTAGTTTTCTAACTCCAATGCATATTTATGCCAACTATGCTTACTTTTATCTATTAACATTTTGTATGTTGAAACTTATAGTGTTTTGTGTAAGACAATGGTTGGGCATGCACATACTACATGATGTGGCATATGGACATGATTGTCAGATATGCGACAGTAGACATCGACAAGATATATAATGTAACCCATATGTATATATATATATATATATATATATATATAGTCTTGATCATCATAAGTATAGAGTCTCATTAGATAATATGAACATATCAAACATATTAATTATATACGTCATCCTCTTTGTAGGTATTTAAAATGAAAGACTTCAATACATAAGAAAAGCTAGTAGATGTACACATGCCCTATATGAGAGAACTAATAGATGAAACATGAGAACAATGGGAAGAATCCTTTGAAAGGGAGGCGAACTTTGAATTTGATTGGTATGAAGATGATCAATAATAACATTGAATTCTATTAAATATGTGGTGCTTATGACTTCTTGCAAGTCTAAATTTAATGCACACATATGTGAATGATGATCATTATACATGTGTGTGAATGTGAGAATGCAATTTATATATATGTAAATGAAGTAACATGTATGTGAATGAATGTGAAGATGAATGAATCATGATTTCACATGTCATGAAATGGAATTGGAGAATGAATAAAATTATATGCATTTTATGTTTCTTATTGTAGGTTTAATGTCCTGTTATTAAGCTGAACTCACATGGTGTTGTTAACCTATAGTTCAGTAGTCAGCAGAATGTAGGCCTTCCATTTAAGAAAAAACTTAGTCATCGGTTGTATCAAAAAAATTGATACTATAGGCATAAGTCGTTGGTTTTAGTAAAATAACTAACGTTAAAGGACAAAATAACAATGGTAGTGTTGGACAACACGACCTTGTTGGGTAGCATGTCATAGTTATCATTTTACTAGATATAACCATTACTGTACATAAAATCATCAGTTATTTGGGCTGCAACTGACACTATACATCATGGTAGGTGTCATTTTGTTATGAATCGACATTGTAGGGTCCTTTACCAGTTACAAATGTGTCCTGGTATGGCTCTTTTGATGTTGGTTTTTGGCATGCAACCAACGCCTAGGACCGCTATCTTTGCGGGTTTCTTTTTTCCACACAACTAATGTCGGATCGTTGGCGTAGTTTTGCCTTCCCCAACCTAGGACACCTATCTTTTTGGGTTTCTTTTTTCCACACAATTGACGCCAGATCTCTGGCATCATTTTTCCTTCCTCAAAGAATCGACGTCTTAAATTTGTGGCTATAGTGTCACACACTTATGTTTCGGTTTTTAACCAATGTTATAGGGTTATTTTAACTGATGCCAGAGATAGTTTCTGTACTAGTGTGCATATTACAAAGTTAGAGCAAAAAAGTCCTAGCTTTTATTCATGAATTGTACGTACCCGCCAGCATAGTTTAAACTTGAATCATGTTTACTAATCATAATTGGATTCTTGATTAAGTTACAAACTCAATTGATTAAATTTTATATCTATGTTGACTCAATTTGCTAATTGTTTGCCCTAATTTTAATTTCACTACTTTTGAGAACTATTGTGTATGTTTGACATAAATAAGGACCTACTTGCAAGTTCAGTTCAAATTATTTGAGTTTATATTCTCTTTCATATTCATTTTTGTTTTGATAACCCTTACATGTTTTTAAACTAGGTTTGGATGAGGTTCAACCCTTGGGTCAAACCTGATCTAGATGATCAACTTGTCAGCTTACCATTGATAGCTTGGATATCAAAGGTTCCATGGGTGATGACTATGATGTCTTCCTCATGGGTGGATCCTTGATAGGTTGGTGCATGGTTGAGGGTCGATATGTGTTTTGAGTGAGCACCTCAATAGGTTGGTTTGATGCACCTTGATAGAGTTACCCTTGGATCTCTATGGGTCAAGGTAGGATCCTCAATACCTCCATATGTGATGACTCTTGACCGGTCCTATAGTTTGGAGGACTCATCACATAGTTAGCCTTGATAGGATTAGTGGACTCATGATAGGTTTATGTGTGAGCCTCAATAGGTTGGTTAGTGTGCATCACATTACATAGCCCTTTTGAGCCTTGATAGAACTATGGTTGATATTCTACATGTCAGTGGGTATTGATGCTTGAAACTCCCTTAGATAGATGACCATTGATAGGGTCTACCTCAATGCCACTTTGGGGTATTAACCTTAATACTTCTTTCCCTCTTTGCCCCTAGATGGCTAATTATATGTGAAGCTATATTGTACTTTCAATCTTTTTCTATATATATACCCAGACCCATCATCCCTATAGCCTTAGTTGGATATTGGCACACTTGTTGCAAATGAGGAAGAGGAGTTGTAGAGCCTTCATACCCTTATTTGGAGGTCGATAGATTTAATCAAGTGCTTGCATGCACTTGCATTATGAAGATTCAACCTTCCTTGGTGGTTTCTAGCATAATTGCATCTTTACTACCATATTCCATGTAAGTTGTACCCTATATTCTCTCTTTTCCTTTTCTTTCCCTCTAATCTTCTACCATGGACCGATTTGTTTAAGCTTCAATGGTAGAAACTAGCTCATCTAACTAAAACACCTCTTTTGTCTCTCCCTTTACACTAGTGAGTCGTCCTAGATTAGAGTTATCATCTTGGATCGTGAGTGTTTGTTTTGGACATGAAGAGGATGAAACGTTGCAGTTTTATTAAATGTTTTCTTCATCAACATAGGCAAGTGATATAATTTTAGATGAATCTTTACCCTACATTCCACATGCACAACCATAATGTTCTTGAACTTTATATGTAGGTCTGAAAAAGAAGTTTTTATGTGTTGATTTGTTGTAAAATGAACCATATATCCGTACTTACTCTCTAATTGTGATGCATTGGATATGCTCTATTGATTTACTAAGGTTTAAAGTTTCAAAATTTATGGATTTGAGCCCTAAAATTGATATTTTTGAGCTATTTTGATACCATACTGGTGGAAAATGAAATTCACATCTTTACTTATTGTTAGGATGAATTTATAAGTGTAAATTAAGATGGTTTTCTAACTATTATGCTTCTAAAATTCATTAGGCTTAAGATCAATGCTTAAAACTAGCTCATTTATGTCAAGAAGGACCTTTCTAGATCAAATCTTCTTCTAGGTGCAACTTTCACATATGTTGGAATATTGATCTGAAATTTGACATGGTTCTTTGTTAGTGCTATGTGAGTGTAATTGTAATAGCTAAATATGACATCCCATGAGGACTTAGCCTTATTATAGCTTACAACATGATTTTAGTTTTGATATTCCTAAACTGATGAATTGGACCTTGTTATAGCTAATGATGGTTACTTGTACCTTGAATTAGAAACTCAAATGTATTTCATACATTTTAAATCTTATTAAGTTGTTATAGAGTTTAATAATTATAATTTTTTCATCTCAAGGTCTTGTTCTCAATTTATTTAATTTATTGATACATGATTAATGACCTAATAATAAAAGTGTAACTTGCATAATGTAGTGCCTGAGGTCATAGGAACATTCCCAATGTTTGAAATTCAAGATAAGAAATAGATTTTCTTGTGACATTCATGTTTCTTGAGAAGGAACTGGAATTCATATACTTTTAAGTATATTTAGGTGATTGGAGGTTGTGTTATCCAATATCCAAATATGATGATGCAAATGAGCATGGTCGATGCCATAGATCCAATGATAAGCTACAATTTGGAATGTGATATATTTAGGTGTCCATACATGAGAACCCAGGTGGAGTGAATGTGGGACCCCTCCTATAGACCCCATTGTGTTATACAAAATACCCACACTAATACTTACATTAGCAATCAATCATGGAATTACAACATTTAATTATATGGAAAGCACAAATAACTTTTTTATTTCCAAATCTGGCATAAGTAGCAAAGTTATGACAATTTTGATCACATCATATATAGGAAAACCCATGATGTAACAATTTTTAATATAGTACTCTAGTTTGAATAAATTGTAAATATATCTTAATAATTTTACATAAACAACTTTGATCAAGATGAAGTACAACACTACATTCATACACACCCTCCCAGAACTCTATAGCATAGGTACTACCTGTACATATAAAATACAACAAGAAGACAATTGAACACCTTAGATTATGAAGAAAAATGAGTAACTCTTAGGTGGGCTGAAGTTGAGTCACAACCTATAAAAATTTTAAACCACCTCTTATCAACAACATTGGGTGAGTAGAATAGGTGCAAGAGAAAGCTTGCATTGAAATAATCATTTTTAAAATGATCATAAATAAGTGTGCCCCAAATTGGATAAAAGAAATACAAATATGTTGTACGTAATGGTATATATTCATAGCACGAACATGAAATAAACACATAGAAAGTAACATGTAATTGGAGATTGATAATCAAATCTTATATCTTGGCTTGTCAAGATTTATTCTTAAAATTTTCCTAAAATTTCTTGATTTGTGCATGATCAAGTAAAATACACCACAAAATGTTCTTTTGTCAACGACTCATTATCCTCATCTTAGGTACCAAGAACCTTAAGATAAGTAATACACTCTGGTTTACCGTAGATTTTCTAAACACTTCTAGGTAAGAGTATAAAGCATTTCCCACTTTATAGACCTCATCTTAGGTATAACATAAATGTGAAACTAGGGAATCATGTAAGAAATACTAATGAAACTTATCCTTACTGATATATTTCATATCACGATCACCAATTATCATAACATATTTTCACATACACATTATTTGAATTACTTATAAAAGAAAATTTAAGTTAGCATCTCATCTTGAAACATTTCCTAGATTCTTGTGAGCTAGCCTTCAAGGTATAAAATTACACTATGGTATTCATATTCATAATCTAATGACTATTGGAAGAAATACTCATTTTATTTCCACTATCAACCTTGAGGGGAGAATCATAGTGTTCAGGTTTCCTGTGTAAATGAGCTAGGGGCATAACGGGTATTATGTTTTCTCACTTCAAGGAAAACTATAAGAAAATACCTGATATATAGGTAATTTCACATTCCAACCCTAGAATATGTGAATTAGGGTTTCACAAATATATTATGTTCTGGTATGGATTACAATTACCCTATATCCATTTTTATCACATAAATTCAAATGACCTACTCACAAATCACGAATTTACAAAATTGTGCACAATATTCCATATATAACCAATTTGTGGCATTTGCAAGGTATAGATAGTAAGAATGTTAAAATTGAATTGAATACATTAATATTTACTATAATCAACAAAATCTAACATTAGCTTATTCATTTGTGAGTAAAAGTTCTTGGATCTTATGATTTAAGATCGACTAAACAAAATCATCCAATAGATTTGTTGGAGCTATTCAGTTTCCATCTTCTGACGTTCAATGAGTTGAATTAAGGTTGTAATTCAATGGAACTTTTCCAAAGAACCAACACCACTCACCTCTGGTCTGGAGAACCTGAAATTTGTAGCCCAAAAACTATTGAATTTTATTTAGTAGAGTGAGAAGCTCTAAACATAAGAGAGAGAAAAAAGTAAGGAAAACCTAGAAAAGCTTGATGCCTTATAATAAATCCACCAACCATGGGAAGTGAAAACCCAAAATCCACATGCCAAATTCAAAATCTTTGAACCCTTCTAATATCCCTATGACTCAAGAAATTCAAAGATTTTGAGTTCTAGACAACTATGAGAGGTGCTTGGGTCGTATTACCATCATATATACTCATTTAGGAACTTCATATAATTAGTTTTTTAATTTTTTAGAATTCTTAGTCGGCCAAGTCATTCCTAGTAAGAAACTTAGCCAATGCAAGGGTCTAGAGAATATATAAATTCCCAAAATTTTTGAGAAATTAGTATTTCATTTGAAATTTATTATAAAATCTACAATCAACATTTTAGCCTTTTTTGTTTGGAAAATTGGGTAAGTGTATTCTAAAAACCCCCAGGAAGGGGACAAAGTTACAAGCCACACCCACACATGTGACTACACGCTCCGAATAATTGGTTACAGTAGATCCCAATTCCTAGCAATAATAGGAGAAATACCAAGACATGATTTAAAAGTAAAATACATTCTCTTGATCTCTAGAGATAGATGGTTGAAGATGACAACAAAGTCTGAAGAGCCACCATTATGCAGCTGTTTATTACGTTCCTCCCAAATAAAGTGGACAACACCAGTAATAGCCCAAAGTTCATGATTCTGGACTATTTTGACCTCTTACCAAGGTCAGTAAGGCAACAATATAGAGAATAAGAGGACTTGATGTTGAGTTTAAGTTGAGCTCGACCCCAAATATATTTCTAGTACTTGCAGCCCTCAAACAAATGGGCTATCGAGTCATTGTGTTGGCCACACAGTAAGCATGCTGGGATAGGAGCCCCCGACTAGGAGCTAATCTTTTCCAATGTAGGAAGGACATTAGTGAGAGCTCTAAAGGTAGTGAGGCTCCACCTATGATAGTTCTCAGAGAACCAAAGACTTTCATAAGCCTTATCAGATGGATGTTTTTTCCTGGTGTTTTCCCAAAGATCCCTACCCGTCCACATTGAGAAGGAAGGTCATACAACTACCATACGCCTATGGCAAGTAGAGCCACTCCTAGAAAAAGTAACCAAGGAATCACTATACCTACAAGAAAGCCATGAGCTCCACATGCATTGAACTTGAGTGAACCTCTTAATATGACGTAAAGTATGATAATCCACAAGTTCATCAAGTCACTTTAGACCAAGACCGCCTTCACAAAGGGGATAGTCCAGTTGTGACCAACAAGAGGGATGCACCAAATTGCCCCATAAGAAATCAGAAAGTAGCAACTCCATGCTACGTAGAACAGTTGGAGGAATGTCACCCATACATAACCAGTAGCTAATCAAACCCATGACACAATGATTAATAAGAACAAGATGACCATCCATAGAGATTTTAGACCCCGACCATCTCTGTATCATGTCTCTTAGCTTATCCAAGCATTCATGAAAGTGGCACCTCCTGAGATTTCCACCAGCCATAGGAAACCCGAGATACTTCGTGGGCCATGTGCCTTGTTGAATTCCCAAGCAATTGATCAAGGCAACCTTGTTGCGACAAGAAGAAGACAAAAATATATGGGTTTTATTAGGATTTCTCTTCATACCAGAGACATAACCAAACTCAAGCAAAATCTATTTGAGATTTGTAAGACTACGCAAGCGCCCCTCAGAGAAAATAAGAACATCATCTGCAAAAAGAAGATGGCTAAGAGCCTTGGTCCTGTTGATAGGGTAGCTTCTAATGAGTTTTCTATCATACGCTACCTCAAGAAATCTGCTGAAACCTTCCACAGCAAGGGAGAATAACAAGGGTGATAAGGGATCGCCTTTCCTAAGACCATTGCAACTTTTGAAGAAGCCAACTGAAGAGCCATTCAATAAGAAAGAAAAGGATGGAGTCTCCACACATTGCTTTAGGATGGAGATAAACTTCTCATTGAAACCAAGGCCAGTAAGACAATCCCATAAGTAGGACCAACGAATGTAATCAAAGGCCTTGGTGATATCCAACTTGATGCAAGCGACAGGGGAACTGGATTTCCGATTGGATTTAAGAGTAAACTCAGCCGCAAGAAGAGAACAATCCTCAATACTCATACCTTTAACAAAAGAAACTTGGTAAGGAGAGATAATATTTGGCAAAAGAGTGGCTAACATCCTTGAGATGACTTTGGAAATAATTTTATAGAGCATCGAGCAGTAAGAAATAGGCCTAAAATTAGTTGGAGACGAAACAATGTCCTTCTTAGGAATAAGAGAAAGGAAAACATGATTGAACTGTCTAACCATGCTTCCACCTTTGAAAATCCACTGGACATCCTTAAGAAGATCATCACCAATGGCGTTCCGGTTTTCCCTATAGAAATAACCATTGAAGCCATCCAGGCCTAGGCTTTTGTGAGGCCCTATGCTCCACACAACATCACGAACCTCATTCAAACTAGGTGTAGAACACATCATGACATTATCATTCACATAGACTAGAGGGGTCCAATCTGGAATACAAGAGTTGGATGCAACATGAGGTTGATTATATAGATGCTCAAAAACCTATACAGTGTCATCTGCAATGGCATCATTATCCTACAAAAGATCACCATGTGAGTCAAAAAGCTCAGTTATAGAGTTAATAGCATCCCTTCTCTTAACAATGGTATGATAGATTTTAGTGTTCCTATCTCCATTGGAAAGCCACTCCATCCTACTGTGTTGCTAGAAATAAACCTCCTCTTCCTTAAGAAGCATGTCCAATCTCTCAAGGGTTTGTTTTTCAGCATGGATGAGATCAAGATCTAGTGGGCATTTATGAACCACAACTGAGATGTCATCAAGCTCCATTCTTTCTCTTGCAATAAGGTTCTTAAGATTGACATAGTGTTTGGACCAAGTCTTCAAATTATCCTTGAAAATCTTGAGTTTATGATAGAATTAAAAGAGAGAGTTTCGTTTAATATTAGTAGCCCAAGCATCTTTAATAATGTCCTGACAACCTTCCCATTCCAACCAGAATTTGAGAAATCTGAAAGGTTTCTTCTTGAAAGAAATAGGTCTCATATTGATGTTTAAAGCACAGTGATCTGAATAGTTGCAAGTGATGAACTTTGTTTTGGAACCAAGAAATTTAGACAGCCAAGCATCATTTACAAAGGCTCTATCAAGCTTGCAAGCAACCCTTTTAGCAACACCTTGTTTGTTATGCCAAGTAAAAACCTCTTTACCAATGACAAGTAGTTTAGTAAGACCAGCATTATCCATGGCAACATTAAAAGAGCTAAGGATGATAGAGGGAATCTCATGACCCCCCACCTTCTCCTCTTGTGTTATGATATTATTGAAATCACCAGTGATAAGACAAGCATCATCTATGTTAGCAGCAATCCATTTCAAGGTATTCCACAGAATAGAATGATTAGCCATAGAGTTCCTAGCGTAGATAGCCATAGTATAGATAGTGAGGCCACCTTTGTTAATGCATTTCATAGTGACCTATTAATCATCCATGTCAGTCATAGTAGTAATCCAGTAGTTAGGATTCTACTCAATATAGATACGACCATAAGGATCATGCAGATGATTAGAAACACATAGGCAGTCTTTAGGGAATAGATGATCAGACATGTGAGTCATATGGGACTTGATTTTAGATTCAACAAGAATGGCCATAGTAGCTTTGTTATCAAGGATGGTTCTCCTCACTTCTTTCTTTTTACGTGGCTTCCCCAAGCCACAAACATTGCTCATGTGAAAGGTCATTAACGACCTCTAGAGGTCGAACGGCTCTTACGAGATCCATCACCATTGGACATCTTTGGAACCTTAGACGACAAAGAAGAAGAAGTACCAGTGGAATGTTTAGCTGCTGAATCAACAACCTCACCCGATCCAGCAATGTTAGCCCCCACCATCGTGCCATTAGGTGCATGGGTCGCAGTACCAGCACCTGACCCAACGAAGGCACCATCAACACCAGCACCTGACCCACCAAGAGCTCCATTAACGCCAACAACACCTGAGCCATCGCCCATAATTCCAATAGAACCGGGTGCAACACCATCACCATTAGCACCAACTGCATCGCAATGCAACATCGCACCATCAACCCATGACATAGCACCGGTAACACCTTATGGTGCCGCATTGGTGACGCCCAGAGACACAGTGACCAGAGACGCAACATCAGTAATGCCTGGGGATGCAGCGTCGGTGACGTCGTCAACTTGAGACGCATCATTGTAACACAGCATCGAGCCATCACCACCATCTGCCCTAGGAGGAGTGCCACCACCTGAAGAGGAAGCTCCACCACCATCCTCCCATGTCTCAGCACCTCCACCAGAGGAAGGGGCCGCAACCCTCGCATTTGTGACGCCAAGAACAAGATCCTCAACACCGGTAACACCACCGCCGTCACAAGTGACATAACTAGTATCATCTCCATGACCCGAGGAGGATGCACCACCACCCAGGCTATTACTAGAGCGCACGACACCTTGTTCATTCATAGTTGCATCTTCAACAGCCACTGCTTTGCCCTTCCTTCCTATGACCATCCAGGTTTGCGTTGATCTTGGGGAAGGGACCTCCACATTGACAATTGGATTGATTGGGCAATCAGAACCATGACGACCAAAAACTTTGAACTCAGCATATCTCTTCGAGATATATTCATAGTGGATCTTCACCGACATAGGGTCACGCCTAGGCATATTGACCCATACCTCCCGAGGAGGCTCTTAATCAGCTTTAATTTCCACCAAAGCATGTGCCTCTCCCAGAGATTCCAGACCTAACAACTTGTAGTCAATTCTAAGTAGCTTCCCTACTCCACTTGCCACAATGCCAATAGCCCTACGGGACCAATTGTGTCCCATACTAGGGATACTAATCCAGACCGATATGGTGCTGAAGAAATCTTTCTTCAAGTCATCCCCCATCTTGTAATCATTGGCGACCACCAAACGATTATCAAACCAACATGGACCGCTATTGATGATTCTCTTCTTGTCCTCCGCCGAGTTTAAATGAAGAAGAAAGAACTTGTCTGGTTTAGAAAACAGGTCGAAGCCTCCCTTAGGTCTCCAAACTTGACGTATCCAAGCAAGGAGATGGAAGTAGTATGATCACTTTCCCATCACATACAAGATCGTTGTGTGTTACCAACACTTCTACATAGCTTCATAGGCAGGATCGTCAATGGTAATAAAGAGTTTACCATCAATCTTCTCAGGGGGATAAACGAGTACTTCTCGACCCCTATGTCGCTACCGGCCAGGACTTGGTTCCATGCCCTCCTAGGGATCGGGTTGGGATGCTCGATCGTCATAGCAGGAGCCCCCTCACTGGACGACTCCTCCACAACCATGGCACCGGAGAGAGGGGAGGAACGCCCCCCTCCAGGGGGATGGGAGATGCACTACTAGAGATCGCCCATTCGTCTCAGTCATGCGCTAACCCTAGGGGCAGCCACGTGGTATGCAACTAGGGTGGTGATTTTTAACAATTTGGATTTATTAATAAATTAGAAAAATCAAATACCAGACTGCTATACTTCAACCTATATAGCATTATCAGTTAAGTTTGTCTTCTAGAAACTTGGTCGAGCAATAGGCAAGAATTTTTGAAGAATTTTGAACTGTTATAGTAAAACTCAAACTTCAGTTTTCCAATATATATCCAAAATTTAGAGTAATATGAGTTATAGAACAAATATTATACATCATTTACTACACTAACACACTCATTTCTAGATTTTCTATACCACTTTTGACTCATAATTTCATGTGAATATTTTTTTTTAACTTACACCACATGACTTATAATCTAAAAAAATAAACTAACAATCAAATATACAGCTTCAAATAATATTCAACATATTTAAGAAAAAATTAATCAACTTGTAATGAATATCAAGAAGGATTAAAACTAGTATTTTAGATAATTTGTGAATGGCTCCTTAAAAATCTCCCCTCCTTTGGTAGTTTTTTCATGAATCTCTAGAAAAGGCCATGATGGAATCTTTGCATTTCATACTCAAGTTCCCATGTAGCTTCCTCAACTTTGTGATGTCTCCATAAGACCTTCACCATAGCTATCGCATGTCTACATAGCTTTTGAATCTTCATATCCATAATCTAAACTAGGTCATTTTAATATGTCACATCATTTTCTAATTGTACATCAGATGGATAGGAAATCTTCTAAGAGTTGGGATGACATTTTCCTAGCATGCATACATAGAATGCATTATATAGATTCTATAACATAGGTAGTAGCTCAAGTTGTAAGCTACTTACCAAACCCTTTGTAGAATAGGGTATGGCAAGGAACTAACTTGTCCTTCTTCCTGAACCTAATAACACCCTTCCAAGGAGACACTTTTAGAAATACTAGATCCTCCACTTGAAACACAAGAAGAGTACTCCTTCTAATTGCATGATATTTTTTCTAACCTATGTAGCTATCTGTTATTAGTGTATCATAATAAGCTTCTCAGATGTCTATTTCTATGTAACTTTCAACTATTGGTGTATCATAAGAATATTCTCTAATGTCTATCGTATTGTCAGAGACCCGACATATGTCTCTTTCTAGGCTCGTACCAACATATTCAAGATCTACGTATCTAGCCATATAGATCTTCATAATGCAATATTCCTAGACTAGATTGATAGACATTACTATATGCATATTCTATCTGAATAATATGTGAGTCATAACTACAAGGGAACTGTAGGACACATGCCTTAAGCATATCTATTAGAGCATGTATTGCCCTATTTGACTATCCATCTTTTAGAGATGGAAAGTAGTAGTGAACATAAATTGATTTCCTATCGAATCATCTAGTCTTACACAAAATGTAGAATTCAATTGTAGATCTATATCTAAAACAATACAAAAAAGAAATCCATGAAGTTAGACTATCTCATCTACATGTATCTCAACTAGTCATTCAGCATGGAAAGTCATCTTAACATGAAGAAACTGAGCTAACTTTGTGAATCCATTAACAACCTAGATGGAATCATACCCCTTAGAAGAACATGGTAATACATCTACATAATCTATAGTAACATAATCTCATTGTCATTCTGGTCTAGACATGATCCCATTTGTATTCTAGTATATGTAGTGGATGCAAATACCTAGTGGGACTCTGATGTTCTACTTTTACTTACTGACACACATCACATCCTATAACAAACATGCTTCATCTTTCTTCATTCCACACCACTAATATAATTAGTTGATCTTTTACTACATTTCATAACTAACTAGATGCATCACATACAAAAAATAATGTGATTCTTGAACAAAAATATTCTCAGCTATGGAACACACATCCTACCCTAGATACATAAAAGATTTTCAACCATGAAGTATAAGCCTTCTCTTTATCCTTCTTCTAACTCTTTGATTAAAGTATGAATATATGATTTGGTCCTTGCATATACAAAATTTCTTTCCACAACTCATGATTTATGAATTTTTACCAAAAGACCACCATAAGATGCAAATCCATATGCACATTCACATCTCTAAGAGATCAATGTATACCTTTTCCGATGCATGTCATGGAATTCATCTCCTTAGAAGTAATAGAATATGAGTAATTTCTGTAGGATGATCACCAATGGTCCAGTCCTAGTCTCTAATCAATTCATGCCATATATATTTCCCCACATTTAGATCTTTTTTGTGTGAAGATGTATTTTAGGATCTTATGATTAATATATACCTAGAAAGGCTTTCCATATATATAATGTCACCTAGTAAATAATGCTAAGACTAACAAATCATGTTCTAGGTCATGTATAGGGTAGTTATTTTCATGCTCACTATCTTACCATCCTTCATTAGAAAACAACCTAAAATCTTCTTGTAAGCATCACCATATATAACATAACCCGGTCCTATCTTAGCAATAGTAGTTATCAGTGCATATGTCGATAACTTCTTCAATTTTGGAATTCTATGCTCACACTAATTTGTCAATATGAAATTGAGATCTTTCCTAGACAAATTAGTCAAAGGCACAATAATAATACTAAAATTATGTATGAAACTTCTTTAATATCCTTTAAAGACAACAAAATTCCTCACTTCAATGGGTGTCTTGGGCTTTTCCCAGTAGAGTATAGACTTTGATTTTTTAGGATGTACACAAATCCCTTCAATGGAGATCACATGGATTAGAAATGCCACCTCATATAAATAGAAGTCATATTTACTAACTTGGCTTATAGGTTATTTGCCTCAGCATGTGTAAATGCAATCATAAATTCTCTTCATGATTTTCACTATTTGTGGAATATATCAAGATATATCAATGAAGACAACAATTAACTGATCAAGATACAAATGAAAAACCCTTCTCGTCAGGTTTTACTACTACAGAAATAGTATTCAGTGTCGCTTTTATGGGCGTCGGTTATTAAGGAAAATCGACGCCTATAATATAAGGCGTCGGTTGTTTAAGCAAACCGACGTCTATATTCGAAGACCAGCTAGACACGGGTACCGCTTTGTATTCAGCGTCGGTTGACAATAACAAACCGATGCCTAAAAGCTCCCGCAAAATCCAATTTTCGAGCGAAAAGAAAAAGTGTCACATACAACGTCGGTTATTTAAATAGCCACCGACGCCTATGTGTGATGAAACTTTGCGCGAAAAGTGTCACTTTCAGCGTCGGTTATCCGTTGATAACCGACGCCGAAAGTGGTTCCCGCCAAACAATTTCGTGAAAATATTGTCCAATTGAGCATCGGTTGGTTCAAACCACCGACGCTAAAGAGGTTTAGGCATCGGTTGTGTCAAACAACCGACGCTATTGGTGAACTTAATATCCCACGATCACCCGACTCTTCCCCTTTCTTCTGTTTCATCGCCTAAACTGTTCCCCGACCCTTTCTTCTCTGCTGTCGCCCGACCCTCCACTCCGCCGCAACCACCCCTCCACGACAGTGCCGCCGCACCGCCTTCTCCGCCGCCGCCTTCTCCTCCGGTGCCTCCACGCCGCCTTCTCCTCCGGTGCCTCCACGCCGCCGCCAGTGCCTCCACGCGGCCGCCGCCAGGCCGACAGAAGCTGCTTCTCCACCGACAGCTAGCTGCTTCTCCACCGCCGTCGCGCCGCCGCCAGGCCGACAGCTAGCTAGCTACTTATCCGCCGCCGCCTGCTCATCGATCGTCACGCACTGCCGCCGGTTCAACCACAGCTCCTCTCCAAACCAGCCGTAACTCATCTAGCCCTAGCCCTACCTTCCAGGTTCGACCACAACTCCTCTCCAGGTCAGATTCACACATTAATATTGCCAATAATATAGGAAATAAATGTTGTTAATCATGTTAATTATGATTCTTCTATATATTCTGATGTCATTATATAATTATGTGATCCCAACATATTAAATTGAATTAGAATGATTTCATGAATTATAGGGTTTTAAAGTTGATAAACATGTACATGCGGAAATAGGGTTATTAAACCAATGGTTATAACATAGTATGATCTTAATCTGATCTGGATGTTCATAATAATGTAGTATGTTAAATATGATGATTAGGGATACATATAATGTCTAGTAAAGATTCCTAGACCTTTTGTTTGAAACTATTGATTTCTTGATTTATTATTTAATAATGCTCTGTTGATTAGGATTAACCATGTTGCCTGTAGTTCATAGACATTTATTATATATAAGAATGACAACACATGTATTTGTTGACCTAGAAACCCATCCAAGATTTACTCATTAGGAGTAAATCTTGGATAGTCCCCGGTTTGGGATTGTTCTTGAACACCTAATCTCACTTAGGATGTAAGTGTATAATGTGTATTGGGTTTTCGAGAAAATTTTGGTAGCATTTCCTCGTTTGTTCTCTAAGTATATATGTACTTAGAGAACAGCGGGGAAATGCTGCCAAAATTTTCTTGAAAACCCAATACACATTATACACTTACTAGTGAGATTAGGTGTTCAAGGATGGGTAGGTGGTACACATTTATTATATATAAGAATGACATCAAATGTGTTTGTTGGCCTAGAAACCCGTCCAAGATTGACTCATTAGGAGTAAATCTTGGATAGTCCCCGGTTTGGGACTGTTCTTGAACACCTAATCTCACTTAGGATGTAAGTGTATAATGTGTATTGGGTTTTCGAGAAAATTTCGGTAGCATTTCCCCTTTTGTTCTCTAATTATATATGTACTTAGAGAACAGTGGGGAAATGCTGCCGGAATTTTCTTGAAAACCCAATACACATTATACACTTACTAGTGAGATTAGGTGCTCAAGGATGGGATAGGTGGTACACATTTATTATATATAAGAATGACATCACATTATACACTTAGGTAGGATGTAAGTGTATACCCTAATCTTTTCCTAATATATACTTGCTTCCTAATATATACTTGTTTTCTCTGATCATAGAATGGATAGATCATGGATGTCCATTCGTAATCGTTGCACCCCAGAGTTTATATCTGGTCTTGATCAGTTTATTAGATTTGCCAAGGAACATAGGAAAAAACCTACAGATAGGTTCTACTGTCCATGTAGGCATTGTGGTAACAACTTGAAAGTCAACACTGGTGAGGAAATCAAAAGTCATGTCATGTGCAACGGGATTGTACAAGGCTATACAGAATGGTACTGGCATGGAGAGATTTCAAAATTGAAACCAGTAGATGTCGATAGCAGTGCTTGGGTGGAAGAAGAAATTGCCTCCGATGATGTAAATGTGAATGAACCAGTTCCAGCAGACATCGTTAATGCGATGCTGGATAGTTGTAGGGTAGAGCACACTGATCCACCTCCTATCTTTAGAAACATTGTGCATGATGCTGAGATACCGTTATACACAGGTTGTGCTAAGTTTACGAAGCTTAGCGCTGTGTTGAGATTGTATAAGTTGAAAGCTAACAATAGATGGAGCGACAAAAGCTTCACTTCATTGTTGACTTTGTTGAAAGAAATGCTTCCTGAAGGAAACGAGCTGCCAACCTCAACATACCAGGTAAAGAAAATGTTGTGCCCAATGGGAATGGAGGCCAAGAAGATACATGCATGCCCGAATGATTGTGTATTATTTCAAAAGGACTATGTAGATTTGAAAGATTGTCCAAAATGTGGTGCGTCACGGTATAAATTGATGACTTAGGGGGAGTCCAAAACTGGTTCTCCTGCCAAGGTGTTGTGGTATCTACCTATAATATCACGGTTTCAACGCTTGTTTGCAAATCCGAAAGATGCGAAGAATTTGAGGTGGCATGCAGATGTTAAGAAAAATAATGATGGGATCCTACGACATGCGTCTGATTCCCCACAATGGAAGAAGATTGATCTATTGTACCCCAAATTTGGTGAAGAAGATAGGAATCTAAGACTTGGGCTTTGTACAGATGGGATGAATCCATATGGGACATTGAGCAGCCAACATAGCACTTGGCCAGTCATGCTTGTTATATACAATCTTCCTCCCTGGATGTGTATGAAAAATAAGTACGTTATGTTGTCGTTGTTGATATCGGGCCCTAAACAACCCGGAAATGATATCGATGTTTATCTTGAACCTTTGATTGATGACTTAAAGAAACTTTGGGCTGAAGGTATGATGACCTATGATGCTTCAATAAGAGAGACATTTCGTTTGCATGCTATGTTGTTTTGCACTGTTAATGACTTTCCAGCATATGGGAATTTGTCTGGATATAGTGTCAAAGGAGCTAAAGCGTGTCCTATATGTGAAGAAAACACTGATTCAATAAGACTAAAACATGGCGGCAAGACTGTATATCTTGGTCATCGAAGGTTTCTTTCAAAATTCCATCCGTATCGTAGGAAGCGAAAAGCATTCAATGGATGGAATGATGAACGGAGTGCACCTAAACCTATACCAGGGGATGTTGTTTATGCAAGAGTAAAAGACATTGTCAATGAATTTGGTAAGAAATCACAATGTAGTATGGCCACACGGAGTGACGATTCTTCATTCAAGAAGAAGTCAATATTTTGGGATCTTCTTTATTGGAGATCTTTGACGTTCAGGCATTGTATTGATGTAATGCACGTTGAGAAAAATGTTTGTGATAGCATCATTGGTACTCTGTTAAATATACCAGGTAAGACTAAAGATGGGATAAAATCCAGACTGGACCTACGTGAAATGGGAATAAGGTCAGAATTAACAGAATTACGTGAAATGGGTAATAAAAGAACATACTTACCTCCCGCTTGTTACACGTTGTCTAGAAAGGAGAAGAAAACTTTTTGTGAATGCTTGGTAAATGTTAAGGTGCCACATGGTTACTCATACAACATCTTTAGATTGGTATCAATGAAAGATCTGAAGTTGATAGGTCTTAAATCTCATGATTGTCACACTCTAATGCAACAAATATTGCCCGTGGCAATTCGATCTATATTGTCGAGGCATGTAAGGTTTGCAATTACCAGACTTTGTTTCTTTTTCAACAGTCTATGCAGCAAATTTATTGACCCTGATACTCTTGATAATTTGCAAAGAGAAGTGGTTGTTACCCTATGTCAGCTTGAGATGTATTTCCCTCCTTCGTTCTTTGATATCATGGTACATCTTGTTGTCCACTTGACTAGGGAAGTGAAAATGTTGGGACCAGTTTTCTTGCATTGGATGTATCCCTTTGAACGATACATGAGCATTTTTAAAGGTGATGTTCGAAACCGTTATCGGCCTGAAGGGAGTATTATTGAAGGTTATGTGGCGAGAGAGGTTATGGATTTTTGCAATGACTTTCTCAGTGGTAATGACACTCCTGATAATGACAAGAATATTGAGGAGGGCAAAGGAATTTTGGGATCACGGGTGAAAGTAATCAGCCGTGAGCAGTTGGAACAAGCTCACTTGTATATTTTACACAATATGGACGAAGTGAGTGTTTATATCGAGGAACATACCAATTTCATAAAGAGACAACATCCTAGAGCAAGTTCAATGTGGCTTTCTAGAGAGCATAATAAGACTTTTACTAAGTGGTTTGAAGATAAAGTCTTACATCAACTATCTCAAACACCAAATGATATTACAGAAACTATCAAATGCCTCGCCTTTAAACCAAAACTGAATGTTATGTCTTATGAAGGGTTTGACATTAATGGATTCACATATTACACAAAGCACCAAGATGATAAGAGTGTCGTCTAAAATAGTGGGGTCACTCTTCAAGCATCGACTATGTACTTTGCAAGTGCAAAGGATAAGAGTCCACGTGAAGCTAAAATGTCATATTACGGTGTCATTGAAGACATTTGGGAGTTGACTACATAGATTTCAAAATTCCGCTCTTTAAATGTAATTGGGTTGATAACACCAAAGGAGTTATAGTGGATGAATTGGGTTTCACTTTGGTGAACTTTGAAAAGATTGGCGAGAAGGGTGAACCATTCATATTGGCATCACCGGCGAAACAAATATTCTATATCGATGATCCTGCAAATGATAAATGGTCGGTTGTTCTTCATGGTAAAAGACAGTTCATTGAAGATCCTATAGATGAAGAAGAGTACTATGATAAGTATGATGACTCCAGTCCATTCTCAGTTGGGTTGCCAACTCCACAAAATATTGAAGCTAATGATGACTTATATGTGCGCGGAGATCACAATGAAGGATTGTTAATTGATAAAAGATCACAATTTTAGAGACATGTATGTTTATACAAATGCTAAATGTTTGCCTTTTTCTAGTTTATACAAATGCTAAATGTTTACCTTTTTCTAGTTAATACAAATGCTAAATGTTTGCCTTTTTCTAGTTAATACAAATGCTAAATGTTTGCCTTTTTCTAGTTAATACAAATGCTAAATGTTTGCCTTTTTAATGACATTTTCAGATGGTTGACCATGATGAGCATGATGTCCATGATGAGCATGAAGTCCATGATGAACATGATGTCCATGACGAGCATGGCGAGGATACCAATGTAAGTTCTAAAAACATATCCTGTATTTCTATAAAATTCATTATCTTCTAGTTATGTCATATATCTTATATTTCTATATTAGGCTAATTCAGTGTGTTTATTTTTGTCAAATTTTAGGTTAATGATGCGCATGTACCCACTGAAGCACTAGAGAAACTTGATGCGCAACACCAAACACTTAACAAGAAAAGGGGCATCACTCTGTTGAAGAAGTTAATAGCACTTAGTGGCAGTGGATCCAAATTGGTTGTGGAGTTTGATAATGGAGGAAATGCAATTGGAGTGAACCGCAATAATTTTGTAAACTATCTTGGGTGTACCACTCAGAGCCATTGTGGTGTTAAGTATGATAATTGGCATAAAGTTCCTCAGGGGAAAAAAGACTTGATATGGAAGGATTTATGCGTGAGTTATTATTATTTGCAATTATATTTTGTAGATTACAAATTCTATTATTTGCAATTCTATTTTGGATACAAGTTAATAACATTTCTATTTTACAGAATCTGTTTGCATTGGATGAGAAGTTGCATCGTAAAAGTGTGATGCAACGCGCTGGAAAGATGCTTAGGAATTATAGGACAAATCTGAACAGAGAATACATAAAAGAGGGTGATAAGAAAAAGAAGTCAGCCCTTGAACAATGGAACTTCTTGGACAAAGAAGATTGGGACAATTTTGTTGCTTCAAGAAAATCTGAAGAATTCAAGGTATTAGGCGTCACTCCCAATTTAATTAATATACATTGTATTCACCTATTCAAGATTAACATTTAGTGATACTAACCAAATCATTAATGTGCATACTAACTAGGCCCTCAGTGACGCACAAAAAGCAAGGCGTGCACTGAATGTGCATGACCACACTATGGGTCCAAAAGGGTATGCAAGCGTTCGCCAAAGACTACATGCGGAGTCTGCGGCTACTTAGGAGTCTACTCCTACTCAGGAGTCTGCCACACCCATGCCTCGCCATGATATCTGGATAGCTGGGAGGAAAAACAAGAAGGGTGAAATATAGAAGCCTGTAACTGTTGAGGCGGCTGCGAAAATGGTAAAATAAAACTCTTAGAGCAATCATTTGAATATTTATTATTTGTGGTGTTAACTTACCAATTTCTGTTGATGGTGATTAGCGGGAGTTGCACGAGCAGAGGAAACAAGGCACGTTCATCCCTCAGGGCACAAGGGATGAATTGACAGTTGCTCTGGGTAACCCAGAGCATCCTGGACGTGTTAGGGGTGCAGGCGCTGGTGTGGGAATCAAAGCATTCTTTGGGCCATCCCAGCGCAAACCCAGAGCGGGACTTTCTCAAGAAGAGGTAACCTATTCTTTTTTTAGAATGTTACTGCAAAAGGAAATTCAATAATAAGAAGCTAATGTTTCTTTTATCCATGTATACGAGAATAAGAGAGTCGAGGATATAGTTGCTAAGAAGGTCAACGATGTAGTTTCTGAGAAGGTCAAGGAAGAATTGCTGCGGTGGCAGGCATCTCAGGCTTCCAATTAGCCTATGGCGACCCACTCTTCTCCTGATGCACAGACTGCGAGTAATCCTGGAGAACCATTGCCTAACACGTCTGCTGTAAGTATTGTTTATGACATTGTAGCTAGTCTTTTCAAGATGATATGTATATATGTATAACATTCTTTACGTAAATTTGTAGGCATTGAAGCCATGCCGCTTAAGAATACAAGACTATGTTGTTGCAGAGGCGCAGGCTTACCCGTCCCTTCCTGGGGAATGGTTTCCGGGACTCCAATGCCACAGGGCTACGTTCGTGTGGGCCCATTACGTGTGTTACCCGATTGGAGGGAAGCTACATTGCCATATCCCCACCCGGATATTGATACACTTGCCGAGGCAGAAGGCGGGGTCATATTGTGGCCCAAAGCAGATGTCGTCTACACTACTGAAATTGTAAGATAAATTTACATTGATTTAGACTGTTAATGTGTATATATGATGTCAACTGATCTAAAATTATATATACAGGTTAAAAAGAAGACACCAGGAGCACCTAGGCCTCCACCTCCACTTCCCGCATTACCAACTTGGGTTCCAACTGGCCTAACATACCCGTTAGGTCCTGCTTGTAGGGGAATGACATGTTGGCTATGGGCACATAATATACATTGCCCGATAATTGTTTCTTTAGATGCAGATTATGCAGGTCAATCATACGATAGCTCTTTATTTATACAAGATATTATTGAGTTGTTTATGTATGATTGGCTGAATACATCAATGATAGAGACATGAATAAGGTGAGATCTTGTTTATACATCCATATACCTTGTGTAAGATCCGGTGATCTGGTTTCTTATATATTAATGCATACGTAATACATGTTTTGCAGCTACTTAGCCGAAGATCATTGCAAACAATTTGCATTTGATCATGTGGGATTTTTGATTCCATCATTGATTAGTATGGTAGCTAAAGACCCTGATAGTGTTCAACAATACTGTATAGATGCTTTTACAATTTTTGGTCAGCAAAAGAAGACGATAATAATAGCTCCATTCAATGTCAAGTAAGTTTAGTTTATTTATAATTTGGACTTAAGAAAATTCCATTTTTATTGTGCATTTTGAGTTATTAATTGTTGACTTTTTACCTCTAGCGGTAGACATTGGGAGTTACTAGTTATTGTCCCCGGGATGTTCACTGTTTATTATCTAGATCCCGTGGGAAGTACATTAAATACTAAAATTGGACACGTAATGAGAATGTCATTATTCTGGTGAGAAATATTTCATTTTTGTATCTGTTAACATCTGTTATTACATTACTATTTACTTATGTAATTTACTATGTTATATTAACATGTAGGGGTTTAGATGCATTCAAAAAGGCTGGAGGAACGGTCCCAAGGAAAAAGAACCAGCCAATAAATTGGCAGAACGTACAAGTAAGTTCTCGACTCCAATGTATATATTATTGATGTGAATTGTGCTTAGTTGTATTATTTTGTATGTTTCAATTTATAGTGTGCTACACAAGACAATGGATGGGCATGCACATACTATGTGATGTGATTTATGAAGATGATTATCAAACATGCCGCATTGGACATCGATACCATACATGAGGTATTATATATAGTCTCATTAGTTAGTATGAAATATATCAATCTTATTTTTATATTATTACTTATATATATACATCATTCTCTTTGCAGGTGTTTAAAACTGACAACACTGTAGGTAAACGCTTAAAAAATATACATGCTCCATATACAATGGAAGCATTAAATGAAATAAGAGAAGAATGGGCAAAAGCCATACAAGCAGTGGTAACTGTAAGATATAATTGGGATGTTGATAGCGATAATGAATGATACTTTGTAAATGAATATTTCTGAATGTTAATATATGTATTTGAATGTTTCTATATGTGTGAATGTGAGAATTGAATTGATGTCTGAATGTATCTACTTGTGTGAAATTTTCCTTGGGACTTTTGCAGGTTTGTGGCCTGTTTGTAGGCTGATATCAATGGATGTCGTAAACCTGCAGTTCAAAAAACTGAACTGCAGGTTCTCATCCTGCTGACCAGCCACAGCAGGCCTGCAAACTGATATGAAAAAAAATAGATATAGGCGTCGGTTATTTACAGAAAACCGTCAGCAAAGACCTACAGCGTCGATTATTGGATAAAAACCGACGCCTAATATTACAAACAACCCGACCGTGCAGGAAAGCACGGCCGTGGTGGAAAAGGTGTCGCTTATTCATATAAAACCGACGCCTATAGTACTAAACACGGCCGTGTAGGGAAGCACGGCCGTGTCGTCTTGAAGTATGGCGTCGGTTGTTTATAGAAAACCGACGCCAAAAGGGTTCGCGCCACAGAAAACAGCGTCATCTAGGACACTTTCTGCGTCGGTTACCAAGTAAACACCGATGCTATAGTCCATATAGGCGTCGGTCTTTTAGTAGATAACCGACGCAGAATGTGTCCTATATGATGCCATTTTCTGTGGCGCGAACCCTTTTGGCGTCGGTTATCTATAAAAAATCGACGCCTGTACGTTAAATAGGCGTCGGTTAAAAAACCGATGCCGAAGTGTTCGACCTTTAGCGGCGCCCACATAGGCGTCGCTCAGAAACCGACGCCAAAGGGGGTTAAACAACCGACGCCAAAGGCTGTTTCTGTAGTAGTGTTTATAGAAGTTGTGGGTGCACTGAATAGTCCAAATGGCATAACTATGAACTCATGGTGGCCATATTTGTTCATGAAAGTTGTCTTAAGAACGTCTTTAGCCTTGATACTGACCTGATGATAACTTGATCGTAAATCAATCCCATAATACATAGTTCCCTCCTAAGTTAATAAAAAAATATAAATCCTAGGCAAAGGATATTTACTTCTTATATCGATTTTTTTCTATTTTCCTATAATGATTACATAGATGTGTTGTCCCATCCTTCTTCTTCCTAAACATCATTGGGTGCTCCCAATGGCCATATGCTAGGTCCTATAAAACCCTTATTAAGAAATTCTTGCAATTGTTCATTAACTTTCTCAACTTAAATTGAGCCATGCAATATGGCGCTTGGGCAATAGGTTGAGTACTAAAAGTTAAATTGATCTCAAATTCAATCTCTCTAACTAGAGGTAATCCTGGCATTCACAAAAAAAATGATAACTATATACTCTTTCACTATGGGTACATCAAATGAGGTAGGGTTCTCAACCCTAGTACCCATTACATGGGTAAGATAACTTGTCATTCCTTCCTCATCATCTTCTCAAAAGTCATGTCAGATATCAAAGATGTAGGTAGTACTTTCTAGCCTGCTTGAATGATCCAAGGAAAATGTGCACTAGAAAATATAGCTTCCTTGGGAAAGCAATCTAGCTTCAGTTGATATTTCTCTAATCATCCATTCCTAGAATAATAGCATTACTTTGCACTTTAAGTGGTAATAATTCCACTTGAATTCATTTTCCATTAAAGCTTAGAAATCATCCAAGAAAAACATATATCCCAACTATAGGTTGTGTTGTACATGTAACATGAAATCATAAAATAGCTCCTAAAAAAAGATGACCTCTAGATATGACACCCTGAGTCATTAAAGAAGTGTAGCACTATGGTCAACCAACACAATGAAAAGTATAAGACTGGATATAATTACAAAAATATGAGCTATCACAACATGTGGATGAACAAATCCTTCCTACTGGATCAAAGAGTAAGCATGGGTTGTTGCATACTACCAACCTCTACCACATCCTCTACCCTGATGTATTGTGGTTTACTGAGTGTTAGAACCTTCCTATGATTCATGTTATCTTCCTAATTTTTGAGGTGTTGTCGGTCTCTATCCTCGATTCATGCACTTTTGCTAAGTTTTTTTGTGGAAAATCCCCGCAAGAATGTCTTTCTTACCTTATGTAAAACAACCCCTGATATTAGGGACCAGCATGGACCTCTACAGAACCCGCCATAAGTTGTACACTGCGGTGGTGTTGAGTAAAGATGGACTCTATGGTCCAATTATAGTTCATGTACTTTGTCATTTGTAGTGGTAATCCTCTAGCTACAAATGTAGGACAACCCTTACCATGTACAATCTATAGTGGTGCACTAGCTGGTGTATCTGGCCTCATAGTATGATATTTATGTGGCCTAGACATCCTCAACTATGTATTAGGTCATGTCTAGATTAGCTCACCATATACCCTTTTAAGGGTCTCAAACTCCTACCTTTTCTAGTTAACATGCTCCACATGCCTAACGACATCAACAAAAACATGAAATTTGTCCTATATTCCATCACAGTTGTCCTCTCTTGTAGATCATAGTTCAAACTTGTTTAAAATTTCAAATCATACACTCATCTATTACACATACATGAGAACAAAGACTAAGAAAATCCAAAAATATAAATGTATATTCACTCATTTTCATCTACCTCTACCTCAAAGTCTTAAATTGACAAATGTTGTTGTGTATGTGGCTGGATAATAGTATGACTCCAACCTTTCCTAAATTCAGCCCATGCCAGACTCTGCTCTACCAGGTGTCTCTCTTCCAAGCTCTGCTAATAACTTTCACTTTCTTTTCTAATATAAGTAGCATGATTCACCTTCTATCCATCAGATACATCAGACATTTTAAACGCTTCTTTAGTTTCATATAGCCAAGCATCTACTTCTGCAAGATCAGTAGTGCCATAGAAGTCATAGGCACACCTGTCTTTCATATCCTCTCATAAGATCTACTAATATCACATGATGGATCAAGAATGCTTGGAGGTGATGGGAGGACTACCTTTATTGTTTCGTGAGCCATTAGTGACACCAATATTTGTCACGTATCATAGATAGGATTAGTGGTATATAAGGTAGTCACAACATGATGTTAATCAATTACATTTGCAATCTCCTCATTCCTTGGTTGTTTTCTATAACCACCTAATGAAAGTGCCACATAGAGACTCTCCACCTGTTCTTCACCTTTTACATCCATGATCTGAGACAAAGGTGAATATTCCATACTTCATTACATAATGTAAAGGACTTGGCAATACTTGTAGACTTGTCTTATGTCCATGTGCATAGGCACTTACAAACACCTAGGCCTTCATCCAAAATTGTAGGACCACAACTCTGAGATTGCAAAGTTTTATCCAAAATACAAATGCTAATCCTCACATTAAAAAATAACTATGTAATCGAAACATATGATTAAATGAAAAACACAAATTTCATTTATCATTTCTAGATTTGGAATAAGCAATAAAGTTGTAACCATTATCATCGGATCATATACGAGAAAACCACATCTGCAAGATTTGTTCAAGATAAAACTACAATATAACATGAGGTAGAAATATATACTATTACATTTACATAAATGACCTAGATCGAGATGAAGGATAACATTGCATTTACACACAACTTCCTAACACTCCTTAGTATAGGGACAAATATACATATAACCTATAGCAAGAAGAGAACTATCCACTGAGGTGGCGAATAAAAGATCATTTCATATGAATAACTCTTGGGTGGACTGATGTTGAGTCACAACACGGAAAATTTTTAAATCACCAATTATCAACAATGTTGAGTGAGTGTAACTGGTGCAATTTTTTTTCGCATTCATCTAATCATTTTTAAGATGATTACAAATAAGTGTGTCTCAGATTAGATCAAACAATTACAATTTTTTTTCATGTAAACAAAATGTATCATTTACTTGATTCATTTGCAAGGATCAGGGCAAGAATTATATTTAATGTCAACTAAAAAATATAGTATTATATATTTGTTGAAATTGCTCAATTTCCATCAGTTGGAGTTCAATGAATGAACTTAAGGTTATAGTTCAATGGAAGCCTTCTAAATAACCCACAATATTCACATAATGTGTGAAAAATCTATAATTCATAGCCTAACTACTAATTCACTTGAAGTCTATTCAAATTTCAAGTGTGCAGTCTTTTTCTTATTCCTATGAGCTCAAAAACCTTAAACAATAGGAAAGGAAGATAAAGAATGAGATAGGAGATAGATTTGGTATCTTTTAATCAAAATTGGTAGAAAGATGAGTTTTTGACAGAAGAGAGGAGAAAGGGAAAGAAATTTAATCAAAGATTGCTGATTTATAATTAATCAACCAACATTAGGAAGTGAAAACCCAAAAATCAACTATTATAACATGGTTTTTCACATGTATTTACATATTTGAAATGCAAGTATTTGATTAACAAGAATATGTTAGAAACTTGGTATGCCTTTTTTTAAAAGTATGAATTTAATTTGCCAATTCTCCTTTACAATGATGTTTTGTGGTTTTGTTGTTTTCAATAATAGATATGGGGAAAAGAAAGAGAGAATATCCAATAGTAAGTGAACTACTAAAGGTAATGGATAATTAGTATTTTACATATAGAACTATGTGGAGTTTTCTAGAAAAGTGATGTTGACGACAACTAATAGATTGGTCTGGTTCCATATTGTATTGAATGAAAAATGATATTAAAATAAGAGACCTTGCTAGGTTTGAGAGAGAAAAGGGTTTATTTGATGCTTTAAATATTTCAACTAAAAAGTTAACTTAAAAACAAATAAAAGTACTTTTAACTTTTGTAATTTTGTGTTAAATCTCGTCCACATCTAGTAATAAGTGCTAGAGACTTCCCTTTAAAATTTGGGATCAAAAGGCTTAAAAGAGAGGACGTTGTGAATTAATTACCTTTTTCCTAAAGTGAAAGGGATTTTGGGTAATGCATTAATGTCACCATTTATTTGTTCCAATTTAGAAACTTAGGGCCCATCCCTTTAGTTTGTGTGAGGGCCTTTAGCTGTGGATCTCAGATCCAAGGGCTTCTGGTTGTCTTCTAGGTTGAGATAAATTAGGAAAGATGGTGAAAAAGAAAACTCAATTTTCTCATGACATATTCTCTTTATCACCTCTCCTCTTTATTTCTTGCCCATTGAGTTCAAGACGAAAATCCAAGTGTAACCATCCCTAGATGGCCCTTTCTCGAGAAGAATCGAGGGTTGTCCCAATTCACTGTACAAACAAATTCATGAGTCAATCATCTCGTATAGGAAAGCCTATATAAAGTGATGAGTCCTCTCCAAATCCACTACATAAGACCTCTCAGACTTGTAAGGATTTCTTCTTGTTGCCACTTCCCTATCAAAACCATGCTTCACCCTCCTTCTGTTCCATCTTCTACATCATGAAAAACTCCTCTCCCTCCACTCTATTCTTGCCACCACCAAACAATGAACAATTGTGGCTAAGTCTAGTGAGGCATCATGAAGAAGATTGTGCCTTCACCTGCCACTCCATGGCCCAAACATCAAGAATCAACCTTGGAGTTGAGTTAGCCACATAGATCTTAGCTTGCAGAAGGAGGCACTTTACCCTCGTCCTGTTGTTGAGCGGTAAGCATGTATTATTGTCTTTTGATCTTGTTTTAAGCCCCACCATGCGGGAGCTAGGCACTAGTGGTGTGATCCCATTGGATCATCCAAGGCTCCATGGCCCTTTTACATAAAATGGCTGCTTGCCAACATGGTGCCATATGATTGGTTCACTGGTATTAAAATTGTAAAAAATGTAACTAATTGTTGGTAAATCCAAACATAGCAAGTAAATATAGGATTTTGACCATAAAAATACAAGGAATTGAATAAAATTAGTTGCATGACCTAACTCTACCCTGAATCCCAAAAGTACCTAAAGTTTCTAACTTTAATGTATTAAATGCAAGAAAACCCTAATTTCTTAGTTATAATGATCATAACTTGATGAAATGACTTTCACAGATAAAGTGTAATATATTTGGAGAAAAAGGACATCTTCGACATAATTTGAAATTAAGAATTAATGCCATATCAAAATTAGGGTTTCCAGAGTTAGAAAACATTAAATGTGGTAATTTGGGTTTAGAAAGCCAAAACCCTAATTTGAGCCCAAAACCCTAGCTTGGAACCCAAGTCAGACTTAATGTTAGTATATGGATAAAATATTAATACTTGGATGTTAAGTATTAAGTTTAGGGTAATTGCTTGCTTGATTGTAATTTATCATATTATTTGGACTTTTGATCATCTCTGAGAAAGGTATATGGTTACACCTATGACTACTTGCCTTAACTGACTTTGGGTTTCTCAGAGTTTTCCTGATTAGATTATAATTTGAATGCTTCAATGTTTATTTACTTCCTACAATCTATAAAACCACTATGGATGTAATCTTATGTAAATGTAACCCACTTAAACCCTAAATAATCTATGGTGAGTTAAAGATCATGGGGTGAATAAAGTCATTATGGGAATGACGAGTGATCAAGCCTGGAAAGGAAGATCTCCTCAGGTCAAGCACAAAAAGGAGGTCCTATGTATGAAACCAAGCCCAGGCGAGGAAAGGTTATAAATGTCCATTGTTGGGACCAAACCCTAAAGATAGGGTTCTCCATAAAGAGGCTCCCCTAAAGAGAGGGTACACCATAGAGAAAAGAGGATAAGGGTGGCAAGGTTAAAATAAGAAAATGCTTGTTCAACTTTGTAATCATAATTGTTGCTATGGTTGATTATGTTGCTACACCTACATGCGAATATTCTATTTTCCCCACATACAAAGTATATCTCGATATACTAACAGTGTTTTGTTTCAGGACTTTTTAGTTTAAACTGCTACTAAACTACAAAATGGACTACCAGAGAAGAAGACACCAAAAGGAAAGATGATTAAAGCTACCTTAGAGGATTTAGATCGATAGTTTTTATTTCATGTTGCAAATAATAGTTTTCCCTTTTCTTGTACCTCCTTAAAGGAGAGTTTATCTTCTTATTGTTCCAAACACTTTCCTTTTCAATGAAATTTATAATTATTTTAGGTTAATTTCTAACTCTAGATCCTATAAATATGATAATGGACCTTGTCCTCTTAGTCCACCTTAGTTAGGGATAACATGGAGAGGGTTCATTACATTTGGTGGCAGAGCTTGGTTTACCATTGAAAATCTAATAACTATTAAATTTTAAAGAGTTCTGTAGAGACCTAGACAATTAATAGAATATTTTCTCAAGACGATGGTGTCTAGACAGGACCAAGACTCGGGGTATGACAAAACATTCCTCCGCACTGCTAGTTAGCTTATGAGGACTCCCAGGACCATGCAATTTTCCTAGAAAAAGTTGGGAGATTTTATCTAAAATAAGATACCTCTAGGTTTTATTCTCATCTAAATTCATCCCTTCTTTACCCCTTGATACCTTCACAAAAGAACCTAGGAACCTAATAATTGTTTCCTATCCCATTTTAAGTATTAGGGTTATGGATATCAGGGATTAAGGAATCCTCCTCCAAATAATTAAATGCATGTAAACAAGATGTCATGGACATAATTTTTATGATTATTAATTCCCTAAATGTAAAAAAAAATAAAGTTATTTATGTGAACCAGAATGGCCCACACCAATACCACTGCCATCCTTAACGAAGAACCCCGGGACCACCCAGAGGGAAGTACCTCCCATAGGAGGAGGAGGTTCTCATAGGAAAAGAGAAGGTCCATGGAGGAGGAATCCTCTAAGAAGTAGAAGAGTCTAGAGGAGGCCTCCACTGAGGAAGGTTCCAAGCCCAAGATTGTCCCCTTTGACATCCTAAAACCGGAGGATGGACCTAGCCCTATGAGTGAGCCATTGATGGAAGATGAGCCCAAGGATGACTCTAACCATGCTTCTAGCTCTAGTCTAATAGTTGGGCAAGTAGTAGTTCACACCCCTGATGCACTTTGGCTAGAGAAACAAAAGAAGCTAAGTGAGGCCATTAGTGACCTAACACTCAAAGATATTGCCAAAGATTAGAATGGTGAACCCCTACTTGTTCTCCCTCATCTAGAAGCCACGATCATCGACTTCATCAAGCTAAATATAGAGAAGTTTTTGGCTGTAGAATTAATTGAGGTTTTTAGAAGGCGGATTCCTGGCTCATAGTTGTGGATAATGGCTTCCACATTTTAGACGTGCAACTCAACAAGAAGGTTTTCTTTGCTTCTCACGTTCTTGAGGAAGTAACAAACCTTTGGTGGGAGAATTACATCATTAATTGAGACATGATCACACCATCGATATCCTAGATGGACTTCCACACCATTTTCTCAGCAAGATTCATTCCTAGCTCTTCTAAGAAGGAGAAGGAAAATCAGTTCATGCTCCTTTATCAAGGTAACATGACAGTGTCAGATTAAGCTTGGAAGTTCCGCCTCCTGGAGCTCTTTGGCTATATGCTGACCAAAGGACAGTGAGTGGAACATTTTGTGGGGCATGTGCACCTCCTGATAAGACTTCATGTGATGGCCAACAAACCTCCAAACTTTAACGAGGCCCTTAACATCACCCTAGTATGATAATATCATTATTCCTATTTAGAATTTGCCTAAGGGATATCTAGAGTTCACTAAAGGTACTTTTGCCCCAGGAATGATAATGAAAGGGGACTAGGTCGTAACCATGGAAGGGATAGGAATGGTGGAAAAGGAAAACCCCATCATGATAATCCCTACCTCACCTATTGCACCTACAGGAAGAAGAACCCTAGAAGATGCCACCATGATAATAAAGTATGTTAGTGCTATCAGCAAGAGGGACACATCCGGTCCAACTATCCTCTCCCTAACCCTCGAGGTCCGATCCTAGTAGCGGCTCCACCAATGGTTGCAGCACCACAAGGGACAGTCCCACTTGTTGAAGAATGTCGTCAGGCTCTAGTCTTTTCCATTGATAATGAGGAAGCTCATGCCAATGCAAACCATCTCATAGAAGGTGGTAATCCCTAGTATGTTGTAGTACACTTTGTATTAGGAAAAACATATGGTGTAATGAAATGATATACTCCTGAGCATATGAAACATAACATACTCGTTCTTATACATCTAAACCCTTGGTAATAAAGTACTTGATGGTGATCCAATTCTTGAATTGTAAATCACAAGGTATAATAATATAACTCTCAGTCCTTTTGTGGAAAATATGCCTTAACAACATGTCCTTTTGTGGTAATATAAATCTGGGTTCATGTTTATTTTTGTTAATTATTATAAAATGCTAGTTGTATTTTGTCCTAGAATAGGACCTTCCCTAGAAGGGTGAATTGAGAAATTAATTTAAGAATTGAGGTAACCTAAAATTTCATAAAAAGATCGAGAGATTAAGTGTATAAATCATGAAAGCACATATATTGAGTATGATTTATTGGACCTATGTAAGACATCTCTAAGGGACATGAGGAAAAGTCACGATGGAAGTGACCAATAGAGTGGGACCAAGCCCAGATAGGAAGGTCATCATGAGCCCAATGAAGGGGCATAAAGTGAACTATGTGTGCCCTAAGAGATGAAGGAAATTTGGGTGAAAGAACTACAAGGGAAATAATTTTCTTGGATATTATTAGAGAAACCATAATAAAATGTGTAATGAAATAGAATAAAGTTATGACATCTCAATGGAACCCTTGAAAAGGGTAGGGCCCTAAGTCAACCCTAAGATCAATTAGAATGATTGAAGGTACATAAGATATATGAGGTTTAAGGGATGATCATGTTCTAAGTGTATAAGGCCCTTGGGGGTCAAGAGAAGATCATTCCAAAGATACCTATGCCCTAGAGATATTAAGGGGATTACTAAGGCTAATGAGAAATTAGATGTAGATCAAAAGGATACATGAAGTCATGTAATGATGTTTGAATAAGAATCTTAAAAGGAGTTATGCATAAACACAAAAATTATGAGAATTTTTTTTCCCATATGAATTCATGTGAGTAAGAAAATCATGGTGTTTATGATTTAGAGTTACATGGAGAATTATTCAACCTAAAATTGGAATTTAAAAGATGATGTGTGAGTACACAATCTCTTTTCTTGAAATAGAATGAAATTTGTATTTGGACTGCAACCAAATGGTTATTACATCTTGTTATGAGTATGATAGATTAGATAAACACATGCTAAGATAAAAATTGACAAATGTGAATGAATATCTAAGTTGAAATTTAATGTCATATTCTAGGGTTTGAGTTGTTACCTCACCCTTATGTGAAAATGATGAATGATAGCTGGGAAACCTCGATGAAAAGGTAGTTGCCAAGTGAAATTTAGAACATAAATGAAATGCAATTACCAAGTGGAATCAATCTGTTACATTTAAGATTCAATGTCGAGAGGTGGTTTGTTTGCATGATGTGTTTAATGTGTCCAATCTAAATCTCTATGTGAGGGATTCTACCCATGTGTTGAACATCATACCTATAGAACTCCAAGGGAGGTTGTCATACCCTGAGTCACTTGTGAGGATAATATACTCTAAAGTGAAAGAGCTCAGGAATAAAAGGTAGATATGGTAAAAGTTCTTTAGAAGCGCCATGGTGGGGATAAATCCACATGGGATCTAAATATGAACATGGAAAAGTCTCATCCTGAAATTTTTATATGATTAGTTGAATTTTGAGGACAAAATTCCTATAAGAGGGAAAGGATGTTATAACATGGTTTTACATGTATTTACATATTTGAAATGCAAATATTTGATTGATAAGTATATGTTAAAAACTTGATATGAATTGTTTAAAAAGTATAGATTTTAAATGGTTTTTCTATTTTCAATAATCTAATAATATATATGGAAAAGAGAGAGAGAGAAAATCCAATAATGAATGAATTGCTAAAGATAATGGATAATTCATATTTTACATATGGAATTATGTGGATTTTTCTATAAAATTTATGTTTAAGGCAACTGATATATTGGTTTTGGTTCCATGTTTATAATGACAAAAGATATCAAAATAAGAGACCTTGCCAATTTTGAGAGAGAAAAGGGTTTATTTGATGCTTTAAATATTTCAAATAAAAAGGAAACCTAGAGATAGACAAAAGTACTTTTCACATTGTATTTTGGTCTCAAATCTCATTCACACATAGATATAAGTGCTAGAGACTTTCCTTCAAAATTTGAGATTAAAAGGATTAAAGGAGAGGAAGTTATAAATTAATTTCCTTTTTCCTAAAGTGATAGGGATTTTGGGTAATGTATTAATGTCATGATTTATTTGTTCCATTTTAGAAACTTATGGCCCATCCCTTTAGTTCACATGTAGGCCCTTAGTTGTGGATCTCAGATCCAAGGGCTCTTGGTTGTCTTCTGGCTTGAGACAAACTAGGAAAGACCATGAATAGGAAAACTCAATTTTCTCATGACAGGCTCTCTGTCTCTCAATCACCTCTCCTCTTTATTTCTTGCCCATTGAGTTCGAGAGGAAAGTCTGAGTGTAACCATTCCTAGATGGCCCTACCTTTAGAAGAATCAAGGGTTTCCCCAATTCACTGGAAAAATAGATCCATGAGTCGATCATCTGTGTAGGCAAGCATATGTAAAGATATGAGTCCTCTCCAAATCCATTCCACATGACCTCCCAGACTTGTAAGGATTTATTCTCACTTCTAATTCCCAATCAAACCTATTCTTCTCCCCCTTTTGTTAAATCTTCTCCATCAATGAAAGCTCCTCTCCATCCACTCTATTCTTGCTTACACTAGAAAATCAACAACTGTAGTTGAGTCCAACGAGCCATTGCAAAGAAGACCGTGCCTTTGCCTACAACTCCAAGTCCTAGACGTCAAGATTCAATGTTGGAGGTTACTCTACCGCATAGATCTTGGCTCACGGAAGACCGTGCCTTTGCCTACAACTTTAATGAATTGAATACAAAAAAATTATAATATTTTGGTTGTAATGATCATAACTCGTTTAAATGACTTTAATATATAAAGTTTAATATTATTGGATAAAAAGGACATCTTGGACCTAATTTCATATTAAGAGTTCATTTGATATAAAAATTAGTGTTTCCTACATATGAAAGCATTAAATGTGGTAATTTTAGTTTGGAAAACCAAAACCCTAATCAAACCCTAATTTGACCCCAAAATCCTAACTTGGAACCCAAGTCAGTCTTAGTGCTAGTTTATGGACAAAATAGTAATACTTGGGTGTTATATATTAATTTAGGGTAATTGATTGCTTGATTGCAATTTCTCATATTACTTGGACTTTGATCATCTCTAAGAAAGGTATGTGGTTACACCTATGACTACTCACCTTAACAGACTTTTGTTTATTCTTAGAGTTCTCTCGATTGGATCAAATTTAAATGCTTGAATGATTATTTATTGCATGCAATCTATAAGCCAATATGGATATTGTGAGAACTTGTTACACTAAATTACATTACTAAAAAAACATGATTACACATCAATTAAACACAAACCCAGAAAATAGGGTAAATTAAAATAGATTTCAATGTTACCCAATTGTTCAGAAACATTTACCAAAAACCTTGCAGCTTGTTTTATTTTATCTTATGCTCAATATCCTTTACCACTCCTCTATATCCTTAGCTACAACATAAAATTTACAAAGGAACACAATCCACATATACAAACATCAACATGCTATCAAAATCTTGATTCAATCAAAAGATCATATTTAAACTTTTCACCAGGACCTGAGAGTACATGGACGACTCTAGGACACACTAGACAACCAAACAGCCATCTCTACGGTTCATCACCTCCGATTCTTCTCATTGTCATGATATTGATGTCACTGTTGTCAGTCACCTAAAAAGATGTGGTGACCCACAAGATGAAACCCAGTCCCAGCGAGAGATATAACTCTATCCAACAGATATTGATTACATTTTATTAAGTAGTTAATAACTGAGCAATTAGAGTGTTTAATAGTCAATTGAGCAGATTGAACAGTTCAAGAATGCTAAATAGATTAAGAAATAAGCTTAGCAACAAGTATGATTATCAATTTATATATAGGTAACTGATAAATCCATTTCTTTTATCAAATTACTACTTAGGTTTCATAAGATTGCATCTAATAACAACTGTTATCATTAATCTGACTATCATCATATGCCTTACTAACAACACAAGCAATCTAGAAGTATAAGCATGTCTCACATCATGAATATGTCTAGTAGCATGACATGGCTATCAATATTGGCATGTTTATTAAAGTGAACTAGTCTACATAATAAGTAGACCTAACATCATAGCACAATTAACTGCATAAGAATAATTATCAATTTAAGCATTTCTAATTACATAGGCATGGTAGAAGTATTAGACATTGCTAGTAGCATAATCTTAAATATTAGTGTTAGTATATTTGACAACATAAATGGGTTTATAGCATGAGCACATCTACACCATAAGCATATATATCATATCTTATTGTACTATATATCATCTCTATATAAGAAGATCAAACAAGGGTTATCATCCAATGTGAGGCATTGTGCATAACCCTAAACAAATATGCAACACGGTTCTATTAAATATTTCATTACTCCCTGGGAATTTGAATCGTACCATCCAAAGTCCAACTGACCCCTGTGAAGGGCTATTGAGTTCCTTATAAGATCTAGGAGTTCTGGTATCCTAAGATCTCTCCTCTACCCGGTCAGCACAAGCCAAAAAGGTAGGGACATATCAGTCAATGTTGCCACTATTGTGACATATAGCCAAGCTACTAAAAACTAGTATGTCCTTGGTATAGGTCATGAAACTAGAGAACAGGATCACACATGGCCATTCTACAAGAGGCATCCTACAGTTATATTGCTGCCTTTTACACATCACAATATCACAATATCTGAGGCATGACCACAACCATCCTCAATTGCTTAATATTAGGGTACCAAGCTATCCACACATACTCAACATGTAATGTATGTGCTCTGAGTTTCCCTTAGGAGTACTCATTTCACCACCGACAAGTTCTGATGCTAAAATGGTTCTATGGAAGATGGCACTACATGATTAGGATTTAACTTGATTAGTTACACCAATTGGGTGAATTAAGGCTGCATCATACAAGTCGACATACAAACCTTAATTTATCTCTATAAAACTTTGATATATAACAACTTCAGTAGATACAAAACATATGAGACATATTGTTCCTCATCTATCATCACATGATACTATTCACTTGCCATTTATGAGACTACACTTGTCATCATACTATCACATGATATAAATCCTTAGTACAATAACACATAGTATCAACCATTTATCAAAATAAGAGGATTATGCCTCATTTAGGGCTCAACCATGCCCAAAGGTCACTAAGACCATCATATCATGGCATGCAACTTCATCATTATCTTTCTATGCCTTATAACAAGGCTCAATAAACATTATCACACATATGATTCACAGGCTCAACAAAATTTGCATTTAAAGAACTAAAAGATGTTCACATGATGATATTGTAAAATTATCTTAGAATTTAAGACCATTCCATTATTGTAGAAACATATAACGAAGCCAGGTATGACAAGCCATCATCACACTTATAGTGTACAAGTTTAGAAAAAGAAGCATAGATCATGAAACTATGATGACCACCAGTTAAACACATTAGAGTTTCAATCAATCATTAGGAAGGATATTCCATCATTATATTAATAATTCAAGAAATGATAACATGATTAATCACCATTCTCTACTTGAATTTGGGTTAGGTTTACCAAGGTAGGTTACATTGAAGTTGTAGTTCAACATTTATTCACAAACCATTACCCATAGCATCATCATATATAATATTGGATGCATAATACAAAACATATTCATCATATTCCATACCATTCTCAAGTATGGATCCATGCATAACTCAGGATGTTACCATAAAAATATAGTATAATAATGTTCCACAACAATAAGAGAGTACTTTATTGTTCTATTATTCTACTAAGGAAGGTTGATTGTAGTTAATCACCATCACCTGAGTTTGTAAGGATTAAGTGTAACAAGATATATCCCATTAGGGTTACATATCAACACAATATGGTCATTATCCATTTTATTCATATGAGAGAAAATGTAGGACTACCTTATTAAGTTCAAACCTCCATTGATTCCAACATCATTCCACCCATATCACCATACCACAACATCACCTAGAACCATTGGATGTTGAAAAGGTAAGACCATTGGTTATTTACATAAGTAAACACCTTAAACCAACCATATGTAAATCTATCGAGTTGTGACCTAGAAAGAGTCACCATTAAACCCTAAACATACTTTATTCAATAACATAAAGGGGGCTCCATATGTTGTGGGATTCATACCCATTTCACTGGTTGTACATTTTAAGCAAGCCATCATATCAATAATCAAGCTCCCTAAATTGATCACATACGGGAAACCATGAAATAAAATTATAAGAAATCATATATAATACTATAGCTTTCAATCCAAACCATTAGATGTTGAAGAATCCAATCTCAACTATGGGATCAAGTCCATAATTCAAAACTATTAAATGAAGAAGTGTTAGATCCTAACCATTAGATCAGGTTCATATTTCAAAACCATCCATTGGAGTATAAGTCTAACCATTAGATCAATTGAACCAACAGACCATTGGTTTAGGGCTTAATTAAAACTACATTTAAAGATTTGACTCACCTTGGGTTGTGGTGACCTGATCCACCATCTTTATGACATATTGTGTCATCATTGGTTGATAGTATCAGCTCTTGTATCATTTTCTCCATTAGATGTTGAATTAATGTCACCATTGGTTGGTACCATCATTAGAGAATCAAACCACTGCTCATGAGATTCCAAGAGAGCCTAACACTGACCTAAGTTGTGACTATCATTTCACACCATCGGTCCTCACCCTTGATCACCACTTTCAGTTGTCATAAAGGCCACACCATCGGGTCATGTTTTTAGAGAAGAAAACAACCTAGAAACCCTAATATGGACCATCGGTTGATAGGTGCTTAGCACCATAGGTGGTGATAACAACCTGAACTAAGTCATATCCTTATTTAGGAAGAACGTGCACATGATTATAGGTTCATATAGAACTGGAAACAAAATATGAAACACCATAAAAATCGAAATCCCAAAACAAGCTTAGCTTCTTAATACTTAAATCACCATTTTTAAGTAAGAACATGAGATAACAAGCTTATAGTAAGTAGTATAAGTAAAGAGGGTTATAAAACTCACCTATAATGAGAAGAACAGACTTTTAGCAACAAGAAACTCAAGCAAAGAAGGAAAGAAAACCCAAATATTAGATCTGAACTCGGCCAAGTAGGCACCCTTCTCTACAAGGACGCAAAACCCTAAAAGAAGAAGCAAGAAAGGTAGATTTTTGAGTTTTAGAGCAACTTGTACCATGGAAAAACAAGGTTCTAACCTAGAGAGACGTAGGAGGAAGAAGAACAGAAAAAGGTATGGCAGAAAGAAGGGGATACTTACTCATTAAGGTCAGAATCACCAAGAAGGAGCTTCAGAAACCCTAAAGGAAGCAAATCGTAACCCTAGATGCTTCTACCAAGAAGATCCACACCTTCTTCTTCCTTGGAAAGTAGCTCCATGACTAAACAAAGGAAGGACAATGATATTAGAAGGAGGGAAGCATTACAGAGAAATTTTTTAATTTGGGAGCTTAAGGATAGATATATAAAGCTTGGAGGATAAGGTAGAGAAGAAGCATGAGGTGTACAAGTAGCTCCCCATGTGTCTATGGCCTTAAACTATTAAGGATATACAAGCAACCACACAAGAAGCTTCACCACCATTCATGGAGACCTTATTAAGCACCATTTGTTGAATTTCCAAGCCAAATAAATAAATCATTGGTTGATAGCTCCTAAAGGTAGCTCATCCATAAAGGGGTAAACCCTAAAATACCCTTGAAGAAAACACCTCCAAAAAAAGGTTCAACTAGGCGCCCCATGGCTCAACAAGCTCAATAATGATAAGATAACATCTAAGTAACAGAATTAATGTGATAAATTGCAAGTAAAACCTCATATTTGGGAAAATTGCATAAAGTCCAAAATGTGCATAAAATTGCATAATTTACACAAATAGTGTCCGAATTGGACCAAATTTGAAACTTAACCTTGTCTTATGATTCAAAGAATATCACAAGGTTAGATTAGGGTTCTATGAATTCAATTATGATAATTAAGATTTTTCAACACTTTAAGTAAGGTTAGGGGTCTCACAATCATAAACCCCTAATAGGGATTTTCCCCTCAAAATCCAAGGTAAACAAAGATGGATACTTCTCATGCACCTCATACTCAACCTTCCAGATGGTTACTTGAATCTCATGGTGATGTCACACTATTCTTATAGAATTCATATTATTCTCCCTCAACTCTTGCATGTCCTCTTAGTTCAACATAGGAACTGTTGTGCCACTTGTACTGGTCTGGTAGTACCTTTCAACTTGGCACTCTAACTGTCATCCTAAACTATTCTATCTTTAGTAGCACACATCACTTAGAGGTCATACTTGATGGCTCTTATCAAACATGAAACATAATGTATCTCTTGTCATATGTAACTTTACAAAGTTTCATCTCTATGCTCCTTTGATGGTTTTTGTAATTAGAAACTCAATCAATCAAGTGGGTATCCCCTTATGGTCAAGAACTATAAGGAATATGTTCTAAGAAGATTATTTACTCATCTCAATGATGGACTAGCCATCTATCTAGTTGAAGAATCATACATTTGTCTACAACTATAATCAAATATAACTTCCTGATTGACCTTGTTAGGGGTAGGGCAACGACATTATCTTCATCTTACCAGGATTCACACAACCCTCTTAGCAGAAGTACCATAACTCCAAGAGGGTACTCTAGTTAAACCCAACTCACTTTTGTTGGAATCGTCACACATAAGTATAGTTACTTCAACACTCTTTAAGATTTAGAAAATATGTTAACCATTCTACTGACCATCTCTGTGAAATACTTTGAGATGTCATCATTCAAAGATTGTCACAACTTATTAGACATGACCTAAGCACTATGTTCCTCTTATTTATGAATTTTACTGATACATTGGTTAGTCTAAACAACATATCCCTAAACTCATCATGGTCATGTAACTTATGTCATCCACTCAAACTCTTATCCATTGATATTCTAATCCTAGGTTTATCTTAAAGGAACACAGTAACATATGTTTGCTGATCAACAAACCATCTATCCTTGATAGTGGTCTTGCCCAACTATCCGGATACCATACACAACATTATAGAATCACTATTATTTTCCCAAATAGCACTTGGAAGATCCACATCAACTCTCTCTCTCTCTCTCTCTATTAGAGTGGAACACTAGAAAACTCATCTAATAGATATCTTTAACTCATTTATTATTGATACACTCTAAATACTAGGATTCATTACCTTGGTATCCATTACATGTGCTATAAAGAACTCATAACCTAGTTTTATCCACTTTCACAACATCATAATCAGCTAAGAACATATCGGAGGAATCCCCCTAACTCTTGGAAGGATAAAAAATCATGCTCATTACTTAACATAAAGATTTTGGAACTATAGTCCAAGGCAATCACACATTAAGATATCCATCCCAAGATTACATCAAATCCACGCGTACCAAGTAGCATGAGATCCACTTATAAGATATGCCTCAAAAAGAAAGGAACACAAAGGGAAACACACTTCTCACATCAAAGAAGCATTGTCCAGGGGTCACTACCAAAAGGTAACCAATTCTATTTTTCCCAATGAAGGTTACACTTTTTATGTATCATCTTACCTCTTACAGCTTGGGTTCCTTTCCATTAGCATAGGAATGATTAAGATTATCATATCTCATTTCTCTTTTCTCATTAATTATTCATCATTCTTGTATATGTCCTCTCATTTTACCCTATTTTTCAACCACTGATCAAGGAATATCTCATCATATTCCATATTTTCTTGATTAAACAAGGAGCTTCTCCCTTGATTTCTTTCATAGACCATGCATATATTACATTAACACTTTCTTACACACATAGGTTGGTTTGAGATTAACTCATGTTCCACTTTATTCATGTACCATCGTTCTCATTCATCTTCTCATATTATACTTATAATAGGAGCTCTCCCCATCTTATGTTAATTTCATACCTTGAAACACTTTATTAACACAAACTTATCTATATTTTACTTTATTTTCTTATGGAATTATAACTTCAAGAACTCCTCTTTTGCTTATTTGAATTCATATTTAGGTTTCATGGTGTTGTATCTTTCTCTTATAGTTACCAAATATTCAAGTTTTGATAGGTTATGATGTAATTATCATCTTCTTTAGGGTGAGATTGAGATATATGCACCATTATTTTTTATTTTATTCTCTTTAGATTGTTTCAAAATGATTACTTGATCAGAGTAATCATAAAGAGAACAATCTAAAAGTTCCATACTTACCTTTTCTTCAACAATTGAATACCTAGCTAGGGCACCCAAATAGTGAGATTAAGAAGGATGCACCATATTTTTATGTCATATTCCTAATATAGACATCATCCTAGTCCTAAGTCCTAGTGTCCCTGTAGACTCACCAAACCTAAAGCTCTAATACCAACTTGTGAGAACCCATTACACTAAACGAGATTACTCAAAACACAAAATATGATGACACATGAATTAAACACAAACCCATAAAATAGGATAAATTAAAACCAATTTCAACATTTCCCAATTGTTCATAAACATATACATTAAAGCCTTGCAACTTATTCTATTTCGTATAATGCTTAATATCCTTTACGCATGTCTATAACCTTAGCTACAACATAAACTTTAGAAAGAAATACTATCCACATATAAAAGCACCAACATTCTATTGAAAGCATGATTCAATCAAAACATCATATGTAAACTTTTCACCCAATCCTGAGAGTACATGGATGACTCTAGGACACACTACACAACTAAACAACCATCTCTAGGGTTCATCACCTCTGATTCTCCTCACAATCATGATATTGTTGTCACTGATGTCGATCACCTAAAAAGATGTGGTGACCAATGAGGTGAGACTCAGTCCTAGCGAGATATATAACTCTCTTCAATAGATATTGATTACATATGATTAAACAATAAATAGTTGAGTAGTTGGAGTATTTAATAGTCAATTGAGCAGATTGAACAGTTCAAGCATGCTAAATAGATTAATAAAATAAGCTTAGCAACAAGTATGATTATCTATGTATATATTGGTAACAGATAAATCCATCTCTTTTATTAGATATCTACTTAGGTTTCATAATATTGCATCTAATGACAATCATTATTAATAATATAACTATCATCATATGCCTTACTAACAACACAAGCAATCTAGAAGCATAAGCATCTCTGACATCATGAATATGTCTAGTAGCATGACATCGCTATCAATGTTGTCATGTTTAATAAAGTGAACTAGTATACATAATAAGTAGAGATAAAATCATAGCACAACTAACTACATAAGAATAACTATCAGTTTAAGCACTTCTCATTACATAGGCTCGGCTAGCAGTATTAGACATTGCTAGCAACATAATCTTAAATATTAATGTTAGTATATTTGACAACGTAAACATGTTTAAATCATGAGCACACCTACAACATAAGAATAGCTATCATCTCTTATTTTACTATATATCATCTCTATATAATAAGATAAAACAAGGGTTACCATCCAATGTGAGGCAGTTTCTATAACCCTAAACAGATATGCTACACGACTGTATTCCATCTTTTATTATGTCGTGGGGAATTTAAATCATACCAATCAAAGTCTAACCAACCGATGCGAATGGATATTCGGTTCCGTATAAGATCTAGGAGTTCCAATATCCTAAGATCTCTCCTCTACCCGGTCAGCATGGGCCAAAAAGGCGGGACCATATCAATCAACGTTGCCACTACAACGACATATAGTCAAGATTCTAACAACTAGTCCACCCTTGGTATAGGTCACGACACTAGAGAATATGCCCACATATGGCCACTTTATAAGAGGCATGCTACAGTTATACTACTGCCTTCCACACATCTCAGTATCACAATATCTGAGGCATGACCACAACCATCCTCAATTGCTTGATATTAGGGTACCAAGCTATCCCCCCATAGTTAACATGTTATGTATGCGCTTCGAGTTTCCCTTAGGAATACTCGTTTCACCACCAACAAGTTTTGATGCTGAAATGGTTCTATAGCAAAATCCACTACATGATTAGGATTTCACTTGATCAGTTATATCAATTTGTTGAATTATGGTTGCATCAAACAAATGGACATATAAACCCTAATTTACCTCTAGCAAACATTGATATATAACAACTTTAGAAGATACAAAACATATGATACATATTGTTCCTCATTTTATCATCACATGATATTATTCAATTTCCAATTATGAGATTACACTTGTCATCATACTATCATAGGATATAAATCCTTAGTACAATATCATAGGTTATCAACCCTTTGTGTGACGACCTGATTATAAATCAAGCCATCACCAGTAATAATCGCAGAATAACCATAATCAACAGAATTTAACAAAAATCACTAAGAATTAAAACGATTTTGCACATACATCTTGTTTCAGGATATTCTTACAAAAAGAACCAAAACTGTATATACATGTGGTTCGTATCGTACATACATTGTACCGTCTCATCTCGAGGATAATAAGTGTCAGTTGCTTTACTTTAACATGTACAATAGCAACATAAAAATATCTAGGTAAACAACCAAAATCTCAAGTTGTTCGTAAAAACCACTAAGAACTATCTCCCAAGGACCTGAGAGTATAGAGACGACACATATGACTTCTATCTGTAAGACATGACAAACAGTACATCAACTTGAGCTATCACTCTGTCCCAGCTATTGTTGTCCTTCTGCAGAAAGGTCTCTACCTCCTTGTATACATCCACCTAAAAATTGTGAATCCCATGGGGTGAGAAAATTGTCCCAGTGAGAGATATAACCCTCCGTCAACTATATTATTATCAAGATTAAGTAGTATAAAAACTGATTAGAGGTCCTTTTATCAATGAGAAGGATTAATCACTTATTATAAATAGAAGAGAATAGTCATTCTTCTTAAAATAATGCATCTATCTATGGTAGATCAATAAATCATCTATTCACTATTTAAGGGAATATGAAGAAATATGAATAACATATATTCAACTAAGATGTATAAAAGGAGTGTACATCAACCTATGTCTTTCTATATTTGGTCCTTAAGAAAATACACTACAGAATTGATCACATATTACAGTCACACTTATGCCCTGAGGAGATGAAATATGCCTTTCATACTCCAACCGACCACTAGTAAGTCGAAATCGGTACCATAAAAGGTCAATGGTAGAGCCAGCTGTCAAGACCTTACCTGTCTCGGTCAGGTTGAGACCACTTAGGTTTAGCAGAACATCTTGTATCAGCTGCTGGCAGGCAATCTTGTGTCATCTGCAAATAGCATGTCGGGGTATAGTGGCATCTTCGCTATAGAGTTACTGACTTAGCATGTACTCTCTTCGGGAGTAGTCCACATAGATTTCCCCAATTATAATGTAAGGATAAGGAAGATCAACATCAATTCCTTTCATGGTCGGGAGATTTTATATTTCAATCCTGACATAACTTAGGAATGAAGAAGGATTTACACATCAATTTCTTATTTGGTCAGGATATTCACATCATCCTGGGATAAATAAGGAAGGTGTGATACCGATTCTTCATTGGGACGTTTGGATATATTTCTTCCTTTACCCTCGCATATTAAAAAATATGCACTTTCGAGTTAAACTTGTTTCACCATCAGCAATTTCTGACACTGAATGGATCTATGGTCAGGGCACTACATGATAAGATTTAAATTGATTAATTAGGTACCTTACAATATTCTTTTTGCATCAACCAAGTTTCAAACATGAATTACAATAGATGCTATTAAAGAAAGGATAATAACTTTACGATCTTTGGAACATTTTTGAAAGTATATCACTCGAGATCTCAGTCCCTTATCACATCACTAGGAATTCTCATCCCTTCATATCATCATCATCATGATCACTGGATCTGGGTATTCAAACCCTTAGATCCCCCACATAGCATTGTTACCTTTGTAACAAGTAACTATTACCTCTGGGTTCTTTGACCGAGGTATTCATCTTATTGTACAAGTATTTCACATAGATCACATAGTTCATTAAGCATCTTGTTACCTCTTACTAGGAAACAACTTATCCTTTAAGACATCATATTGTATAATCATTATACAAGTATTCCACACAACTTACAAGACTTATTTAAGTCTATTGATATAGCACATCATAGCTCATATCTTGCTATGCTCATCATTTCATGATTCAGGTATAGTGTGCACTTTATGATGAAAGATTCTTATTAACATATAACATCATTATTCAATTTAAGAGAAATGCATCCTTCCCATGATTAGGGTTAGAATTATCTACATCATCACTCTATGATATAAGAAATTACATCCTACCCATTATTAGGGTTAGGATTATCTACATCATCACTCTATGATATAAGAAAGTACATCCTTCCCATTATTAGGGTTTGGATTATCTCAATCTAACCAATTACAATTGTAAAATCATATCATCACCCTACCATAGCGTTAGATTTTCCCTTTATTAACAATTAATAATTTAAGATCATAATGTCCAGAATCAAACCCTGATTCATACTCCACTCATCATAGGAGTATCGATACATACTTATTAACATGTTTATCACCCATGTTAAAGTCTCTCTCCCTTATCTTTATTAGGATATTGATTGCATCTTACTTAATGCACCTCTTAAGGTCTATTAGCTTAACATTATTAAATTAAATTAAACTCATTAAAGGTCTATTAGCTTAACATTATTAAATTAAATTAAACTCATTATGTCTCAATATTAATCACACAACCAAGTGTAATGGATTGGAGCATGCCTATCATATCAAGTATCATGGTTCATAATGTTATCCTATTTGTGCTTGAATATGTACATAACATCATATTATAGTTCCATATAAATCCTTTCATAAAATCACAACATTATGTTGGGTTTAGGGTTTATCCCCTAACTCCATATCATGTAGCCATGTCAGGTTGGTTATCACTTTAGCTTTCATCATCTCAAGTCATCCTTATATCAGGTATAGGTTGAACTCTTGGTCTTATATCAGCATAAAGACATATTGGATCCTCATATTGTGTACAGAAGTACATCATATCGGGCATAGCATCATGGCATTACCATGTATCATTTAAGTAACATATATATAATATTGTATTAATTTCTTACCTTGAATTGTCATATCAGTTTTCCACTTTAAACTACCATATAGGTTTTCTTCTTGGGTTTACCATATCGATTTCCATCTTGGGTTTACCATATCAGTTTCCATGTTGGGTTTACCATATCTGTTTCCATCTTGGGTTTACCATATCATGTCCCCACATTGGATTTCCATATCGTGGTCCCATATTGGGTATCATATCGTGATCCCATATTGGGTATCATATCAGTTTTCCATCATATCAATTTTCTACACTTAGATGAAACCTTGAACTCAAATCCTTCTAAAGGTTTATTTCTCTTCTTTGACAAGATGGATACTAAATACTCTTCAACTCGTCTCAAGGTAGTAGGGTATATTGAACTTCAAAGGCAAATGATTTTCAAAGCATATCGGATTTCTCATGTCATCATCTAGGGCTTTGCCCATATTGTATAAAGGTATTGATTTTAACCTTGTATCGTGTCTAAGGTTCTAGTAGGTAACTCCTATATCATTCATAAGACATGTCTCTCATCAAGTATAAAGTATCACTCACCACTATATCAGGTTTCTTTTCATCTTGGATTTCATATCTGATTTCTCATCACCATCTAGGATTTTTTAACTCATATCAGGTTAGAATATAGACCTAACATGATATCATGCATAAGGTGAATATATGTCCCTATATCATGCTTAAGGTGTGTATCAATATTTACTCATATAGCCCATGAAATATTCACTTCTCACTTATGTCATACTTGTAGTGGGTTTACATTAACATATCGGATTGATCATCCTCTAGGGTTTACTATATCGGGTTAGAGTACATGATTGATTCCAAATCGTGTATAGGTTATTACTCTTACCTTGTATTAAGTATAAAATATGGATAGGTATCTTCCATATCATTCATAGGTCTTCTTTCATAAAATATGACCTACCTTCGTATCGGGTGAGCCTCTATATCAAATTCTATATCGGGTTTCAAGAATCTTCAACCCATATCAAGTTGTTCAATGATGATGTCATCATCATCAAACTCAAAATCCTTATCTAACTATTCAAAACCATGGTAGAAATCATAGATATATCAATTGATAAAAGGAAATCCGATTTTGAAAGAAATCAATAAGTTGAACAATATTGAAGAAAAGATAATAATATAGATGGGTTCAAGTTATATAACCCACCTTATGAACAACTTTCAAGCTTCAACTCCTCACATTCCAAGGTTGAAGATGAACCTCTCAACAATCCAAGACTTGAGCTCCTTAGCTTTTGGACGATAACTCCAATCTCAATGGGCTATATCACCTTCTATGACCTATTTGGCCAATATCAAGCTCTTATCACTCAACTCTCCTAATTATGCATGAAACAAGAGGATATGCATGATACAAGAGGGAAGGTTACTAACAGGATTCAAAAATCATACTAACAAGTGAAGGGCCACCTAGCCATGCATAGTCGACACATACATTTACATGCATCCCATTATTTATCTTGACATGCAAAAATAAAAGTCCAAAAATATTGTAGGGGATAAGGGTCGACTCTTGACTTATCTTCTTGGGAAAATATTCTTTCACTCACTATATTATTATATTCAATTCCATCTTTTCCAATACAAGTTGTAAACTGATTCATATATCTTCTTTGAAGTGTCTTTCCCATCATGGGAAAAGCCAAAGGTCCATAAACTGATAGGAGACTTCCACTCTAAGTCTCCAACTCGATATGCTCATATGTATAAACTTCAACTTATACATTTTATTAGTCTTTTCATTATTAAGAGTAGCATCCCTCAAAGGTGGTTCAATTATGGCGCCCCCTTCTTTCTCTCTCCTCTAAATGATACCTAAAGGTAGTAGGGACACACTAGAGGTGGTAATTTTCATATCAGCCCTATATTTGGGTAAATTACTATTTGTATCAAAATTGGTACAAAAGACACTATCATTGTTCAAATAGGCTTAATACTTGAAACTTAGGCTTTCCACAAGCCACCACTTAGCATCATTCTCTCTCTTATGATATTAAAACACTTAGGACACATTCAACATGTAAAATTTTGCAATGTAGCCGCTCATATTGGGCAAATTGCACTTTTTCACTTATATTGTCATATAATACACACATAGTTTGCAAATAAGATTAAACTTGGAAATAAACTTCTCAAAGAGTCTTAATTACTTTTCAAAGGATTAGAACAAGTTTATAATTATCTTTTTAAGCAAAACTTCTAGAGTTAAGCCATAACACAGGCCAGGGGTGTTACACTTTGTCAACATAAGAGGATTATAACTCATTCAGGGCTCAACCATGCCCAAATGGCATTAAGCTTATCATATCATTTCCTAGAAGTTCATCATTATATTTCTATGCCTTTTAACAAGGCTCAACTAACATCGTCACACATGTAATTCACAGGTTCAACACAATTTGCATTTAAATAACTAAAAGTTGTTCGCATGATGATATTGTAAGATTATCTTAGCATTTAAGAGCATTCCTTTATATTTAACAACATATAAGGAAGCTAGGTATGATTGGCCATCATGACACCTACAATGTACAAGTTTAGCATAAGAAAGCATAGATCATGAGTCTATGATGACCACCAATTAGACACATTAGAGTTTCAATCAATCATTAGGAAGGATATTCGAACATTATGTTAATTATTCAAGAAAGGATAACATGATTAATTACCATTCTTTACATGAATTAGGTTTAGGTTTAGCAAGGTAGGTTACATTGAAGTTATAGTTCAACATTCATTAACAAACCATCACCAATAGCATACCCATATTTAATATTGGAAGCATATGACAAAGCATCTTCATCATATTCCATATCATTCTCAAGTATGGATCCATGCATAACTCAGGATGTTACCATAAAAATATAGTATACTAATGTTCCACAACAATAAGAGAGTACTTAATTGTTCTATTATTCTACTAAGGAAGGTTTATTGTAGTTAATCACCATCACCTGAGTTTGTTAGGATTAAGTGTAAAAAGATATATCCCATTAGGGTTACATATCAACACAATATGGTCATTATCCATTTTATTCATATGAGAGAAAATGTAGGACTACCTTATTAAGTTCAAACCTCCATTGGTTCCAACATCATTCAACCCATATCACCATACCACAACATCACCTAGAACCATTGGATGTTGAAAAGGTAAGACCATTGGTTATTTACATAAGTAAACACCTTAAACCAACCATATGTAAATCTATCGAGTTGTGACCTAGAAAGAGTCACCATTAAACCCTAAACATCCTTTATTTAATAACATAAAGGGGGAACCATAGGTTGTGGGATTAAAACACATCATTGGTTGTACATTTTAAGCAAGCCATCATCTCAACTATCAAGCTCCTTAAATTGATCACATAAGGGAAACCTTCAAATCCAGATTATTAGAAATCATATATAAAGCTATAGGTTTCAATCCAAACTATTGTATGTTGAAGAATCCGATCTCAACCATTGGATAAAGTCCATTATTCAAAACTATTTGATGAAAATGTGTTAGATCCTAACTATTGGATCAAGTTCATATTGCGAAACTATCCATTGGAGTATAAGTTTAACCACTAGATCAACTGAACCAAGAAACCATTGGTTTAGGGCTTAATTGAAGCTACATTTATAGATTTGATTCACCATAGGTTTTGGTGGCCTAATCCACCATCGGTTATGACATATTGTGTCACCATTGGTTGATAGGATCAACTATACTATCATTTTTTTTGTTGGTTGTTGAATTAATGTTGCCATTGATTGATACCATCATTACAAAATCAAACCATTGTTCATTGAGATTCCAAGAGAACCTAAAAATGATCTAAGGTTTTACTATCAATTGAACACCATTTGTCATCACCATTGGCCACCACCTTCAATTGTCATGAAGACCACACCACCCCCACCATGTGTTTAGAGAAGAAAACAACCTAGAAACCCTAATATGGACCATCAGTTGATAGGTGCTTAGTACCACATGTGGTGATACCAACCTGAACTAAGTCATCTCCTTCCTTAGGAATAATGTGCACATTATTACAAGTTCATCTAGAACTCGAAAAAAATAGGAAACACCATAAAAATCAAAATCCCAAACAAGCTGAGCTTCTTAATGCTTAAATCACCATTTTTAAGCAAGAACATGAGCTAACAAGCTTATACTAAGAAATACAAGTAAAAAGGGTTATAAAACTCTTATGAGAAGAATAGACTTCTAGAAGCATGAAAATCGAGCAAAAAAGTCAAGAAAACCCAAGTTTTAGATCTGAACTCGGCCAAGTAGGCACCCTTCTCCATAAGGGAGCAAAACCCTAGAAGAAGACGCAAGAAAGGTAGATTTTTGAGTTCTAGAGCAACTTATACCTTGGAAAAACAAGGTTCTAACTTGGAGAAAGGTATGAGGAAGAATAAAAGAGAACGAAACAAAGGAAAGATGGGGATACTTACTCGTTTAGGACAAAATCACCAAAGAAGGAGGTTCAGAAACCCTAAAGGAAGCAAATTGTAACCTTAGATGCTTCTACCAAGAAGATCCACACCTTCTTCTTCCTTGGATAGAAGCTCCATGGATAAATAGAGGAATGATGATGATCTTAGTAGGAAAGAATTGTTAGACTGCAAAAGTTTCATTTTGGAGATTAAGGATAGATATATAAAGCTTGGAGGATAAGGTAGCCAAGAAGCATGAGGTGTATAAGTAGCTCCCCATGAACATTGCCTTAAACTATTAAGGATATACAAGAAATCACACAAAAATATGCCCCACAATTCATGGAGACCTTCTTAGGCACCAATCGTTAAATTTCCAAGCCAAAGAAATAAACCATGGGTTGATAGCTCCTAAAGGTAGCTCATCCATAAAAGGGTAAACCCTAAAATACCCTTAAAGAAAACACCTTCAAAAAAAGGTTCAACTAGGCTACCCATGGCTCAAAAACCTCAAGAATGATAATATAACATCTAAGGAACATAATTCATGTTATAAATTGAAACTAAAACCTCATATTTAGGTAAATTTTCTAAATTCCAAAACGTGCATGAAATTAAATAATTTGCACAAATAGTGTCCAAATTGGACCAAATTTGAAACTTAAACTTATCTTATGATTCCAAAGTATATCACAAGGTTAGATTACAGTTCTGAGAATTAAATTATGGTAACTAATCATGTTAAACTCTTTAAGCAAGGTTAGGGGTCTCACATATATCATCTTATATAAATGTAACCTGCTCAAACCCTGAATAATCTCTAGTGAGTTAAAGAGCACTTGGTGAATAAAGTTACTATGAGAATGGTAGGTGATCAAGCCCGAAAAGGAATATGTATGTATGAAATCAAGTGTAGGTGAGGGAATGTTATGAATGTTCACTGTAGGGACCAAAGCCTAAAGAGAGGGTTCCCCATAAAGAGGCTCTCTTAAAGAGAGGGAACACCATAGAGAAAAGAGGATAAGGGTGGTGAGGTTAAAAAAAGAAAATTTTTATTCAATTTTTAATCATAATTTTTCATATGACTTATTAAGTTGTTACACCTACAAACAAATATTTTGTTTCCCCCACATACTTAGTATTCTCGATATACTGATTGTGTTTTATTTCATGACATTTTAGCTTAAACTACTATTAATATGCAAAATGAACTACCTAAAAACAAGGCACGAAAAGGAAAGATGCTTAAAGTTACCCTAGATGATTTATATAGATAGTTTCTATTTCATGTTGCAAACAATAGTTTTCCCTTTTTCCAATACCTCCTTTAAGGAGAGTTTATGTTCTTATTGTACCAAACTCTTTTGCATTCAATGAATGTAGAAATTATTTTGGTTAATTTGTAAACCTAGATCAAGTAGATATGATAATGACCCTTTCCCTCTCAGTCCACCTTAATTAGGGATAATAGGGGGAGGGGGTCATTACATTGACACTCCCAACTTCTAAAGCTTCAAACTCTAGAAATGACATTCTCTCCCAATAAATTCAAATATTTGGACATCTAGATATATATTAGAGGTTCTTGGCTCATATCAGTATCATATATACTCATTTAGGTTCTTGGCATAATTAGTTTTTCATATATTTTAGTTTCATTTTATTGTTCAAGAATAATTGTTCAATTGATTTGTTTTTGTTAAGAAACATTTCTAATGTACGGATCTAGTATAATACACAAATATCAAAATTCAAAAACTTTAATACATCATCTAAAAAATCAAGTATACAAGAAACAATTTTAATTCAAACAATTTATATTTACCAATTGGCAAACAAAAATAAATACTACACTACTAAAATTTGTATAGCATATTGACTAAGTTTTGTCTCGGGGAAAGTCATTTGACCAATAGGTTTATTAAGATCTAAAATTTCTAAAATATTTTCATACACTTATATTTGAGTTCTCCAATATGTTTCCAAAACATTCAGTAGTCCAAGTCATAGAAAAGATACTAAAAACTATCTACTACATTAAAATACTTATATAAAAATTTTATATCACATTTTCACGTATTATTGCATTAAGCTAGGGTTTTCGATCTAACCCTGCAAACCTAAAATCTCAAGCAATAAGTTAACAATCAAATTTATGGTTTTAGATAATATTCAAAGTATTTAAGATAAAATTTATTCAACATATAATGAATCTCAAGATATATTAAAACTAGGAGTTTATATCACTTAGGAATGGGTCTTTACATTAAATGTTTGTGGACCAACCTTTAAGCATCCTAAGAGTAATCAAACCATTCAGTGCATTGCTTTTTTTTATACCAACATAAGGCGATGGTGGTGCCTTATGGAGTCCAATAATCCCAATGGCCTTGCATGGTGGCTAGGTAATTTCTCATTCATTATTTTTTGGTTTGACTTTATTTGTGTCAAAAAACGCATGACTTAATCTTAAAAGGGTATCAATGTAGTATGCTTATTCGAGATTTACTTGGTAAATTCACATAAGAATGTTGTATTGAGATCTTATATGCAAATTCTTTATGTGTAATTTAATTATTTTTCTATTCCTATCAGTTCATACCTTCTAGTGATTGTTACTTCATTTTACATTACACTCTTACTTATTTTGTTATTTTCTCATCTTGAAAGCAATAAATTTTATCACTTGTTATATCATATAATCAGGGCATAGTTCTCACCTCATGGTTATCCAAATATTTTAGGTGACTAGCAGGATATTGAGGTTTCCATGGATAGGAGCATTTGCTTAGTGGATAGTAGTAGTTATATGTTGGTGTTGATGTTTAAGAGTTGTTTGTTAGAGCCATCCCTATACTCTCAAGTCTGGTCATGTAGATTTAATCCAATGCATCTGCAACTCATGTTTTGGATTGCATTCCTTGAATAGATGTATATGTTGTACTAATATGAACATATATATTTTGTATACAAAAGGTGACAGTGGACACATAATAATATTTTGTGAAGTTAACCTACTACAACGTATGGAATTGGGCTTTTATGAAAATATTGCGAATATGGAATATTTTTTAAATTTTTTGTTTATCATAATGTGTCCATTGATGTGGTTTAATAGCATAATTGTGGTTTTGTTTTAAGTAATCACAATTTTTCAATGGTGGGATGTCAGGATAAAACAATCTCAAACATGTAAACCAACTAAACTAATTGCATCATGCTACTTATCAAAAAATAAAACATGTTGTGTAAGATGCATTATATTAAAAGTAAATTCCATATATAAATATACAAATATGGATGGAAGTGGGTGGAAAATTACAAAGCACAAGATAATGTTCACCTTGCATTATATGAAATATTAGTGAGACAAATATAAAAGTGTTAAAATATAAAATAAGAAAATTAGGTTAAGAAAGAGAACTTAAGAATAATAAAAAACAAAATGCCTCATCAAATTCCAAATCAATAGTAATAGGGGATTTCTTAAATAAAACTCACCATTGGATACAACATATACTTAACTAATGCCAACTTCACTTCCATAAACAAAAATCAAGGTTATCCCAGGCCTAGAATGAATATCAAACTTTATTAATTTAACTAAAATAGTGTTTAAATCTTTGATATTTACCTTTCAATTAAAATAAAATCATGTTAAACACAACTGCATAACTAGATAAGTCATAAAACTCATTTATTCACTTGCATAATTGCTTATTGTTTTATGTAATATATTAACTATATATAAAAAATACTAGATTTATATATTTATTAGATTTATCAAATACAAAATTTTTTCAAATAAAAAATTGTCCATGCACTACTGGTCGACAAATTTATGCGTGATACAATAGAAACATGTTTTGTCCTTCATTTAATCAGGTAAATAAATGACCAAAACAAACTGCACTGCATGAAAAAAACTAAACTCTAGCATTTATTCAGATTGTTATGATCAAACAACCTATAAAGAACAACAATAGGTTGTGAAAATTTGAATAAATCATGATGAACTAAAAAATCAAAAGGTGACAACTATAGAAATATCTCATAAAAAATATATAAATAAAAGACCATAGGTGTCTAGAAGCATCATATTCAACTTCCTCCATAGGGGGTAAATCAATATATTCTTGCTCCATCATCTCTCTCTCAAAATCATTGGTAAAATATTATCATGACATATCCCATACATCAACCACCTTAGTGAAGAGCACAACTCATATCTCTATTTATTATAGATGTATTACAATATGTTTATCTAATCATAATCATTTGCGAGCAATTTTATACCATTAGCATATATATTATTTAAATCAATCATAGCTCACTCCAAGGGATATAAGTATGTTTCATCATTATTATCTAATTTATCCAAATACAAATCTATGGATACATCTCTAACAAAAAATAGCATAGTAATCATATTTGTGTCTCCTAGATTTGATTTTGAATTTGCACAAGTATACATATTTTCATTAATATTATTTAAATAAATTACATCATACAAAATAATAAATCTAAAATTAAATCAACATAAAAACATAAGAAGAGTTAGTAACTTTGCAAATAGTAATATAAATGCTCATAAATATACTTTTGTGTCTAATAAAATATGTATTTCATGAACAAATTTTAATAAATTCTAAGAACTCTTGAATCTTTGGAATAGGATGAATAACATTTCATATTATACAAGTAATTACTCTTTTTTTAGAAAAATCTTTAACGTTCACTAACAAAGTCAAAATGATATGAAATTTCAAATGATTACAAATTTAAGACATTAGATATATAAAATTCTTGAATGTGTATATTGTTGACAAAAATACTATCACTTCCACAAAATCCCCTGGGACCGATCGTCCACTACTAAAAACTAGCAAGAATCCCTTACTGATAAAAAATCCAATAATTTTAGCTTCTAAAGGTCCAAACTAACCAAACAAAAAATAAATAAGAAAATCAGGTTAAAAACTAGGGTTCTGCACATTCGAGCCTAGGAAAGTCGGCCCAAGGAAACATAACATAAGAACCTAATAATAACAAAAAATTACTAATAACTTCAAGGGTCAAAGGAGGTAACTCAGCTTAGATCCAAGTAGTGCGGATTTTTCAAAACCCTAAATCAGGATGGGTCATTTGAGGGTTCACCACAGTTCATTGATGTGCTTACACCCATGTGTACCCTTCTCTAAAAGCTTCGTGGGACCACCTATCACAAGTCTTCGATTGGGAGGGGCTTATTGCACAAAAGGGTCGATACGCTGGCTCCCGCAGAGGGAAATGAATGTCAGATGCAAAGCCCAACACCTCATTAAGATCATATTGGAATACTCGCCCAAAAAAGGAGCAGATAGGTGGGGGGGACCCTTTGACATTGTGTCCCACCAGGTGATCCGGTATGCCCTTGGAAGTGCAGACAATTTGATGAAGGGGAATGCTTTCCCTTTTGTACCTGATTTCCGCTATTCCAGTTGTTACTTCATGAGATGGAAGATTTATAAATAGAATATACATCACCATTTAACGATATGTCTGTTCAGGAAGGTGCCACAGAAGTGAGTCCAGAATTAGAGAAGGGGGACAACAATGTCAAAGACTAAGGGAAATGAGTATAGAGACTCATCTAAGTTCCCATTGGCCGTTTGAAGCCACAAGATGGAAAAAGTTAGAATAGAAGTATTGCAAAACTATCACCTTGATTCTGTAGATCACCTTATGGTTTTCAAGGTTAGGAAATATTCTATTGAATTGAACCTTTACAATTGAATCATATAAAGGTCATATACATTCTTGAAATAAAGGTCGGTCTATCTCTTTTTCTACACTAACTTCCACAATATCATTGGTTTATGTGACTTGATGTTAACCAAAAAATGAATCGCTTGTTCAAATATTGGCCAACCTTTAATGACTCTTTTTGCACCATTAATTTATTAGACATAGATGGGCCAACTCATTATCACACAACATGTTTGTTTTATTTTCACAAGTAAATTGAAATGATGCATTGACTTGTGTACAAGTCTATTGAACATCTCAATGACATCTTCAATTGAAACTGCTAAAAATTGAATTGACATGTTGAAAAATTATTGAATGTTAGTCTGAATAAAGAATGCTTGTGAACTCACCTCATATCAATCCCTAGCAAACTATAATTCCTACAGGTGTGTCTAAGGCCGTGCTAATTTAAAAAATTCTTAGAATAATCTATCACTCACATCCATATACTCATCACATCCAACCATCAAAAGATCAAAAAAGTCAAACCCTAATCTCACCTCAAAGTAGGGATTATTAATATCATTGAAATATTTTCAACACATGCCAAAATAGTTAGAGTAAAATATTTGATTCATCAGGATTTTGAGGTAACATCATATAGAAATCAACTTACATCAATAAAATATCATATTTTCTATTAGTATTTTTCATGAACACATACAACATACAATGGTTAGTGGCTCTCTTATTAGTTTTTTAAATCATGAATTCAGCTTACATAAAAGAATCAGACATGGAAATGGAAAAGGTTTAGTAGAAAATAAATAAAACACACATCTAATCCTGAATCTAATATTACGATATTGACATTCCAACCAATCTGATTGACATCATAATCACCAAAAATTAAGTGGAAAGGAAATTTGAGATCAAGGACATGCATCCATATACAACAATAATAAAAAAAAAATTGGACACAATTAAAATATTATTAATTTCTACATAATAGATCGTGTTCCATATTTTGGAAAGAGATGTTGTAATATCAAACAAAAATTATGACTGATATATCCACCAAATTCTTGGGTGGAAGCCTAATTTTCAATTTTTCTTGATAAACTAAGTGTGAATGATTTAAAAAAAACATTTTAGGTTTTTATATAATGAGTCAAAATTATATTCTTGTGTTATATATAGACTTACTCATAATCCTTCTATACACATATTATTAAACTTGTTCATTATATTTCAATGAGTTACTATATATTGTATTTTCTAGCGTTTAAAAGTGTGCCTTCCTCTTTTTGTATTTTCTTTGAAAAGTATATATACAAACTTGAGTGGCTCAAAAAATTTACTAGAAGAAAACCTTATAGTGTCTATACACACAATGTCTAAACATATATAAGGCTCATAATAAAACTATTTTTAAATCTTTAGAACTCTAGTTGAAATATAAAAAAAACATAGCAAGGGACTCAAAAATATGTAGCTTCAAAATCTAGTCTAAGATGACATTGCAAAACTCATCGCCAGATCCAGGTACAAAGCAATCACTTATAGCTTCCAAATCAAAGCCAATGCCCCATCAACTCCAACATATGAAGTGCAAGGAGCAGATCAAGTCCAATAATCAACATACATTAAGAGAAACATTCCAAAACCCAAGAGTGTTATATGAGAAAATCATCATTGCAAGGGATTTTAAAAAATACAAAAATCACAAGCATAACCACAACATCCCAAAATACCAGTGTTAACACAATTAGAGCAAGCAACCCCCTTCACAAATTAGCCATAAGAAATCATGCTAGAATTTTAGATAAGTAATAAAGTAAGAGATGATCATCTTAAGAACCCCAAAATACAAGGCATAAAAAGGATATAAGTGAAAATAAGAACCCTTCTTCAATTGAAACATAACAAAGATAATAGTTGAATCTATGACCTCTTAAAGCAAGCTTGATACTACCACTAAAATAAAGAAAGGATTGATTCCTCTATTAGAAGGAGATAATGAAATTATTTTGAAACCACATTAGTTTCAGATATCACGAATATCACAATTAGGATGAAATTAATGATATCATTTTGATTAAAAAGTAATTTTATTTTCAGCTTCATTTCAAACTATATCATTTCTCTCTCTCTAAATTTAGTGAAGAATACATAGAGTATCAAGGTTTTCCACACTATTATTAAATTTTGGAAAACTATCACATTATATAGGAAGGTAAGTTAGTATGGTCATTGTAATCCCAAATAATCTTTGAATAATAACAGTAAAAATATTTTGGTTTCTATCATCATTATTGTTTTTTGCAAACAAAGTAGTAACAGGGGTTCGAAAACCTACACTCTAATGTAATTAGGAGTAAGGATCCTACCATGTCAAGTTTCCCATTATGAATCTAAAATCTTCTAGGACTGTAATGACTCCACAACTATTTGAATAAAAGAGACACATGTAATTGATCCCTGATCTCGATTCAAATATCATAAATCTTAATATGAGTTTTTTCTTAAGAAAAGTAGATTGTCACAACCACCTCTAGGTTTGGGAATACAGATAAGAAGTTTAAAATTATTACTACGAAGTCTAGTATCCATGACATTCTACTTATTTCCATTGATAAAATAGTTAAACCTACAATTGGATCAGATGCATAGATCAATGATGCTTTCTTTTAGAATGGTCTCCACTAAGGAATTAGAACTTATGTGCCACGGGTCCTTTCAAATGGAGATTTTGGAGACATATCCTATAAAAGATCTGATATGCTTCTTAATATTGTCTCTTTATTCTAAAAATCTATTAAAGTACCAAGGAAAATTGTTATTACAATTAATAGTCTAGAATGTAGACTTAAGTAGAAAATTTCTCGAAGATCCACAAACTATCTTTGTTATAGAAAATATGCCATGAATTCATAATAACCATTGTATAAAAAATATCTCTAACATATTTTATACAAAGTCCTCCATCTTTTGATTTTTTAATTCAATCCCACTTGATAAGATGGATGCTAGACTTGCCTTCTATTACACCACAAAGAATGTCTCTATAAATGTTCTCGATGTCATCAACCAAAAATAAGGGTAAGACAAAATGGAAGACCAATATAAATGAATGGAGGAGAGAAAGGCTGGATCAACTTTAGTCTCCCTACCATGGGGAGATGTTTGGGTTTCCATTCTTCAAACCTTCTCTTGATCTTTTAAATAATATCACTAAAACATAGTCTAGGTAGCATACAAATAAAGAGAGGAACACAAAGATACCTTTAAGGAATTTGGTCTTCAACAATGCTAAGAATGTCAATATTCCTATCTTTGGGACTTCAACACTATATATTACTGAGCTTTTATTATAGTTCAACTTCATCCCAATAAGCTCGTAAAGGTGCTATAAGAGATCCTTAAGAGTAGTAGAACTTTTTTTATTAGCTTGTAATTAAATCATAATATCATTAACAAAAATAATGTGGGACACTTCAAGATTATTTGAGGCTTTTAGAGGAGTGACCTCTTTTCATTAGAAGCTTTAGAAATCAATTGAGAGAATCTTTACACCACAATAAAAAATAAATAAGCAGACAAAGGGTATCCTTCACATTGTTACTAGGTTTAAAACCAATAGTAGACACTCCATTAATAAGACTATCATGCAAAGAATTGTTTGCAATTTCTTTTAGTCAATAATCCAACACATTCAAATGTTCATATGATGATCATTTCAAAATAATCTTTCAAACATACATAACATAAGTGTTAGAAAGATCAAATTTAAAACACACCCTGGCCTTGCCAGTGAATATGTTGATATCTTGAATCAACTCATTAAAAAGAATAATATCATCTTGAATAGTTAAGTCATTAAATGAATCACCCTAGTTGTTTCTATTGAGAGCATGCCAAACAATCATGAGTCTATTGGTAATAATTTTGGATACAGTTTTAGACAAGACATTTGAAAGATAAATAGGTTTCCATTTCTTTAGCTCATTAGTGCAATCATATTTAGGAATCAAGCTAATGGAAGTTTATAGTCTTCTTTTAGGAGTCTACCAAATTAGAAGAAAGCAATACAACCTCGATAATGTCATGTTTGATAAAATTTAAGTTGGATTAAAAAATATTGCCATTAAAAAATCTGACCATGGACATTCATCAACATTCATACTAGAGATAACATCTTTAGTCTCTCTAATTGTGATATGTCTATCAAGATGCATAATTTGAAAACCATTAAACTTAGGTAAGCAACGAAAATCAATGATATCTTCAAAAATAACATGACCATTGTTGAAAAGGCCATTATAGAAATCAAAGATATGTTTCATAATGGTGTGATGATCAATACAGAGATGACCATCAAATAGAAGAGCACTAATATGATTAAGATTCAATCAAACTGTGATAGATGAATACAAAAAAAATTGAATTAGAGTCACTTTCTTTCAACCATTGAACTTGTAATTTTTGTCTAAGGGGAGATTCCTCCTTATCTATAGCATAATGAGCCTTCTTCCAGCAAGAAATATCACAATATTATAGTATTATATTAAAAGGGTCATTATCAGCTCAATCAAAGCAATAATAACTTCCCTTTCACGAGTGTTGGTTACATCAAAAATGATTCCAAAAATGTGTTAATTCCACTTTGAAAGCAAAGATCTTATATGTTTCATCTTGAAGTAAACCCTAAAATTAGGATAACTATCAATGTCGATGTTACAAGATTTGTTAACTTCATCAAAATTGTCACCCTTTAATTCTAATCACTAAAAACCCTAAAGGGGGATATAATTTTCCTTTTCTCACAATAATAATATCCATGATATGGTGTATACTAACAATATTAGAATGAAGAAAATCTTCAAATTCAAAGTAGTAAGTCATGAAATGAACACTATACCAAATTACGGAAGATAGACTCCCTGAAACTGAAGTGATGTGAAGAGACACATGCTCATTTTCTCATTGGAGAAGCTTAAGGCATTACAACTTGGAAAAACATAAACAAAAAGGCAAACTTCCTAGAGAGGCAAACGAGTTGTGAATTTATTGAGCTTGCCATAAACAGCTAAACTATTGTACAGAGAATTTTTGGAATCTTACCTAGTCTTCAAATAAATAATACAAATTGTAATTGTAGACTCAAGAAGAAAAACCCTAAAAGACTTGGTCTGACGAGGCATTGTCATGCTAATAGAGACAACTATTTTTGTCACCAACATAGCACAAAAAAATTAAAAATTTCATAAACGGTATCAAACAATAGGTATGCAAGCTAGCTTTGTATGTAGTTTTGTTAATCATCCAACTTTGATAAATCCTCCATTAACACTACAAGCATGACATGTAGATCTGCAACACCTCTTCCTATATGCCATGGCCATGGCTATCAATCCTTCACAATGCATAAACACCTTTAATTGATGGCATCCATAACGTCTTCCCTGGCGCTAGTAACCATGATGTCACATGTGCAATCCATGTCCCTGGGGGCGGTCATGATGAGAGCACGACCATTTTTGTTGACTAGAAAGAAGCAGATCCAGAGGAGATAGCAGTGGGTTAGGTCTAAGAATTAGATGATGGATTGTGACAAGGAGGAGTGTGATGCACATGCCCGTGTGAATGAGTGGAGTAGGGAAAGCCCACTAGCAATTGCATCATGTTGAACAAGATTGGGCACTAAAGGTTGTAGGGATGTTGTTGATCAAGAGCACAGACATGGAGGCATGGGGCATGTGAGAGACGACGAGAGTAAAATTAATTGGATTTCTTTTCTAATGGTGTCACCACTAATTTGATAATAGGTAGATCTGTTACAATACCTGCACAAGAATTAAAAATTATATATATATATATATATATATATATATATATATATTGGACGTGGATCTCTCATTATCACTTTCCTTTATTTTCCCACACATGATTTGATATGTTTTGCATGGAATTTTGGTTAAAGATAACATGGCCACTTGCAACTCTTTACTGTAAAAGAATATATTTTACAGTCTATTAGGTGTCCAAAGACACATCACAAATACCTGACATTTTTAGCCGATGATCTACAATGCATGCTACACGGTTTGGTTATTAGTGATAAAAAATCTCATCTTTACTCTTATTATTTTTTCATTAGGTTTGGTAGTCTTTCATTAGTTTGTAATTTGTTTTATATCTCTAGAAAAATGATAAGATTGGATTTGAACCCCATCCTAAACCAACTGCATAACTCATCCTACAAAATTGATTAAAAAATTAAATGATTATGTTATTAAATCTATATCAACACAAGATAAATCCAAATTAGTGCTAATAATCTTTAGATAACACCCAAACATGATTGATATTTTTATATAACAATATTTTATAGACCCTTCCTTTGATTTTCTTGAACAATTCCTACACACGTTAGGGTACAACAAGAATTATAATTATTTCTATGTATGCCATTTGATAAAATTCCACCAAGAAGTTTTCATTCTCCCATAACTATAGCCAAGCATCTCCTTGACCTTATCACTAAATGTAATTGAACTACAGAGACATGAAGAGGAAATAATATGAAGTCCTCTAGATTTCAAATCATTTTCTCTTGCCTATGGTTATTCTACCCATTGAACAACATATTATGAGTTTTGTTTGAAAACAATGTATGTAACTAAAAGTATTTCCTTTATTATAAAACAATTCATTTATCCATTATATCTAGTTTGCATCCCAAGATTTGTACCATTAGTGGGCATATTTTTTCTAGAAAGGGTAATTAATTGTATAATTTTTTCATGATCATTTATGATAGAATTACCAATATTCCACTTCCATTTTATAAGGTTACCATTAGCTTGAAGTTTATTTTTAATATCATCCTTTATTCACTTATGAAATGTTGGTGATAATGAGTCATTAATTCTTCATGGCACTCGAGGTTTTCATCCTATCATGGTTGTAAATTGATTTTTTGATTCAAAGATCCAATATGTGTGCACATGTGACTTTTTCATTAAAAATGATATCAATCCTACTAAATTCAAGATTTTAGGTCAGGAAATACATATGGGACTTTAGATATTTCTATATAGAATTTAGAAGACCAAAATTGAATAACTATGCACTTATCTTATTAACACATGTTAATTTAATCCTTAAAAGTGCAAAATTATAGCAATTTATGATATAGGATGAATATAATTCTAGTATTTCACATATGAAATATATTTCTTAATTGTATACTTACTTATATAAGAGCACATTGCATATAAATATGGATAAAATCCCAATCATGTTAAATTTAGATATTGATTATTACATGACATAAGATCTGACTTATTCTATCTAAACAAAAGAACTTATGTCATCAAACCTAAAAATTATATCTATTGAGTAATAACACATCAATAGTAATGGTGGATAAAATTAAAAATACAAATTAAATAATACATCATCCACAAGCATTGAGGAAAATAGAAATGTGTTTGTTATGCAAGTGGTGGAGAGAGTGTACTTTATGTCAACTTAGTCATGTAAGTGGAACTCACCTATCTATTTGTTTTGAGCTTTACCATATATTTTTTGGGCCACTCTATCCCTGTGTTAAGGGCATTGTCCCACTATCCAACATGGGGTGTGTCTGTATACATGGTCTTAACTCTTTCAGTTAAATACCAATATTTATTGTCAATATCGACTTGCCTTTTTGAACTTCTAGTCCTCATAAAGGCTTGCAATTCCTTAGTGAAACATCTTAAGGAACCTCTACATCTCCTCTTTTGCCATGAGTGAGCTAACTAGATAGTTAAGATATCAAATCCTAGATTTTCATTAGGTTTATCCTACTTAGTGATAACTATATTAGCATGGAGTTCCAACACATCAATGCCATTAAATATTCTTATACATCATCATGTTTGAGCATACATCACATAATTTCCTTATAGAGTACTCATGGCGTATTGAATTTTGAGTTCTTCCATATTCCTTCTTGTGATCAAATTCTTCCCTGATACAAGACACCATTGAAATTATGTGACACGTTCATGATTTTGGTATATAGTTTTCCTTAAACTTATGAGGGAATCCCTCTTAAGTAGATTGATAATGGACCCATACTAGTAGGGTACACTCTGGAGGTTTGAGACTTGGTGGAAGGATGATCACATGCTACGCTTTATTAGATTAGTGTTGTGTTAATTAGGATTGCTTTGACCAAGTATTGAACCTGAAATCCTTTGTAAGGAAGACACATTCTCTACCTATCATGCAACTCCATGCCTATTTGAAACATATAAACACACACACAAATATATATATATATATATATGGGTGTTCATTCATTGCCCGCGCGGGTAGCATGGATTTTCGCTACCCCGCAGCTAAAAAAGTAACTCTCCTAGCTAAGAAAGTAACTCTGCTGTAAAAAAAGTAACTATGATGTCAAAAAAGGAACTTTGCTGGCCAAAAAAATAACTCTGTAAAAAATATACAGCATATATATATAAGGACGGGTTTTTTTTATTTCGGAGGGGCAAATGATATTATTTTTGGCTAAAATTTTTTAGAGAGCTAGAGAAAATAGTCCTCTACAAATTGCAAATTTTTTTTTTGAAAAAAAGTGATCGGAAGGGTGGGCGGGTAGCTACCCGCGCGGGCAATAAAGATGGGCCCTATATATATATATATATATATATATATATATATATATATATATATATATATATATATATATATATATATATATATATATATATATATATATATATATATATATATATATATATATATATATATATATATATATGGCCCATCTTTATTGCCCGCGCGGGTAGCTACCTGCCCACCCTTCCGACCACTTTTTTTCAAAAAAAATTTGCAATTGTAGTGGACTATTTTGTCTAGCTCTCCAAACAATTTTAGCTAAAAATAATATCATTTGCCTCTCCAAAATAAAAAAATCCGTCCGTATATATATTTGATGTATATTTTGTACCGAGTTACTTTTTTGGCCAACAGAGTTACTTTTTTGGCCACTATAGTTACTTTTTTTGACAACACAGTTATTTTTTTGCTGCCGGGTAGTGAAAATCCAGGCTACCCACGCGGGCAACGAATGAACGCCCATATATATATATATATATATATATATATATATATATATATATATATATATATATATATATATATATATGTGTATATATATATACATGCCGACAAGGATTGGATCAAGTGGTCAAGCACGGTGTCACTTAAAAAAGGGACCCTCGTTTGAATCCCAGTTGCCCCCTTGATTTACCACCCTCCACTACTACAGAAGCAGCCTTTGGCGTCAGTTGTTTAACCCCCTTTGGCATCGGTTTCTGAGTGACGCCTATGTGGGCGCCGCTAAAGGTCGAACACTTCAGCGTCGGTTTTTTAACCGACGCCTATTTAACATATAGGCGTCGGTCTTTTAGTAGATAACCGACGCCAAAAGGGTTCGCGCCACAGAAAACAGCTTCATCTAGGACACATTTTGCGTCGATTATCTACTAAAAGACCGACGCCATACTTCAAGACGACACGGCCGTGCTTCCCTGCACGGCCGTGTTTAGTACTATAGGCGTCAGTTTTATATGAATAAGTGACGCCTTTTCCACCACGGCCGTGCTTTCCTGCACGGCCGGGTTGTTTGTAATTTTAGGCGTCGGTTTTTATCCAATAACCGACGTTGTAGGTCTTTGCTGACGGTTTTCTGTAAATAACTGACGCCTATATCTATTTTTTTTATATATCACTTTGCAGGCCTGCTGTGGCTGGTCAGCAGGATGAGAACCTGCAGTTCAGTTTTCTGAACTACAGGTTTACGACATCCATTGATATCAGCCTACAAACAGGCCACAAACCTGCAAAAGTCCCAAGGAAAATTTCACACAAGTAGATACATTCAGACATCAATTCAATTCTCACATTCACACATATAGAAACATTCAAATACATGTATTAACATTCAGAAATATTCATTTACAAAGTATCATTCATTATTGCTATCAACATCCCAATTATATCTTACAGTTGCCACTGCTTGTATGGCTTTTGCCCATTCTTCTCTTATTTCATTTAATGCTTCCATCGTATATGGAGCATGTATATTTTTTAAGTGTTTACCTATATTGTGGTCAGTTTTAAACACTTGCAAAGAGAATGATGTATATATATAAGTAATAATATAAAAATAAGATTGATATATTTCATACTAACTAATGAGACTATATATAATACCTCATGTATTGTATCGATGTCCAATGCGGCATGTTTGATAATCATCTGCATAAATCGCATCACATAGTATGTGCATGCCCAACCATTGTCATGTGTAGCGCACTATAAATTGAAACATACAAAATAATACAACTAAGCACAATTCACATCAATAATATATACATTGGAGTCGGGAACTTACTTGTACGTTCTACCAATTTATTGGCTGGTTCTTTTTCCTTGGGACCGTTACTCCAGCCTTTTTGAATGCATCTAAACCCCTACATGTTAATATAACACAGTAAATTACATAAGTAAATAGTAATGTAATAACAGATGTTAACAGATACAAAAATGAAATATTTCTCACCAGAATAATGGCATTCTCATTACGTGTCCAATTTTAGTGTTTAATGTACTTCCCGCGGGATCTAGATAATAAACAGTGAACGTCCCGGGGACAATAACTAGTAACTCCCAATGTTTACCACTAGAGGTAAAAAGTTAACAATTAATAACTCAAAATGCACAATAAAAATGGAATTTTCTTAAGTCCAAATTATAAATAAAGTAAACTTACTTGACATTGAATGGAGCTATTATTATCGTCTTCTTTTACTGACCAAAAATTGTAAAAGCATCTATACAATATTGTTGAACATTATCAGGGTCTTTAGCTACCATACTAATCAATGATGGAATCAAAAATCCCACATGATCAAATGCAAATTGTTTGCAATGATCTTCGACTAAGTAGCTGCAAAACATGTATTACGTATGCATTAATATATAAGAAGCCAGATCACCGGATCTTACACAAGGTATATGGATGTATAAACAAGATCTCACCTTATCCATGTCTCTATCATTGATGTATTCAGCCAATCATACATAAACATCTCAATAATATCTTGTATAAATAAAGAGTTATCGTATGATTGACCTGTATAATCTGCATCTAAAGAAACAATTATCGGGCAATGTATATTATGTGCTCGTAGCCAACATGCCATTCCCCTACAAGCAGGACCTAACGGGTATGTTAGGTCAGTTGGAACCCAAGTTGATAATGCGGGAAGTGGAGGTGGAGGCCTAGGTGCTCCTGGTGTCTTCTTTTTAACATGTATATATAATTTCAGATCAGTTGACCTCATATATACACATTAACAGTCTAAATCAATGTAAATTTATCTTACAATTTCAGTAGTGTAGACGACATCTTCTTTGGGCCACAATATGACCCCGCCTTCTGCATCAGCAAGTGTATCAATATCCGGGTGGGGATATGGCAATGTAGCTTCCCTCCAATCGGGTAACACACGTAATGGGCCCACACGAATGTAGCCATGTGGCATTGGAGTCCCGTGAAACCTTTCCTCAGGAAGGGACGGGTAAGCCTGCGCCTCTGCAACAACATAGTCTTGTATTCTTAAGCGGCATGGCTTCAATGCCTACAAATTTACGTAAAGAATGTTATACATATATACATATCATCTTGAAAAGACTAGCTACAATGTCATAAACAATACTTACAGCAGACGTGTTAGGCGATGGGTCTCCAGGATTACTCGCAGTCTGTGCATCAGGAGAAGAGTGGGTCGCCATAGGCTGATTGGAAGCCTGAGATGCCTGCCACCGCAACAATTATTCCTTGACCTTCTCAGCAACTACATCGTTGACCTTTTTAGCAACTATATCCTCGACTCTCTTATTCTCCTATACATGGATAAAAGAAACATTAGTTTCTTATTATTGAATTTCCTTTTACAGTAACATTCTAAAAAAAGAATAGGTTACCTCTTCTTGAGAAAGTCCCGCTCTGGGTTTGCGCTGGGATGGCCCAAAGAATGCTTTGATGCCCACACCAGCGCCTGCACCCCTAACACGTCCAAGATGCTCTGGGTTACCCAGAGCAACTGTCAATTCATCCCTTGTGCCCTGAGGGATGAACGTGCCTTGTTTCCTCTGCTCGTGCAGCTCCCGCTAATCACCATCAACAGAAATTGGTAAGTTAACACCACAAATAATCAATATTCAAACGATTGCTTTAAGAGTTGTATTTTACCATTTTCGCAGCCGCCTCAGCAGTTACGGGCTTCTTTATTTCACCCTTCTTGTTTTGCCTCCCAGTTATCCAGATATCATGGCGAGGCATGGGTGTGGCAGACTCCTGAGTAGGAGCAGACTCCTGAGTAGGAGCAGACTCCTGAGTAGCCGCAGACTCCACATGTAGTCTTTGGCGAACGCTTGCATAGCCTTTTGGACCCATAGTGTGGTCATGCACATTCAGTGCACGCCTTGCTTTTTGTGCATCACTGAGGGCCTAGTTAGTATGCACATTAATGATTTGGTTAGTATCACTAAATGTTAATCTTGAATAGGTGAATACAATGTATATTAATTAAATTGGGAGTGACACCTAATACCTTGAATTCTTCAGATTTTCTTGAAGCAACAAAATTGTCCCAATCTTCTTTGTCCAAGAAGTTCCATTGTTCAAGGGCTGACTTCTTTTTCTTATCACCCTCTTTTATGTATTCTCTGTTCAGATTTGTCCTATAATTCCTAAGCATCTTTCCAGCGCGTTGCATCACACTTTTACGATGCAACTTCTCATCCAATGCAAACAGATTCTGTAAAATAGAAATGTTGTTAACTAGTATCCAAAATAGAATTGCAAATAATAGAATTTGTAATCTACAAAATAGAATTACAAATAATAATAACTCACGCATAAATCCTTCCATATCAAGTCTTTTTTCCCCTGAGGAACTTTATGCCAGTTATCATACTTAACACCACAATGGCTCCGAGTGGTACACCCAAGATAGTTTACAAAATTATTGTGTTTCACTCCAATTGCATTTCCTCTATTATCAAACTTCACAACCAATTTGGATCCACTGCCACTAAGCGCTATTAACTTCTTCAACAGAGTGATGCCCCTTTTCTTGTTAAGTGTTTGGTGTTGCGCATCAAGTTGCTCCAGTGCTTCAGTGGGTACATGTGCGTCATCAACCTAAAATTTGACAAAAATAAACACACTGAATTAGCCCAATATATAAATATAAGATATATGACATAACTAGAAGATAATGAATTTTATAGAAATACAGGATATGTTTTTAGAACTTACATTGGTATCCTCGCCATGCTCGTCATGGACAGCATGCTCATCATGGACTTCATGCTCATCATGGACATCATGCTCATCATGGTCAACCATATGAAAATGTCATTAAAAACGCAAACATTTAGCATTTGTATTAACTAGAAAAAGGCAAACATTTAGCATTTGTATTAACTAGAAAAAGGCAAACATTTAGCATTTGTATAAACATACATGTCTCTAAAATTGTGATCTTTTATCAATTAACAATCCTTCATTGTGATCTCCGTGCACATATAAGTCATCATTAGCTTCAATATTTTGTGGAGTTGGCAACCCAACTGAGAATGGACTGGAGTCATCATACTTATCATAGTACTCTTCTTCATCTATAGGATCTTCAATGAACTGTCTTTTACCATGAAGAACAACTGACCATTTATCATTTGCAGGATCATCGATATAGAATATTTGTTTCCCCTGTGATGCCAATATGAATGGTTCACCCTTCTCGCCAATCTTTTTAAAGTTCACCAAAGTGAAACCCAATTCATCCACTATAACTCCTTTGGTGTTATCAACCCAATTACATTTAAAGAGCAGAATTTTGAAATCTATGTAGTCAAACTCCCAAATGTCTTCAATGACACCGTAATATGACATTTTAGCTTCACGTGGACTCTTATCCTTTGCACTTGCAAAGTACATAGTCGACGCTTGAAGAGTGACCCCACTATTTTGGATGACACTCTTATCATCTTGGCGCTTTGTGTAATATGTGAATCCATTAATGTCAAACCCTTCATAAGACATAACATTCGGTTTTGGTTTAAAGGCGAGGCATTTGATAGTTTCTGTAATATCATTTGGTGTTTGAGATAGTTGATGTAAGACTTTATCTTCAAACCACTTAGTAAAAGTCTTATTATGCTCTCTAGAAAGCCACATTGAACTTGCTCGAGGATGTTGTCTCTTTATGAAATTGGTATGTTCCTCGATATAAACACTCACTTCGTCCATATTGTGTAAAATATACAAGTGAGCTTGTTCCAACTGCTCACGGCTGATTACTTTCACCCGTGATCCCAAAATTCCTTTGCCCTCCTCAATATTCTTGTCATTATCAGGAGTGTCATTACCACTGAGAAAGTCATTGCAAAAATCCATAACCTCTCTCACCACATAACCTTCAATAATACTCCCTTCAGGCCGATAACGGTATCGAACATCACCTTTAAAAACGCTCATGTATCGTTCAAAGGGATACATCCAATGCAAGAAAACTAGTCCCAACATTTTCACTTCCCTAGTCAAGTGGACAACAAGATGTACCATGATATCAAAGAATGAAGGAGGGAAATACCTCTCAAGCTGACATAGGGTAACAACCACTTCTCTTTGCAAATTATCGAGAGTATCAGGGTCAATAACTTTGCTGCATAGACTGTTGAAAAAGAAACAAAGTCTGGTAATTGCAAACCTTACATGCTTCAGCAATATAGATCGAATTTCCACGGGCAATATTTGTTGCATTAGAGTGTGACAATCATGAGATTTAAGACCTATCAACTTCAGATCTTTCATTGATACCAATCTATGGATGTTGGATGAGTAACCATGTGGCACCTTAACATTTACCAAGCATTCACAAAAAGTTTTCTTCTCCTTTTTAGACAACGTGTAACAAGTCGGAGGTCAGTATGTTCTTTTATTACCCATTTCACGTAATTCTGTTAATTCTGTCCTTATTCCCATTTCACGTAGGTCCAGTCTAGATTTTATCCCATCTTTAGTCTTACCTGGTATATTTAACAAAGTACCAATGATGCTATCACAGACATTTTTCTCAACGTGCATTACATCGATACAATGCCTGACTGTCAAAGAACTCCAATAAGGAAGATCCTAAAATATTGACTTCTTCTTGAATGAAGAATTGTCACTCCGTGTGGCCATACTACATTGTGATTTCTTACCAAATTCATTGACAATGTCTTTTACTCTTGCATAAATAACATCCCCTGGTATAGGTTTAGGTGCACTCCGTTCATCATTCCATCCATTGAATGCTTTGCGCTTCCTATGATACGGATGGAATTTTGAAAGAAACCTTCGATGACCAAGATATACAGTCTTGCCGCCATGTTTTAGTCTTATTGAATCAGTGTTTTCTTCACATATAGGACACACTTTAGCTCCTTTGACACTATATCCAGACAAATTCCCATATGCTGGAAAGTCATTAACAGTGCAAAACAACATAGCGTGCAAACGAAATGTCTCTCTTGCTGAAGCATCATAGGTCATCACACCTTCAGCCCAAAGTTTCTTTAAGTTATCAATCAAAGGTTCAAGATAAACATCGATATCATTTCCGGGTTGTTTAGGGCCCGATATCAACAACGACAACATAACGTACTTATTTTTCATACACATCCAGGGAGGAAGATTGTATATAACAAGTATGACTGGCCAAGTGCTATGTTGGCTGCTCAATGTCCCGTACGGATTCATCCCATCTGTACAAAGCCCAAGTATTAGATTCCTATCTTCTTCACCAAATTTGGGGTACAATAGATCAATCTTCTTCCACTGTGGGGAATCAGACGCATGTCGTAGGATCCCATCATTATTTTTCTTAACATCTGCATGCCACCTCAAATTCTTCGCATCTTTCGGATTTGCAAACAAGCGTTGAAACTGTGATATTATAGGTAGATACCACAACACCTTGGCAGGAGAACCAGTTTTGGACTCCCCCGAAGTCGTTAATTTATACCTTGACGCACCACATTTTGGACAATCTTTCAAATCTACATAATCCTTTTGAAATAATACACAATCATTCAGGCATGCGTGTATCTTCTTGGCCTCCATTCCCATTGGGCATAACATTTTCTTTACCTAGTATGTTGAGATTGGCAGCTCGTTTCCTTCAGGAAGCATTTCTTTCAACAAAGTCAACAATGAAGTGAAGCTTTTGTCGCTCCATCTATTGTTAGCTTACAACTTATACAATCTCAACACAACACTAAGCTTCGTAAACTTAGCACAGCCTGTGTATAACGGTATCTCAGCATCATGCACAATGTTTCTAAAGATAGGAGGTGGATCGGTGTGCTCTACCCTACAACTATCCAGCATCGCATCAACGATGTCTGCTGGAACTGGTTCGTTCACATTTACGTCATCGGAGGCAATTTCTTCTTCCACCCAAGCGCTGCTATCGACATCTACTGGTTTCGATTTTGAAATCTCTCCATGCCAGTGTCATTCTGTATAGCCTTGTACAATCCCGTTGCACATGACATGACTTTTGATTTCCTCACCAGTGTTGACTTTCAAGTTGTTACCGCAATGCCTACATGGACAGTAGAACATATTTGTAGGTTTTTTCCTATGTTCCTCGGCAAATCTAATAAACTGATCAAGACCAGATATAAATTCTGGGGTGCAACGATTACGAATGGACATCAATGATCTATCCATTCTATGATCAGAGAAAAAAAGTATATATTAGGAAACAAGTATATATTAGGAAAAGATTAGGGTATACACTTACATCCTAAGTGTATAATGTGATGTCATTCTTATATATAATAAATGTGTACCACCTATCCCATCCTTGAACACCTAATCTCACTAGTAAGTGTATAATGTGTATTGGGTTTTCGAGAAAATTTCGGCAACATTTCTCCGCTGTTCTCTAAGTACATATGTACTTAGAGAACAAACACTACTACAGAAATAGCATTCAGTGTCGCTTTTCTGGGCGTCGGTTATTAAGGAACACGGACGCCTTATATTAAAGGCGTCGGTTATTTAGAAGAACCGACGTCTATATTCAAAGACCAGCCAAACACGGGTACCGCTTTGTATACAGCGTCAGTTGTTTATACAAAACCGACGCATCATGTCATCCAATTTTCGAGCGAAAAAAATAATGTCACTTTCGGCGTCTGAGTCTGTAGTTAAAACACCGACGCTTATGTGCGATGGAAATTTGCGCGAAAAGTGTCCTTTTCCGCGTCGGTCGTCCTTTAATCACCGACGCTGAATGTGGTTCCCGCCAAACATTTTCACGAAAATATCATCCAAATGGACGTCGGATGTTGCGAACGACCGACGGTAAAGATGTTTAGGCGTCGGTTGTTGTAAACAACCGACGCTATTGGGGAACTTCATAACCTTCGATCGCCCGACTCTTCCCCTTTCTTATGTTTCATTGCTACCCTATTTCCCTATTGCGGTGATTTCTCCGGCGATTTCTCTGCTGCTGGTACTAGTTTTTCTCCGGCGCTTCTCTCCGGTGCCCCATCTCCGGCGTCCCCTCTCCGGCGCCCCTCTCCGACACGTTTCTTCTCTGGCACCCCTGCTGCCCGCCCTGCTGCTCCAACCGCCTGCGCCGCCGCCACGCCTGACAACCGGCGCCGCCGCAACGCCTGGTGCCCACTTGCCTGCCACGCCTGAGAACCGGCGCCGCCGTACCCCCTTCTCCTTCTCCTCCGCCTGGCCGCTGCCTGCCTGCCGCCGCCTGGCCGCCTTCCTGCCTGCTGCGGCTGACGCTCCTGCTCGTCGGAGTCACTGCCGCTGGTTCTAGAGCTCGTCGGCCGCCACCCACGTACTCAACCAGCTCGACCTCACCCTACTCTTCTTGCCCAGGTACCTGCAGACCTACCCAGGCGCGAAATTGGTTCTTTATGTGCTGACCTAATCTGTTTGCCTAATCTGCTTGCACGAAATTGGCTCCCTACTCTGCTTGCTTAATGTGCCTAATCTGCTTTAAGTGGTCCTAATATCATAACATGATAGTTTTATTATATGATTTGTGGCACTTTAGGGTGTATATACATGCAAATTATATAAGTGATAGATGTTGGATGTTTGTCAAGGTTTCTTGAAGATTGAATAAGTGATAGATGTTGGATGTTTATTTATTTCATCTATCCATGTTGCCTATAGTTTATAACATTGCATTGTGAATTATTGCATGTTTGAAACTATGAAATTCTTGATTTATTAGATGATATTCAAGAAAACTCTAGTTTGATGAGCATGTTGTTAATCATGTTAATTATGATTCTTCTATATATTCTGATGTCATTATATAATTATGTGATCCCAACATATTAAATTGAATTAGAATGATTTCATGAATTATAGGGTTTATATAAGAATGACAACACATGTATTTGTTGGCTTAGAAACCCGTCCAAGATTTACTCAGTAGGAGTAAATCTTGGATAGTCCCCAGTTTGGGACTGTTCTTGAACACCTAATCTCACTTAGGATGTAAGTGTATAATGTGTATTTGGTTTTCAAGAAAATTTCGGCAGCATTTCCCCGTTGTTCTCTATGTACTTAGAGAACAAACGGGGAAATGCTACCAAAATTTTCTCGAAAACCCAATACACATTATACACTTACATCCTAAGTGAGATTAGGTGTTCAAGGATGGGATAGGTGGTACACATTTATTATATATAAGATTGACATCAAATGTGTTTGTTGGCCTAGAAACCCGTCCAAGATTGACTAATATATACTTGTTTCCTAATATATACTTGTTTAAAAGGTTAACTGATGTTATACAACTTTTTCTGAAAATATATAACATCGTTATATGTACTTACACTTTGTTAATACTAATATTGTGCAGTCTCTGTCTTCCCATAACAATGACTATGAATTGGGCCTCTATGTCAATGTTAACGTTCCCTATTGAAGAACAATTGGACATCATCCTAGATGATCGTTCCTTAAACCAATTGGTCATACCCAAACATTGGCGTTTTCTAAAAGGAAGACACTACATGCCTGGTAAAGTGACCCTAACTTTTGGAAATTATTCACATGTAATCGAGGTTGAGTATGATTTGGCGGGAAATCTTGTATCAAAATCCGGTTGGCGTGATTGGATTGGAGAGCTGCATGTGGTCCGTTGGAATAGGCTTTTTCTCCGTCCAGTTGGCGATAATTCCATCAAAGTTTGGATAACCAACAGCAACTGCGAGACCCCCGATCATCTTCTGCGGTATGAGCGCACGGCGTCGCATATCAGCTCAGACAAATCTGAATCTGAGGCCCCTATCAGTTCAGATTCGTCTAAATACAGTGAGGAGCTTCGTGACACAGCTTCATCATCAAAAAGAAGTTACTGATGCATGCGGGACCATGTTGGTGTAGTATTTAGTTGTCTATCTATCTAGACTTGTCTGTAGTAATAGTTTTTTTAATTATGCGCATGTTTAGGGGTACACCAACCCCTTTGTTTAGTTATTGTTATAACTAAAGTGTGTGTTCCCATGAATGGAACTGTAAGTTGCTACATGAATGCTTATAACTGAAGTGTGTGTTCCCATGAATGTTTCCATTTACATGATTACACTACTATTTTCTCATATTGTCTTGCCTCAAAAAAAAATTCTTTTATTGTTTAGTCTATTTTAATACGACATACTTGCTTATATCTTTCTTAATGATGAACTGTAATACGACATACTTGCTTATATACTTGTTTCCTAATATATACTTGCTTTCCTAATATATACTTGCTTTCTCTGATCATAAAATGTATAGATCATGGATGTCCATTCGTAATCGTTGCACCCTAGAGTTTATATCTGGTCTTGATCAGTTTATTAGATTTGCCGAGGAACATAGGAAAAAACCTACAGATAGGTTCTACTGTCCATGTAGGCATTGCGGTAACAACTTGAAACTCAACACTGGTGAGGAAATCAAAAGTCATGTCATGTGCAACGGGATTGTACAAGGCTATACAGAATGGCACTGGCATGGAGAGATTTCAAAATCGAATCCAGTAGATGTCAATAGCAGTGCTTGGGTGGAAGAAGAAATTGCCTCCGATGACGTAAATGTGAACGAACCAGTTCCAGCAGACATTGTTGATGTGATGCTGGATAGTTGTAGGGTAGAGCACACCGATCCACCTCCTATCTTTACAAACATTGTGCATGATGCTGAGATACCGTTATACACAGGCTGTGCTAAGTTTACGAAGCTTAGCGCTGTGCTGAGATTGTATAAGTTGAAAGCTAACAATAGATGGAGCGACAAAAGCTTCACTGAATTGTTGATTTTGTTGAAAGAAATTCTTCCTGAAGGAAACGAGCTGCCAATCTCAACATACCAGGTAAAGAAAATGTTGTGCCCAATGGGAATGGAGGCCAAAAAGATACACGCATGCCCGAATGATTGTGTATTATTTCAAAAGGACTATGTAGATTTGAAAGATTGTCCAAAATGTGGTGCGTCACGATATAAATTGACGACTTCGGGGGAGTCCAAAACTGGTTCTCCTGCCAAGGTGTTGTGGTATCTACCTATAACATCACGGTTTCAACGCTTGTTTGCAAATCCGAAAGATGCGAAGAATTTGAGGTGGCATGCAGATGTTAAGAAAAATAATGATGGGATCCTACGACATGCGTCTGATTCCCCACAGTGGAAGAAGATTGATGTATTGTTCCCTGAATTTGGTGAAGAAGTCAGGAATCTAAGACTTGGGCTTTGTACAGACGGGATGAATCTGTACGGGACATTGAGCAGCCAACATAGCACTTGGCCAGTCATGCTTGTTATATACAATCTTCCTCCCTGGCTGTGTATGAAAAATAAGTACGTTATGTTGTCATTGTTGATATCAGGCCCTAAACAACTCGGAAATGATATCGATGTTTATCTTGAACCTTTGATTGATGACTTAAAGAAACTTTGGGCTGAAGGTGTGATGACCTATGATGCTTCAGCAAGAGAGACATTTCGTTTGCATGCTATGTTGTTTTGCACTATTAATGACTTTCCGGCATATGGGAATTTGTCTGGATATAGTGTCAAAGGAGCTAAAGCGTGTCCTATATGTGAAGAAAACACTGATTCAATAAGACTAAAATATGGCGGCAAGACTGTATATCTTGGTCATCGAAGGTTTCTTTCAAAATTCCATCCGTATCGTAGGAAGCGCAAAGCATTCAATGGATGGAATGATGAACGGAGTGCACCTAAACCTATACCAGGGGATGTTGTTTATGAAAGAGTAAAAGACATTGTCAATGAATTTGGTAAGAAATCACAATGTAGTATGGCCACACGGAGTGACAATTCTTCATTAAAAAAGAACTCAATATTTTGGGATCTTCCTTATTGGAGTTCTTTGTCAGTCAGGCATTGTATCGATGTAATGCACGTTGAGAAAAATGTCTGTGATAGCATCATTGGTACTCTATTAAATATACCAGGTAAGACTAAAGATGGGATAAAATCCAGACTGGACCTACGTGAAATGGGAATAAGGTCAGAATTAACAGAATTACGTGAAATGGGTAATAAAAGAACATACCTCCCGCTTGTTACACGTTGTCTAGAAAGGAGAAGAAAACTTTTTGTGAATGCTTGGTAAATGTTAAGGTGCCACATGGTTACTCATCCAACATCCGTAGATTGGTATCAATGAAAGATCTGAAGTTGATAGGTCTTAAATCTCATGATTGTCACACTCTAATGCAACAAATATTGCCCGTGGCAATTCGATCTATATTGCCGAAGCATGTAAGGTTTGCAATTACCAGACTTTGTTTCTTTTTGAACAGTCTATGCAGCAAAGTTATTGACCCTGATACTCTCGATAATTTGCAAAGAGAAGTGGTTGTTACCCTATGTCAGCTTGAGATGTATTTCCCTCCTTCGTTCTTTGATATCATGGTACATCTTGTTGTCCACTTGACTAGGGAAGTGAAAATCTTAGGATCGGTTTTCTTGCATTGGATGTATCCCTTTGAACGATACATGAGCGTTTTTAAAGGTGATGTTCGAAACCGTTATCATCCTGAAGGGAGTATTATTGAAGGTTATGTGGCGAGAGAGGTTATGGATTTCTGCAATGACTTTCTCAGTGGTAATGACACTCCTGATAATGACAAGAATATTGAGGAGGGCAAAGGAATTTTGGGATCACGGGTGAAAGTAATCAGCCGTGAGCAGTTGGAACAAGCTCACTTGTATATTTTACATAATATGGACGAAGTGAGTGTTTATATCGAGGAACATACCAATTTCATAAAGAGACAACATCCTCGAGCAAGTTCAATGTGGCTTGCTAGAGAGCATAATAAGACTTTTACTAAGTGGTTTGAAGATAAAGTCTTACATCAACTATCTCAAACACCAAATGATATTACAGAAACTATCAAATGTCTCGCCTTTAAACCAAAACCGAATGTTATGTCTTATGAAGGGTTTGACATTAATGGATTCACATATTACACAAAGCGCCAAGATGATAAGAGTGTCGTCCAAAATAGTGGGGTCACTCTTCAAGCGTCAACTATGTACTTTGCAAGTGCAAAGGATAAGAGTCCACGTGAAGCTAAAATGTCATATTACGGTGTCATTGAAGACATTTGGGAGTTTGACTACATAGATTTCAATATTCCGCTCTTTAAATGTAATTGGGTTGATAACACCAAAGGAGTTATAGTCGATGAATTGGGTTTCACTTTGGTGAACTTTGAAATGATTGGCGAGAAGGCTGAACCATTCATATTGGCATCACAGGCAAAACAAATATTCTATATCGATGATCCTGCAAATGATAAATGGTCGGTTGTTCTTCATGGTAAAAGACAGTTCATTGAAGATCCTATAGATGAAGAAGAGTACTATGATAAGTATGATGACTCCAGTCCATTCTCAGTTGGGTTGCCAACTCCACAAAATATTGAAGCTAATGATGACTTATATGTGCGCGGAGATCACAATGAAGGATTGTTAATTGATAAAAGATCACAATTTTAGAGACATGTATGTTTATACAAATGGTAAATGTTTTCCTTTTTCTAATTTATACAAATGCTAAATGTTTTCCTTTTTCTAGTTGATACAAATGCTAAATGTTTGCCTTTTTTATGACATTTTCAGATGGCTGACCATGATGAGAATGATGTTCATGATGAGCATGAAGTCCATGATGAGCATGTTGTCCATGACGAGCATGGCGAGGATACCAATGTAAGTTCTAAAAACATATCCTGTATTTCTATAAAATTCATTATCTTCTAGTTATGTCATATATCCTATATTTCTATATTGGCCTAATTCAGTGTGTTTATTTTTGTCAAATTTTAGGTTGATGATGCACATGTACCCACTGAAGCACTGGAGCAACTTGATGCGCGGAGAGGACATTCCAACTCGAGATATCGTCTACCGTTTCCTCCTCCTCCGCAGTAATATCCTCATCTCTAAACGTTTCTCGTAGGATTCTGAACCCCTCCCTTCCCTCTACTACATCGAAGCCATGCCGCAGTTGAACCCTTTCGCCGAGCCCTACCCGGCCAAGCAGGCGTCGCCTTAAGCACCACCGTCGTCGTCGTCTCCACCTCCATCGCAACTTGCTGTGCTAGTCCTGACAGTTTATCACCCCACATGCCTTCCTCCTCAGTTCCTGCCGCTAGACGACCACACAATGGATCCAAAAGGATTGCAGGCGTTCGCCAAAGACTATAGGCTGAGTTAACTCAATAGTTAACTCAGCCTATAGTCTTTGGCAAACGCCTGCATATCCTCTTGGATCCATTGTGTGGTTGTCTAGCGGCATGAACTGGGGAGGAAGGCATGTGGGGTCATAAACTATTAGATATAATTGGGATGTTGATAGTGATGATGAATGATACTTTGTAAATGAATGTTTCTGAATGTTAAAACATGTATTTGAATGATTCTATATGTGTGAACGTGACAATTGAATTGATGTCTGAATGTATCTACTTGTGTGAATCTTTTTATGTTAATTTTGCAGGTTTGTGGCCTGTTTGTAGGCTGATATCAATGGATGTCGTAAACCTGCAGTTCAGAAAACTGAACTGCAGGTTCTCATCCTGCTGACCAGCCACAGCAGGCCTGCAAACAGATTTATAAAAAAAAAATAGATATAGGCGTCGGTTATTTACCGATAACCGTCAGCACAGACTTACAGCGTCGGTTTTTTGTTGAACACCGACGCCAAAAGTGTTCGCGCTACAGGAAATGGGAGTCATCTAGGACACTTTTCTGCGTCGGTTTTTTAGTATATAACCGACGCAGAAAGCGTCCTAGATGACGCCGTTTTCTGTGGCGCGAACCCTTTTGGCGTCGGTGTTTTATAATAAACCGATGCCTTTTTGTTAAATAGGCGTCGGTTTTTTAACCGACGCTGAAGTGTCCAACCTTTTAGCGGCGCCCACATAGGCGTCGTTCAGAAACCGACGCCAAAGGGGGTTAAACAACCGACACTAAAAGGCACTTCTGTAGTAGTGAAACGGGGAAATGCTGCCGAAATTTTCTCGAAAACCCAATACACATTATACACTTACATCCTAAGTGATATTACGTGTTCAAGAACAGTCCCAAACCGGGGACTATCCAAGATTTACTCCTAATGAGTCAATCTTGGACGGGTTTCTAGGCCAACAAACACAATAATAGATATGTACAATGAAGCCGGACTTCATACAAACAGTATATAATTTAGTGATTGTTCATTCTGATTTATACCAATGTACAAGTAATATAAAGAGCAATGATTGTTCACTTTCTAGGCCAACAAACACATGTGATGTCATTCTTATATATAATAAATATGTACCAACTATCCCATCCTTGAACACCTAATCTCACTAGTAAGTGTATAATGTGTATTGGGTTTTCGAGAAAACTTCGGCAGCATTTCCCCCCTGTTCTCTAAGTACATATGTACTTAGAGAACAAACGGGAAAATGCTGCCGAAATTTTCTCGAAAACCCAATACACATTATACACTTACATCCTAAGTGAGATTAGGTGTTCAAGAACAGTCCCAAACCGGGGACTATCCAAGATTTACTCCTAATGAGTCAATCTTGGACGGGTTTCTAGGCCAACAAACACAATAATAGATATGTACAATGAAGCCGGACTTCATACAAACAGTATATAATTTAGTGATTGTTCATTCTGATTTATACCAATGTACAAGTAATATAAAGAGCAATGATTGTTCACTTTCTAGGCCAACAAACACATGTGATGTCATTCTTATATATAATAAATATGTACCAACTATCCCATCCTTGAACACCTAATCTCACTAGTAAGTGTATAATGTGTATTGGGTTTTCGAGAAAATTTCGGCAGCATTTCCCCCCTGTTCTCTAAGTACATATGTACTTAGAGAACAAACGGGAAAATGCTGCCGAAATTTTCTCGAAAACCCAATACACATTATACACTTACATCCTAAGTGAGATTAGGTGTTCAAGAACAGTCCCAAACCGGGGACTATCCAAGATTTACTCCTAATGAGTCAATCTTGGACGGGTTTCTAGGCCAACAAACACAATAATAGATATGTACAATGAAGCCGGACTTCATACAAACAGTATATAATTTAGTGATTGTTCATTCTGATTTATACCAATGTACAAGTAATATAAAGAGCAATGATTGTTCACTTTCTAGGCCAACAAACACATGTGATGTCATTCTTATATATAATAAATATGTACCAACTATCCCATCCTTGAACACCTAATCTCACTAGTAAGTGTATAATGTGTATTGGGTTTTCGAGAAAATTTCGGCAGCATTTCCCCCCTGTTCTCTAAGTACATATGTACTTAGAGAACAAACGGGAAAATGCTGCCGAAATTTTCTCGAAAACCCAATACACATTATACACTTACATCCTAAGTGAGATTAGGTGTTCAAGAACAGTCCCAAACCGGGGACTATCCAAGATTTACTCCTAATGAGTCAATCTTGGACGGGTTTCTAGGCCAACAAACACAATAATAGATATGTACATGTTAGGGTTTCATCACAATTGATGTTAGGGTTTCATCAATGTTAGGGTTTAATCAAATCAAATTAGGATGCTAGAATGGATTTAAATCAAATTAGGGTTTAAATCAAATCAAACACAGCCGTGGCTGTGTTGGCCTACCATGGTCGTGCTGGGTAGCACGGCCGTGCTATCCAGAACGGCCGTGCTGCCCAGCACGGCCGTGGTAGGCCATTCTTCTCAGTTCTCAGTGAAAGAAGTGGTGAAACTTAGATTTAGATGCAATATTAGGCGAGCAACAACAACTGACCTCCCAGCAGTGGTGGCGGTGACCGGCGAGCTCTGGGCGGCAGGGCAGGCAGGTGCAGCGGTGGCCGGTGAGCTCCAGGCGGCAGGGCAGCGGTGGCCGGCGAGCTCCAGGCGGAGAAGGGGGCGCGGAGAAGGGGAAGAAGGCAGCAGCAGTGGCGGCGGAGAAGGGGGTGCGACGGCGGCGCAACGACGCTGTCGTGGAGGAAGAAGGAGCTTTCGTGGAGGAGAAATCGGCGGCGTGGTCGGGCGACAGCAGAGAAGAAAAGGGAAATCGACTCGCAATGAAACAGAAGAAAGGTGAAGAGTCGGGCGATCGCGGGATATTAAGTTCCCAAATAGTACGCCTAAACCTCTTTAGCGTCGGTTGTTTGAACCAACCGACGTCCAATTGGACGATATTTTCACGAAAATATTTGGCGGGAACCACTTTCAGCGTCGGTTATAGAAGGTTAACCGACACTGAAAGTGACACTTTTCGCGCAAATTTTCATCGCGCATAGGCGTCGGTTTCTATCTACATAACCGACGCTGAAAGTGACACTATTTTTTTTGCTCAAAAATTGGATTTCGCGGGCGACTTTAGGCGTCGGTTTGTTATTAACAACCGACGATGTATTCAAAGCGGTACCCGTGTTTGGCTGGTCTTCAAATATAGACGTCGGTTTGCCTAAATAACTGACGTCTAATGTTTTAGGCGTCGGTTTTCCTAAAGAACCGACGTCCAGAAAAGCGACACTGAATGTTGTTTCTATAGTAGTGCTCCTAGGCATTCGGCCTCCACCACGAGCATGAGGGGGGTAAATCTTTCTCTCTTAATCCCATAGATACATACATACATACTACCGACAAGGAGTAGTTCAAGTGATCAAACACGGTGTTCCCTAACAAAGGGACCCGATATATATATATATATATATATATATATATATATATATATATATATATATATATATATATATATATATATATATATATATATATATATATATATATATGTGTGTGTGTTGGGGGGGGGGGGGATTTATTAAATGCCCAAGCAGGTAGCTAAACTATACTACATGTGACTAGAAATTGGGTTGCATTAGTTGTAAATACTACCCACGTTACTGAGTTTAGTGGATTCTAATTAGAGCAGGCCTTGTTAACTGTGATTGAAGATGATGATCACCTTGCTCGACGTTTTTGTCTACCTACCGACTGCTGTTGAGAATTGCTCTCAAGAATGATGCCTCTCCATGTTGCAAATGTTTGCGAACATCCAACCCTTGCACATATGACACCATGATTTGCCCTTTTTCACCATTTTGGCAGCAACCATGACCATCCATGAGTTCATGGAGATAAAGTTCCAGATTCATGTAAAATAATCTAAGACATTATGGAGGCACGCCTAGTGGAGGAGAGACTATTAGCGTCATGGAGGGAGATTAATGAGAATTAGACATAGGTCGGTTGCACACTAGAGTTCTTGGACACAACGATGACCTTGTTCCAAGAAATAAAGAAGAGACCGACACAAAGACTCGATGATCTCATTTGAGATAGAGACGGGAGTGTCCCGTGGTAGACCACCATATACAGAGCATGTGAAATTGAAGCATCATGAGGCATCACTAAAATTTGAAGAACAACTCGCCATTGCAAATCCTATCCACAACGGGTGATGGAGCTGGGAGAAGATTTCAATATAGCATTGTGTTCTCCTCTAGAAGGTGGTACACTAGCTTCAGATCTAACAATGCATGGATCTGTAGAGGGGTAACCCAGAGCGTTGTTCTCCAGAAAAGTAGAGAGGTCAAGAGCGAAGAAGATAAGAATGACTTGAAGAGGAGTGATGGTTCAACTGAAGTTGCTATGTTAAATGTGTCAGCCTATTAGGACGTAGGACTCCCTGTCGTGGCTTGAGAATTCAATGCTCTAGACTTTCGTTCTCTTTGTCTTGGGACTTATAATCATAGTAAACACCAAAAAATTCTGTAGATTTAACCACAAAATAATACAAAATATATCGATTGATGCTACTAATAGTAGTAGACAACCATCAGATTGTGAGCATTGCCCATAACTGGTGGTCGAGGTAGTGTATTGAATAGCATTAGCAACTCCTCAAATCCAGATGAAAGACATTAAACAAGGTGCCAACAGTATTGAAATAATTTATGGCAACCCCAGCTTGTGAGTCGTTGAGATTAGAATTGAATGGAAGGAAGGCGACGAAATTAACTGACGCAGTAGAGAATAGCCACACTGTACCCAGCCGTTACAAATAGACGAGGTGGTAATTCATATTTTGAGTTCATAAATTATTCTATAGTTTATATTTTTAATTCACATATTTTTTATCAACCTATATTTTTTGTTTCACTTATTAATAGATTTGTTTATTATCATGACCTATTTTTACTTTATGTGTCAAATTGTTACTTTCAAATCAGATATTTAGTTGTTGTACCAAATATTTACTTTCTAGAGAGATTTTGTTGGTCATATTTGTAGTTGTATTCTTTTTTAATTTATTCATTTTTTATCTTTCGGCAACTTATTTATATGTCTTATTGTAGTTACCCCCAGAGATTACATTCTATGTAAATAATGTCACATTTAGTCTTTAATATACATGTTGAATATGAGCTACATAAAAATTTTAGATAGTTCCCTTTTATTTCAAAATTTTCTTTATATATCAAACAATTACTTTCCATGTCAAATGGTTACTTCACATGACTAAATATTACTTTCTATATCAGATAGTCACTTTTGCTACCAAATAGGTAAATTTATTTTTCCAAGATATGTGAAGGCAATAGACAATGCTAGGGCATAGGAAACCCCCTTATCGCCACATGAAATATCTTGTCAAAGCGTTCAGGTTGATTTTTTCTCTTAGAAGCTTTGTTTGTTAAACTGACAAGATAATAATGTGCAATAATTTGATACCATGGAGAAATATTATACCACTCCTAACCTAATCTTTAAACTCAAATAATTTTATTAAATAGTCTTTCTTGGCGGGAGACTAGATAAATTTCTAAACATTAGTGTGGATGTAGTCTACACTATTCACTCATGTAACAAAATTCTATGCTAATTAAGTCTATTGATTTTAAGAATAATAGAATAGAATTAAACATTAAGGTCTCGTCTGGCAAAAGGAGTTCAAGCCTTGGAAATTTACGGAAGTTGGCCATCCCCTTCTTGATTATAATGAGAAGTTATTGACCTCATTTGACTAGTTAGGATGAGGCACTTCTCATTCCCCTAAGTCTAATTAAGTGTCACAACTATCTTGACTCTCATGATACTCAATGGGATAAGAATAGTGTTTCATGAACTCAAAATAATAGGCTGGATACCTCATACACAAACTCATTTTATATATTTAGGAAAAATATTAAATACTTTTAGTAATATATTTGTTACCTTTGATGACCCAATGTTACTTTCTATGTCAAATGGTTACTTTTTGTATCATATAGTTAATTGTATGCCATATAGTTACTTTCAGGTAAACTTTTATTGTTATAAGTTTATAGTTGTATTCAATTTCAATTTATAATTTTTTTACTTTTAGTTAGTTATTTTTATGTTTATAGACCAGAGAACTATCTCATTGTTTGGGGATCAGAGTGGGATGAGATTGACACACTAAAACATGAGGCACTAGTAGGGGCATCTATGGACAATGGTGGCATAGGAGGTGGGAGAGTCAACTAAGGTAGTCGAAGTTGGTGGTATCACATACTTACTCAGTATTCTTAAGGCTAAGATCAAAGTTTGATGATCTATTGCTTTTATAGCAAGGGTCTGTGATAGAGGTTGCGGTGGCAGATCATGGTTTGGAAATTCCCTCCAAGGTGCTCTCTCTTTTTTCTCTCTCGATGTTGTTACTTTTCCAACTCGTTGTTGTGTTCATTATATAAAAAATATTTGTTACTTTTGCCAAAATATAGTTACTTCTTATACTAAATTTTTATTTTGTATAGAATTTAGTTACTTTTACTATGAGGTGGTTACTTATCATATAATCACTATATCCTGAATAAATGCTTATGTGCTAGAAAAGCTAAGTGGATTGAATGAATGTTTTCTACCAATATGAAATTTCATGGTAAATTTCCGAATTTTCTTACATAGTTCTATACTCTAGAGGGAGAGTGATTGTTTATAATTTATCCCAACTAGTTTAGAATCCACAACCCAAATTTCAAAATTTTATGCCAATGCTTGTCTTCTTCGAGTTGACAACAACATCAAAGTTGGCTTCTAACTAACCAACTTGTGGGGGTATCAATATATGGGGTTTCTAGTTGAAAAGTTCCCTCATTATAATTTGAATTTACTCTATTAACAGTAGTGCCTTCAACCCAAATTAAGAAATTTTTGTGGGTAAAAGTGATAGAAGGTGTTGTATTCTTATATATTTTTTATTTATACATTTCTAAAAAGACGAACAACCCATACAAAATCTCAGCATATCATTCCCATACTTTGGATCTAGGAACTGGCTCAGTGTAGAAGAAAATGATTAGGGATAGTGCTCAAGCTCAAACATGATAGCCCCACCAGGGACCATGTGGTACCAGTTTCAGAAAATCTAAAAATGAGGTGCATAAAGTCTTGAGTACCATTGACACTGATTTCAATACGTCATCAGGGGTAATGCTTTTCCTCTCACCCCATGTTTCTCCCTTAATACAAGGTTACTAGGATGGATTATAATCTCATGCCAAGTTTAAGTCACATCCCAACAAACTATTCAATAAGAGAATCTGACAAGCAACCTTCTAATGGAGAGTGGTTGTTCACAAAAGTGTACAACAACCATCCATGGTCAAGATGGGAAACCCACCCAGGAGGAAACCTTTGTTGTAGATAAACATAAGATGGACACCTTGTAACTGAAGTAACATGAAGAGACACATGTTCATTTTCTCATTGTAGAAGCTATAGACATTAGAACTTGGCATCACATAAACAAAAGACAAATTTCTTGGAGAGGCAAACAAGTCGTCACTCTATTGGCTAGCCAAAAACAACAGAGGTCAGATAGAAAGACCATTTGAAATCCTACCTAACTTCCAAGCAAATGATACAAGTAACAAGTGTGAACTCTAAACAAGTTTAGTCTATTACAGATCTTGTCCGTCGAGACATTTACATGCCAATAGAGAACAATTTGTGCCATCGGGATAGCACAAGAAACTAAAAATATGAAAACCGGTATCAAATGTCATGTACATAACCCGGCTTCGTGTGTGGGTTTGTTAATCAATCACATTTGATAAACCCTCTATTAACACCATCAGCACAATCTGCGGATCCCCAACGCCTGCTTCCAACACGCCATGGTCCTGGATGTTAGCATAGTTTTGAAACCTGACCCGACCCGACAGATTGAACCTCCACCCGACAAGTTTTGTGGGTTGATGGGGTAGAAAGCCAAGCTTGGCTAAGACTTGAGGTTGACCTGATGACTCAGACGATTCAACCGTCGACAAGGTGACCTGACCCTCGGGTCAAAGACTTGACTTGGTTTTTTTGGTTTTATTTTATCTTTCCTAAATGACCATTTGAGTGATTTTAATGTCCTTTCATAAAACCCCAACTATTCCATGCACTGATTTATTCACTTATTAAGTATCTTATCACTTCTTTTAAGTAGTGTAAGATGATGTATTTGCTTCTTTGTGAATAGATAGTTTTGAATGTGTGATGTTTTCATAATTCATAATTTCATGATTTCATAAGGTAGATTATGTGCATATATATGCACTTCTATAATTATATATATGCACATAAATACTATTATAACATACATGTATATACATGTATGTATATGGTGTAATACTGACATCACTGGGTCGACCCGACCGTTGAACCAGAGACTTGTGACCTGGAGCTTTGTCGGGCTGACCTCTAGGTTGGATTTGAAAACCTTAGCTATTAGTTCTTCAAAATGCCAGAAACACCTTCCCTGGATGGCATCCATGATGCCTTCTGTGTCACTACTGACCATGATGTCACATGCGCGATCCAGGTCTCAGGGGCAACCACGATGAGAACAAGGCCATTGTGGTTGACCGATGAGAAGCAAATCTGAAGGAGATAGTAGGTTAGGTCTAAAATTGGGTGGTAGCCTATCACAAGGAGGAATGCGGGCCTATGTGGATGAGCATAGTAAGGCAAACTCATTAGAAAATTCATCATTCCAACTGCGATTGGGCACAAGTAGTATTAAGGATGTCGTTGGACGGGTGCACAAATTTGGAGGCGGTGACACATGAGAGATGACCAAAACAAAACTAATTGAATTTACATGTAGTGATAGATTTTATTATAGTTCCCGTGTGGATATTAAAAACAATATATAATGTATATAATATATATAATATAATATATATATGAAGTTAGGAAGTGTGTATCAGTCGGTACATGTAAGTTACGTGTATCGACCATTAAAATGGCACATGTGGAATATGTTCATAAAATCCAACTATATAGATTGATTCAACACTATATAGATTAATTATATTTAAAAGATCATCATCATATCTCATACGAATCATGAGATATAGAAATATATCATCCAACAGTTTTTGTAATTTTTTCAACTTACCATTGGTTACGATTACACACATTTTGTTTCATATGATGATGTATGGATATCATATGATGATGATGTATGTATGTATCATATCCCTAAGATTAGATTTTTTAATAGAATTTTACAATCATCATAAATGAAGATGGGTACATATAAGCTACATGTACTAAGGTACACACACTACTACAGAAATGGCTTATAATGTCACATTTACAGGCGTCAGTTGTATACAAGAAACCGACGCCTAAACCCTACAATGTCGGTTGAATACAAAAACTGACATCTATCTGTGAAGAGTGACCAGACACGGGTATCACTTTTAATTTAGAGTCAGTTTCTTAATAAGCAACCGACGCTTAAAATCGACCGCCAAATCCAAAATTTTTAGTGGAAAAAAATTACCTCTAAAATTTAACATACGTCGTGGGCTATTAACTAACAAACTGACGACTAAAGGTTTTTTGCGAGACAAAAATTGGGCACATTTTTGTCGTCGGTTTACTTGCAATAACCGACGCTGATGTGTTTTCACGCGCTGTCCCTACAAAAATTTTCACCCTCTTTGGCATCGGTTCTTCTACGGAAACCAACGATAATGGTCATTAATCGAGAACATTTTTTTTATCGGCATATGTAGATAGACGTTAGTTTTTCTGGTTAGAACCGACGGCTATCATTGAACATAGGTGTCAGTTTTTTGGTGGTAACCGATGCCTACTGTTTTAAGCGTCGTTTTTTTCAATAACTGACACCTATTGTTAACTTAACCTGTGCGAGCTAGACTCTTCCCCTTTCTCTATTTCATTGTCGATCGATTTCTCTCCGCCGTTGTGCCTACCATGCCGCCGCTGCACTGCCTTTCTCCTCCGCCATTGCGCCTGCCCTATTGCCATTCTCCTCTGCCGCCATTCTCTCTAGAGCTCGCATGCTCGCTGCTCGCACATGCTGGTCGCCGCCGCCGCTCGAGGTACTTTCCTCCTCTTCTCCCTACACTAGAGGAACCAGAACCACTTGCTGAGTCCCTCGTCGAGGAGTAGGTGAAGGAAGGAAGGTCAGGCGGCTGGAAGAGTTTGTGGACTCTTCCGTTGTTGCCCATGCATGGGAGCGTGGTGGTGAGCTGACTTGACGACCTCTCCCATTTAGGGAGTGTCTGGGTGATTAGTGGTTGAGCTAGCTGGTCAGGACCTAGGGGAGAAGTCGACTGCAGGATGTGGTGGGGAGCATCTTTGCTGCCTTTGTCAATGTTGTAGCTACTATTTCTTCTTATTGTGATGTTGACGG